>WELA01002297.1:409960-511636 GCA_009602735.1 Mesotaenium endlicherianum
CCCTTCCACCCACAGCCACTCTTGCCAGCCCACAGGTGCAGATGCCGTCGGGCACGCAGACCAGCTGGGGCCAAGGGTGCGCAGTGTCAGCAGTGGCCTCGCCTCCGCCATCTGTCGGCCTCCGCCGTCTGTCGGCCCCACGTCAGGTGCCGCCACCTGGCTCGCCTCCTCTGAGGTAACCTTGCTGCTGCACTGGGCTTGTCTGCCTCTTCTGCCTCTCCCACCTGCATGCCTCTTCCACCTGCAGGCGCGGTAGCAGGGGGGCTATTGGGCAGGTTCAAGTTCAGGGGTTTAGTTAGGGTCCAGGTGCAGCTTAGGAAGAGAAGTGCAGAGTGGGTTGATTCCAGCACCAGGGGAAAGCTGAGGAGGGCCCGCGTGTGTCTCTCTACTGGTGCGTAGTGAAGTTCAAGTTTAAGGGAGGGCTGAGGTCAGCGGTTGAGGGCTTAGGGTTTCTGTTTAGGTTTCAGATGCGCAGCCTGCGAGGGCTTGTGCAAGCATAGTTCGACTTTTGTTGCGTTGTTTTTTTTCCTTATGTTACTGGTGCTGTTTCCTCTTCTCGATGTTCATCATGCTGTCAACTCTGCATCTTGTATGGGAGGAAATAAAATGCGTTATGTCTGTATATTCTCATCTGTAAGCACCTTTTTTTGCTGTAGGCTACTATCTCGACCCCGAGTTTCAAGACTATTGCTCCTGGACCGTCAACAAGTGTGTACTCACCGAGTGGCTTGACGTGCATTAAGGACCTTGTCAGAGGAGGTGCGACATCATAGAGTTTGCATGTATATAATTGAATTAGCATGTACATAATAGAGAAAGTGGAAGTTGAGGAAGTGAATACATTTTGAATCAATTTTTGGTGACTTATTGCAATTTTGCATGATGTGTGATGTTGTAGAGTTTGTGACGATGAGACGAGGATAATTTGGTGTATCATGTGGTTTTGTTGCTGTTGCCTAACACATAAATAATAAGAGCCATTGTGAATTTGATAGACATAGTTTCTCATTCAATTATTTCAAAGAAAGTTTCTTCACAAAACATATGAGCGACATATTCTAGACATGTGCCATAAACAATTCAAGCAACACATATTGTCACATACCTGTTAGGGAACTCATAACTCACATGTGATTTTTACTACCACACAATAATGCCCACCTTCTGCTAGCGGATAAAAAGGGTTGGTTGACAATAATTGTAGGTCAGCAATTAACAGCACCTCCGCACTTGAAAGAATACTCATTTGGCACTGAGGTTAGGCTTCGCGTCTCACTCTAGGTGGCGGGGGTACATATCCGCCTGCCATCGGCCAGCTTGATAGAGAAAATGGAGAGATTTTTTTGTGANCTTTTATGTGAATCCTTCAAGCATGCCGGGGCGACCGAAAAAATATAACAGTCCACCAAAAAAAAAGTTCAATTTGAACAAAAAAACGTGACAACCGCGACGTTGTACTTTTGCGCGTGCGACCACCAAGGGGCGTCGACGTCAAGCTTACGTTACGTCAACGGCGTCGTGACTTGGCGCACTAAGCGAACTAACCTTCTTTTTTGAACACCGAACTAAGCGAACTAGCGAACTTGGCGAATTAAGCGAACAAGCGAACGGCGTAACCCTGCAATGAAGGGGCTGGTTGCCAGCCCGACAGAATGAAGCAAGGGGCTGGCTGCCAGCCCCGACACAGGCAAGCAAGGGGCTGGCTGCCAGCCCCAACACAGGCAAGCAAGGGGCTGGTTGCCAGCCCCGACAAAAGCACGCAAGGGGCTGGCAGCCAGCCCCCCTAAGAGCAAGCAAGGGGCTGGCAGCCAGCCCCAACAATAGCAAGCAAGGGGCTGGTCGCAAAGAGGGCAAGAGGGGATGGACGCACCTGAGAGATGTTGGTGGTAAGGCGCGTGAGCGTGAAGACGGCGCCACCTTGTAGTACAGAACGGACTTGAATCACGCCGTCCACTCCAGCTTCGGCCCGTCCGCTGCTGGCCTGGATGTGTTACAGCCTGAGGAATGCAAGGCAGCAAGGTCCTAAATGCGGAAGTAAGAAAACTTACGATGAATAGCAGGTGCGAAATGCAAAGAAAGGCGCTAGAAGTCTCTTAAGTAGGCTCCGCGAAATTGGCCAAAAGGATTGTAGCTTGTAAGATGGGCAGCAACTCAAGCAGATGCACGTTGGAGGCGAAAATTGAAATGGCTGGTGGCCAAAATATTGGTGAAAAGGCTAGTGACTTTTTNGACTAGTGACTTTTTTTTTGTTCCCGCCGTTGCTCCACAAACCTGTCAAGATGCACTTGGTAGTTTGAATCCCGTCGATCGACGATGTATGCAAAGTCACGAGTGAAACAGAGCGTGCGGTGGCGGACGTGAAGGTGTCAAAACGTTGCTGGGCGGCGCGCACGAATAAAAAGTTAATCATACGCTTAGTACGAGCGTACCGACGCAGTACGCTTATTTAAGCGTACGAAGGTTGGCCAATACGGCGTACGGCGTAACCCTGGTCACAATGACTAGCACACGGAGTCACTTAGACTCCCTCCTCACGTACTCTAAGGCACGCCACCTCGTTGAGCTTCATTAGCTCAACGACTCCATCTGAGAGGCACTCTATGCTCTCTCACACACTTGAGCTGCATCACTATCACAGTAATACAAGCTCACACACGTACAGTAATATAATAGTGCACAAGGCCACACACATACACATCGGCCTCCATTACTCACGTCTCCGGCAACCCTTCTTTCTTACTTCCAACAGTGCAATCACTTACATGGTCTTTCGCCTACTTAACCCACTTGCTTGGCGGCTACCTACTAACTCACGCTTCACCTAAACCTCAATTACTTGAGGTTCCTACCACTCGACACATTGATATACTAAGTCAACACCACACAAATCAACACATGAGTTAACTAAGTTGACCTATGAGTAAACGAACTCGCACACTTCTACATCGACATATATTGTCTATTTGTCAAAGAGCTATTACTTAAATTTAAACTAAAGTAACAAGCTGTATAATTCAACGGCACCGGTGTTGTGTTTCTGCTTGCCGGGGGTGGGTTGGCTGCTGCAGTGGCGCAGTTGGCCGCCCCCGTGTCCATGTTTGTTTCATTGCTAAGGGCTGGCTGGCTTGCTGCAGTGCTGGAGCTGGCCGCCCCCCTATTGGGTTCCTTCTTGCCCGAGGCGGGCTTCCTGCTGCAGTGTTGCAGCTGGTCGCACCCATGTTGTGTTTCTGCTTGCTCGGGGTTGGCTGGTTGTTGCAGTGGCGCAGCTGGCCGCCCTTGTGTCCCTGTTTGTTTGCTTGCTCGGGGCTGGTTGGCTTGCTGGAGTGCTGCAGCTGGCCGCCCCCTGGTTGTGTTTCTTCTTTCTCGGGGCGGGCTGGCTGCTGCAGTGGCGCAACTGGCCGTCCCTGTGTCCCTCTTTGATTGCTTGCTCGGGGCTGGCTGGCTTGCTGCAGTGCTGCAGCTAGCCGCTCCCGTGCTGTGTTTCTGCTTGCCCGGGGCGGGTTGGCTGCTGCTGTGCTGAAACTGCCGCCCCTGTCTCGCATTTTGCTTGCTGCAGCCCTCATAATCCTGTTTTTTTGCTTTCTCAGGGCGGGCTGGCTGGTGCACTGCTGCAGTTGCCTGCCTCTGTGCTGTTGTTTTATTCGCTTGCTCTGCTACTGCTCCTCCTATGCTTGCCTCTTTTGCTGTCCTGTTGTTGCTCTCTTGTGCCTGCCCTTGCTGCTGCTCTTACATGGTTGTCTTCACTACTGCCCTGTTGTTGCTCTCTTTATCGAGCATAATTTTTTACTGCTTTATTTATTTCCTTTGTTATTGCAGAATTCACGCGCATCATGCCTCAACCATCTACTTTGTGTGGAGCAACGCTTATTGGAATGAGAGGGGCTACTGGAGCATTTACCGCTCGTCTGCCCCCTAAAGCAATTGGTGCAAGATTTGGTCCAGAGTGGGCCCATGTATCCATCGTTGCGGAAGCCAAGTCAAAGAATTCACATCCGAAAGTCAAGTGCAACGAGTTTGTTGCTGGGGTCACCAGGATGCGTGGCCATCTCATGGGAGGACTTAAGGATGTTAGTTAGTGTGAGAAGGTTCCTAATGAGGTTCTAGACGTCATGATTCCTTGTTTTATTGGTTCGTCTAGTGGTGTCTCAGGAAAGCGACGTAGTAAGAGTGCCATGCAAGTTGCACAAAAGCCCGTGCTTGAATGGGGTTCTGGTGCAAGTGGCTCCTCCTCCTTAGGCAGGGAGACTGGATAGACCTCTATCAGTGACATGTTCCAAGACATGAATATTGATGCTGTCCATGAGATTGTCACTCGCTTCTTGTATACTACTGGTTTATTATTCAATGTTGCTCGCAGCGAGTTCTTTGGGGAGATGTTGGGTGCAGTCAATAATCACACCCAGGAAACAGGTGTAGTGCATGTCCCAAAGAAGGATAAGCCGCTCGGATTACCCTCCTAGATAAAGAGGTGTTGAAAACAGAAGCTTGGGAGAAGAAACAGAAGAAGGGACTACCAATGACTGGTTGTAGCATTGTAGCAAATGGGTGGACTGATCCATGTGGGTGTCCTCTTCTTGATGTGCTTATAGTTGTGAGAGGCACTGAGATGTTCATGGATGCTATCAACACTAAGGGTGAACGGAAAACAAGTGACTACATTGGTAACCACCTGCTTCGGCCGTGGAGAAGATAGGCGCCGACCATGTCGTACAGCTTTGCACAGACTCTGCAGCTAACATTGTAGCTGGCTGTAATGTGGTTCGTGAGAAGCACCCGCACATATATTGGACCCCTTGTGCTGCTCATATTTTCAACTTGCTCTTGAAAGACCTAGGAAAGATAAAAGAGCTAGAGGGCATAATCAATAGTTTGAAGCACTTGGTCCAATTTGTTGCAAACCACCACATCCCTCACGCTCTTTACTGTGAGCATGGGGCAAGGCTAAAAACAAAACTAAAGATGTTGAAGCCAGGACTCACGAAGTTTGCTAGTAACTTCCTTCGCTTGCAAAAACTCATTGTTGTGACGGATACCTTACAAGCTATGGTGTCTGAGTAGGTGGCTTGAGTGGGCGGCAATGAATGGTTATGTAGGTGAGGCTACGGAGGTTAGAGACCTAGTTCATGACGATGAACTTTGGGAGCAAGTGAAGGTATGGGTAGCCGTGTGTGAACTCATTGTAGTTCTCCTTCGACTTGTCGACTCTCCACAACCTTCTCTTGGGAAGATCTGGGCTCGCATGAGTGCCATTGAAGAGCATGTGCTTGAGGTTGAAGGACTCAAACTGGCACAAAGAACCCAAGTTAAGAAGGACGTGAAGGCTCGCTGGGAGCAGCTTCACAGCCCCCTACATTATGCGGGTAAAAGTCTATTTTGATGTTGCTCACCTTTCTTTCTCGGCGGCTGCTGTCCTCTTGCATTCTTGTTATTGTGTGCTGGTCATTGTTATTGTGCTTGTTGTTGTTGCTCTCTTTTTTGTGTTAAGTGCATTGTGTTGTCGATCATATACTGAGTTTGCTAATTGACTTTGTGTGGCTACAGGATACTATCTGGACCCCAAGTTCCAAGAGCATGAGTCTTGGGCGATTGTGTCTACTTACCGATTGGTCCGACGTGCGGAATACCCTTGTCGGAGGAGGTGTGGCTGACGGAGCGTTGCTGGATCAAGAGTTGGCGCTCTACCGGCAAAGCAGTGATATTTTTGGGGATGATGTTTGCAAGGCTAATAAGACCATGATGCCTGCTCACAAGTGGTGGGAAACATATGGAAGTCATTGTCCTAATCTTCAGCTTCTTGCTATGAGAGTATTGTCGCAACCTGGTTCAGCAGCTGCAGGTGAGAGAAATTGGTCTGAGTACGGGTTTGTTCATAGTTCACATTGCAATAGGCTTCTCCCTACTAGAGCAAAGAAGTTAGTGTACGTGCATTCTATGTTGAGATTTCAGGAGAAGAGTTTGGACTTTCTTGGACCAAGTCTTGGCGCGACTCCATGGGTTGAAGAAGCGGAGTTCTTGGAGACACCTGACGAGGAGGGTCTCAATCTTGCCATGCATGCCTCGCTGAGTGAGGAAGAGGAGATGGAAGTAGAGGAAGAGGAGGTAGAGGAAGAGGAGGTGGAGGAGCGACCTAGTGTTGCAGCTTCAGGAAGAAGAAGACCAAGAGTGATAGGTTACTAGATAGTAGAAGCGTTTGTCAGGTAGCTTGTACATAGAATTAGCTTGTACTTAGAATTATTGACGAACACACTTTATCTCTCTAAGCCTTCCCTCACTCATAAATGTCGCGTTTATAAGAACTTCTTACTTATTATACATGCTTGTTAAGAGGCTTAATCTTCTTGACATTAGTTTATTAGAGCTTACTATATTTAATGAAGAAGCAAAGGTACTCCTAAGCCTTCTGTATGAATTAAACAAGTATATAAGAAGTACTAAAAATATGCTTTTCTAAGCAGCCCTCCAGGTGTTTTCTTACTTTTTTTTTTTGCAAAGTCAAAATTGCCTTTCTCACACAAAGAGGCAATCAACAAGTACTTCTTAAGTCTTATGTGTTTGCTAATTATGAGTGTTAGTGCTTTTATTAGCTTTGCTGTACCTTATTAGTCTCAAATATGATGAAAAAGTATTTTTACATCTTATGTCTGAACTAGTCAAGTTGTTAAGTACCAAAAGAAGGCGCTGCTAAGCGGCCCTCCCAATTTCCCCACCCAATTTTTGTCCCAAGTTTCTAAACGGAATAGAATAAAAAAGCACCGCAGCGGTAAAGACCACTCTATGGCCCTTTAGTGAGGCTGCGCTCCCTGCAGCCGGTGGCAAAGGTTCAACCCTATCCGCCTACATCATAGCGCTTGCTCACGTCAGTGACAGCAGGTCTTTTGTCATACATATACAAAGGAAAGAGCAGTTTTTGTGGAGTTGTATTCACGTCAAGGACCGAAATGTCGTGGAAACCTGTGTGGCACTTTGGTAAGTGGACACCCCCTGAAACTAGTGGTGAGGGTTCAAGTCCGTCCGTAAACGTCCGTAGTGAGAGTCGAGAGTTATAAGTTTTTTTCCAAACTCGTCGCTGCACTGCGGGCAACGAAAACTTCCGAAACCGCATGAAAAAAAAACCAACCTTTTTGAACAGAATAACTGCCTGACACGACGTAGTGTTTTTACACGTGCCACCGACATCAAATATTGACGTCGGAGCTACATGACGTCGACGTTGTCGTGACTTAGCGCACTAGGCAAACTAAGCATTTCTTTGAACTCCAAACTAAGCGAACTTGCGCACTTGGCAAGCTAAGCGAACAAGCGAACGGCGTAACCCTGCGAAACGGAGCGGGGACTATATTGCGCCTATCGCTCTCGATCCTTCAGCAAACGACGCGAAACCGGTGCCACTCGGAAAATGCTTTGACGCGCAACACTTTGGTGACTTGGAAAACTAGAAAAGGTTAATCGATGAATACGTAAAGTCAATGCAAAGTTGGTCGTCCTAGGTTGATGTTTTGCACATATATAGCATAGTGTCGTACGTCAACCTCAACTCAGTAAATCACGACAAAGACATCCAGGACAACTACCTACACCGCCACCACCGGTTAAGATTAATGATGTATTGGAATTTGAAGCGGAGGCAATTTTTGGCGATCGACGAGTTAAGCAAGGTCGACAAGTTGTTTGGGAGTATTTGGTCAAGTGGAAAGGCTACCATGCGAAAAACAACACTTGGGAGCCAAAGGTCAATTTGACCCGTTGTATGAGTAAGTTGAGGCATTATCTGCAAATGGCGTCGAGGACGTCACGTTTTGAGGAGGGGAATGATGTGAGGTCATAGGAATGTAGAGTGCATTTCTGTGATCATTGTGATATGAAATTCGTCCAATTTGGTCCAGTGTTGAACTTCTGAAGTTTTTTTATTTGTAAGCTTGGTCAACGACTGTCCTTAATTTGTGCTGAGCGCGATCATGAGATTGATTGACAGCGTCGAGCGATCTAGGTCGTTAGAGTGAATACGAACCTTCACGTAATGTCGGCTAACGTGGAGTGCCGACTCGGTTAATTTACCTAAAAGCTTCGGATTAGTCTAGCGCGTCTAAGTTAGTACATTCTAGATATTTTGATGCAAGCATGTGGACGTCAAATCGGCCCGACACATCAGATGAGGCTGAACTGGCCCGCTCACAAATATTCTGGAAGGGACAATTTGACAAACACTTCAAAAATTCCATTGCTGAGCTGCCCTCCCTCCAAGGGGCGAGCGATAATCATAGAAAATTGTAAATAGGCATAATTTCTTCATTCTTATCAATTTTCACTTTTGTAGTTTGCTACGAGTTTGTAAAGACAAGGCCGTTTATCCTTTTTTATTTTTGAGCACTATCTTGCTTCTCAAAATGTTGAATGATTTTCCTACGCTGTCTTAGTGATATGCCGCTGCACTCTAGAGTATGATTACAACTAGTTTTCTTTCTCGTGAGTCACTACCCTTCCACAAGGGCACTCTGCCCCTTTCAGTTAAGAAGCTATGCAGGGTAAGTAGGGAAAGGAGATGTATCTTGTTTTGGTAACCCTAGCCCGGTAATCAGATGGAGCAAGCGCGAATCTTAAAATTCTAGGCGAGCACGCGTCGCCGGAGGAGCAAGTAGAGGTGTCTGATCTCCTTGCTCAGACGGAGCAAAGCCCAACTGCTCAAGAGAAGAAGAAGCTTGCTGAGATGCTTGCCCAATTTAAGGCGTTGTTGGAGGAGTTCAAGTGCGTATTTCCTGAGGAGCTACCTACAAGATTACCTCCACAGAGAGCAATGGAGCATAAAATTGGGTTGGAACCAGGGAGCAGGCCACTAGTCAGTCCCGCCTATCGACAATCGTTTGCGGAGTTGGATGAATTGAAGAAGCAGCTAACAAAGTTGTTGGAAAATGGATTCATCCAACCCAACGATTCTCCATTCGCCGCGCCAGTCTTATTTGTGAAGAAGAAGGACGGAATTAGAGGATGTGTGTCGACTACCGAGAAGTCAAAAAGAACAGGTGCCCACTTCCACGAGTGGACGAGTTGATTGACAGGCTTGTCGGGACGAAGTATTTCTTGAAGATTGATTTGAGGAGTAGCTAACACCAGGTACGGAGTGCGAAAGGAGACGTTCACAATACTGCTCTTAGGACTCGCTATGGCGTATTCGATTCACAGTCATGCCTTTTGGGTTGACTAATGCACCTGCTACATTCATGGAACTCATGAATAGCATCTTCAGACCCTACTTGGACCACTTTGTGGTGATATGTTTGGACATCATAAGAGGAGCATGTGGAGCATCTGAGGAAGGTGTTGGAGGTCTTGAGAAATCAGAAGCTGCATGGGAAGATGAGCAAGTGCAACTTCTATCTCATGAAAGTCAAGTTTCTGGGAAACATTGTGGGAGCAAAAGGAGTCAAGGTGGAGCAGAAGAAGGGGCAAGCGGTACAATTTTGGCCGGCATCTGCTGATATTCATCAACTCAGGAGCTTCTTTGGCATGTCAAATTATTATCGACATTTCATCAAAGGATTTGCCAAGGTGCGTGCACTACTCACAAACATGTTGAGGAAGCAGGAGAAGTGGCTATGAGGTAAGAAGGAGCAGCAAGCCTTTGAGAAGATTAAGGAGTTGTTGACACAGGCACCTATGTTGGCAATCGCTAGTCCAGAGCTTCCTTTCACCATCATCACGGACGCGTCAAACTTTGCAGTGGGAGTTATTCTTCTCCAGGACTAGGGTAAAGGATTGCAACCTGTGGCATATGAGAGCAAGAAGTTGACTCCTCCTGAGCAAAATTATGCAGCACACGAGCCGGAGATGTTGGCTATTATCCAACCTTTGAGGATTTGCCAATGTTATGTGGACAGTCAAAAGGTGTTCATCAAGACCACCCACAAGAGCTTGGAGAAGTTCATGACGCAACCAACGTTGAAACTAAGACAAGCAAGGTGGATGGAGCTTCTGCAATAGTTCAACCACAAGATTGAGTACTTACCTCGGAAGATCAACCCTGCAAACGCTTTATCGAGGAGGTGCGACCTTGCAGCTGTCTCAGTGATCAAGGGGAGAATGGACTTCAAGGAGAAGCTTAAGAAAGGTTATGAGGAGGACCCAAAAGTTGCAAATGGTAGAGCAGCTGAGTCCTACTCAAGTATGCAGAAGAAGGACGACATAAGGTATTATGGTGATTTCAAGAGTGTGGTGGTACCTGATGTCAAGAAGATACGAGACTTACTACTTGTGGAGCATCATAATTGCTTATATGCTAGACACTTTGGAAGCGAGAAGACGGCAAGCGTGCTGAAGCGAATGTTCTATTGGAGAAATATGGACAAGGATATCAAGGAGTAGATCAGGAGTTGCGATGCGTGCTAGCGAAACAAGACACCAAATCAAAAGAAGGGAGGTACATTGCAACCCTTGCCTATTTCACGGTATCCTTGGGAGCAAATTGCTACAGACTTCATCACATCTTTACCAGTTAGTGGTTAAGGGCACAATTTAGTATGAGTTGTGTTTGATAGGGTTAGCAAGATGGCTCACTTCATTTCCATGAAGGAGACTTTTACGGCAGCAGATGTGGCACGGCTATTTTCTGATCACATATTAGGGCCATGGGTTGCCGAAGGTGATTGGTTTAAATTGGGATCCAAGGTTTACTAGCAACTTCATCGTTTACTTTGATAGGGACCAAGCTGAGTATGAGCACTTCCTATCATCCCTAAACAAACCAACAGAGTGAGAGGCTGAACAGAGCTCGGCAAGAGGTGCTCAGGGGTTTCACTATGAAAGACCTTTCAAAGTGGGACAAGAAGCTCCCAGGGTTGGAGTTTACCTACAACAACAGCATGCAGGGATTGACCAAGCAATCACCATTTACTATAGTTTATGAGAGAGAAGCATGCAGGGAACATCTTGTTCAAGAAGGCCAAGGAGACTCAGGTTCCTACTACACAAGCTTTTATGGAGCAGATGGCCAAGACTTGGAACATGGCGAAGACGTGTATTCATAAGGCACAAGAAGAGCAGGTCAAGCATGCTAACAAGCAAAGGAGGGAAGTGACACTTGATGTGGGCGACAAAGTACTCTTGTCAACATGGAATTTACCATTCATAGGCAAGAGAAAACTGCGAGCACGATTTACAGGTCCATTTTTGGTGCTCAAGAAGGTGAATCTAGTGGCCTACAAGTTGGAGCTTCCTTCAGACTGGGGTATACATGATGTGTTCCGTGTCAGTTACCTGCGGCCATACGTTGACTCAAATGAAGGACTTCTAGTATGACTACCTACACCGCCCCCACAAGTTGAGATCGACGTTGTATTGGAGTATGAAGTGGAGGCAATTGTCGGCGATCGACAAGTCAAGCGCGGTCAACAAGAGTATCTTGTCAAGTGGAAAGGTGTAATGAATCAGTATATTAGTAGATATAATAGTTATTTAAGTTCAGCCTACTGAACTCTAGTTGATAATCAGTCTGCTGGACTTCATATTTAATATCAGTTTAATGACTCAGTCGGAAGCAGCAGGCTGAAGTCAACTTAAGTCAGCTTGCTGACACATTCTTTGACAGCCAGCTGACTTCCGTACTCGGTAGCAGTGAATTGCCTCAATATGCATCTAAGTGTGATATGCTAGATGAATGGCCAGATGACATCCCTATGATGGATGGCGACCGGGATGATGGGAGATGGCGGTAAATTTGGTTAACCGAGGTCCTACCAACGTGGTTAACTCTCGGGTAGGCGGTGCCATTGCACTGGCTGTTGAACAGTAAACTCATTCCATGTACATATGCTAGGCATTGCTCTCGAGTTCGGCATTCAGATACGAGGCCAACTCTCTTGTACGGCTTATTGAGAGGAATCTGAATCCAAGGCGTGAAGCCATTGATACGCACTGTCTTCTAACCTTGCTTATGTATGAGTTTACTGATTGCATTATTGATGCTAGTTTACTCGTATTTGACTTACGAGTGTTGTTCACTGCTAGTGTGTTGTCTTTTGCCGTTTAACCAGTTAACGGAAATTACCATGAAGATTACTTGCTGATATAAAGATCTTTATTAATTCTTAATCGCCTATTTGGTAAGTCGATTCATTTAAGTGGTATTGGAGCAGTTATCATAGTCTTCTTTGTATGGTAAGGATGAGGTCTCAAACTAGCAACTCCCGAGACATGGCGAACCAGGATAACGAGAATGTCGAAAACCAAGCGGAAAGCCATGTAGCGGGAACCCGTACCTATCCTGAAGCAGTGGCAGATATTGCAGCTAGAGAGGCTGCAGATGAGGCAGCTGCTATTGCCGCAGTCGCAGCGCAGCAAGCTGAGGAGGAGAGAGCCAGATTAGAAGCTGAACAATTAGCAAAGGCTGCTGAACATACAGAAAGGAGGGAAGGACAGCCAGCTGACGAGCGCACGGTTGAAGAACTTATGGCATCGAGGGCCAATGTTCTGAACCCACCTCCTGCTGTACAACTCAATGTACCCCTAGGTCAAATACGTGACCTGCTGAATGCGGCAGGAATTGCTGCTGCAGGAGCGAGAGGGACTGTTGAGGTCACTACTCGGCGAGTAAATGCCAATGCTGCTGCTGCATTTGCTAGACTACCACCCCAGAGTGTACACTTGGGAGCATTGTTCGTTCAAATGCAGTCGCAAATGGCGACCATGTATCAGTCCAAACAGGAGGACAAAAGAATCATAATGTCTCTACTGCGGGACAAAGACCAACTGGGTTCTCAAACCACTGGTGGTTGTGGCAGAGGGCCTAGTAAGCCCAAGCCAAAACCTCCCCAGGACTATGATCCTGAGGGAAACAGGAAATATTACCTGATCAAGTTTCTCGCGGATGTTGAGCAGTGGCTGGAGAACTACCCAGAACTGCAAGAGTACAAGAAGGTCAGGCACACCGGTGCGCTACTGAAAGGCAGTGCCGCAGACTGGTGGCTATACTGGAAAGGGGAGCGTAAGGCTCAGCAACTCGGTGACCCTACGTGGGTAGAGTTTGTCGAGAAGTTGCATGAGAAGTTTGATGTCATCAACCAGCAGGAGAAAGCTATCTATGCGATGATCTCCCTGACACTGAAGCAGACCACTTCAGTTGCTGAGTTTGCTCAAAAGTTCCAGGAGAACATGATGAAACAGCCAGACTTGCCAAAACGGTATAGGATAGCATACTTCAGGTATGGCTTGAAATCAGAAGTCTCTGGTCATTTTGGTGAGAAAAAATATGAGAAACTGGCTGACTTGATCCAAGATGCAGATGCCTGGGATCAGCAGCAGTTCAATCACAAGCGCCAGAGTAATGCTTTGGTGTCTAATATTGTCAAAAAGCCCCACGGTTCCTACAATGCAATGGAAGGATACCAGGCAGAGGATGATTTGGGTGATGAATATGAGTATAATGCTATACAGTCTAGAGGAAGAGGTGGTTTCTCTCGACGCGGCTATGGAAGAGGTGGTGGTAGGACTAAGCCGAGACCAGCCTCAGCAAAATCTACTTGCTTCCATTGCCAGCAGCCAGGTCACATCAGAGCGCAGTGTCCAGACAAGCACCTCCCAAAGGTCAAGAGAAATGACCAGCCTTTAAAAAACAGCAACAGTCAGTAATCCAGTCTACTGACTGTGAGGATGCTAGAGATAGTGAGTCGTCACTAGCTGCCCTCGTAGCAGGTATTATGGGTCCTGCTAAATTGGATTCACTATGCATGCCTGACAACCAGATAAAGGAGACCATTAGCAATATAGATCTCCAGAGAGTGCACAATCTGGATGATCTTGTTCCACCTGATGTTCAATATTTCTTTGCTAAGTCAGGAGAACAATGCGAAAGCTAGGAAAAGACAATCCCCCCTATCCTAATGCAGTCCTATCCTACTGCAATGCATGAATGCAGGTAGGAAGGTGAGGGCATTTGTTGACGAAGGGGCGTCACATACTTTTATCCATAAGGACTTAGTTAAGTGGCTAAGGCTGCCTACTGTCACCCAAGGGAATAGAAAAATATTCCTTGGAGATCCCGAGAGGAGTTATAACCAAGCCTATTGAGGTCCAGTTAGGTTCTGGCACTGCAGTTCTAACTGAAACGCTTACATTTGAGGTACTCAACACTGGCTTTTATGATCTCGTGCTAGGCAGGTCCTGGCTTAATGGACATCAAACTGAAGTGTGTTGGAGCACAGGTACAGTTAAAGTGAGAGGAGCCAGTGACGGGCAGACTAACTTAGCACCCACCAGTGCTCTTCCTCTTGTCCTGTGTGGATGGCAATTGAAGGAAAAGAAGAGGCTTCCAGAAGGATGCAAGTTGCTGGATGCAATGGAGTTCGTCAAAAGCTGGAACCAGAAGGAAGACAGAATATTCAGTCTGCTGCTACGAGAGGTATCTCCTCAACCTGAAGAAGTGGTGGAGAAAAAGCTAAGCCCTCCGGAGCACTCTACTGCTGCAAAAATTGTTGCTCAATACATGGATGTATTTAACATGCCTCCAGGACTACCCCCTAAGAGGGAAGTAGATCATAGGATTGATTTATTACCTGGGAGTCAACCACCCTGGCAACGCACTTATGGCTTGTCTTATGTGGAGAGCGAGGAGTTGAAATCACAGATTGTAGAGCTTGAGGGAAATGGTTATATTTCTCCCAGTAATTCACCTTACGGCGCACCCATCCTATTTGTTAAGAAAAAGGATGACCTTACAATGGCAGTATGCGGATGTGTGTGGATTACAGAGCTTTGAACAGAATTACAATAAAGAACAAGTATGCTTTATCCAGAATCGAGGACTTGCTTGATACCCTGTCTGGTGCTAAGGTGTTCAGTAAGGTTGATCTCAAGAGTGGTTATCATCAAATCAGAATTGCTGAGGGGGATGAACACAAGACTGCCTTCCGAACACGTTATGAACACTATGAGTTCAACGTGATGCCATTTGGACTGACTAATGCTCCTGCGACCTTCATGGGTGCTATGAATGACATTTTCAGACCTTATTTGGATAAGTTTGTGTAAGTTTTCCTGGATGATATTTTAATTTTCTCCAAATATGAAGTTCAGCACATTGAACACTTAAAGACAGTCATGGACATTCTGAGATAAAATCACATATATGCTAAAATGAGCAAGTTTGATTTCTTTAAAGAAAGTATTGAGTTCTTAGGCCACGTTGTCAGTAAAGAAGGCATCAGTGTGGATTCTAAGAAAGTCCAGACCTTAAGGGACTGGCCAGTACCAGAGTCTGTCTCTGAAGTTAGATCCTTCCTCGGGTTGGCTAACTACTATAGGAGATTTGTTGAGAACTATTCTACAAAGGCCAGTAAACTGACTGACCTTACTAAGAAAGACATAGGGTATGTGTGGGGGGAAGAGCAGCAGGCTGCCTTCCAGACCCTTAAAGATGCTCTTTGTTCTGCTCCGGAGCTAGCCGTGTATGACCCCAGCAAACCGATGCGGGTGGTCACTGATGCCTCTGACTTTGCTATGGGTGCTATTTTGTTGCAACCTGCAGACAAAACCACAAAGGATGGTGAGGTACGGCAGGATTGGCATCCTGTGTTGTATGAGTCTATGAAATTTGATCCAGCGGAGATTAATTACTCAGTGCATGATAAAGAGCTGCTAGCTATCATTCATGTGCTCAAACAGTGGAGAGCATACTTACATGGTAAAGTTTTTAAGGTGATTACAGATCATCTAGCTCTGACTCACTTTCAGAAGAAGTCCAAGCTGTCGAGGAGGGAGAACCGCTGGAGCCAGATGCTGGAGCAGTTCCAAGTCCAGATTGACTATAAACCAAGGAAGTTCAATCCTGCTGATGCACTCTCTAGAAGACCTGACTTGCAAGAAAGGAACTTTAGTCAGCATGCTGTAGATAAAGTCCTGTGTGCACTCACTTCACTAAAGGTGAAAAAGTCCTTCCTTGCACAACTTAGGAAAGCCTACCTTTCTGACCCAACATTTGAGCCCAGCCCCACTACTGGTATGTGTCGTGCTACTGCACTCGGGTATAAGCTTAAGGGAGGGGTCTGGGTGACTGAAACCACTTCAGGCAGGCTGAAGCTGGTCATTCGTAATAACGTGGACATAAGGTCCCTTTTATTGAGTCAAGCACATGACAGTTTACTGGGTGGGCATTTGGAGCAGGCCAAAACTATTGGCAAACTGGCAAAACATTATCATTGGGAGGGTTCACCTCGGAAGGTCTTGAAATACGTTAAGTCGTGTGACCAGTGTCAAAAGAATAAGTCTAGGCACACACAACCGGGGGGCCTCTTACAACCGTTGCCCATCCCAGTTGGCCGCTGGGAAACAATATCTATGGACTGGGTGGTCACCCTGCCACAAACTGCCAATGGGCATGATTCGATACTAGTAGTTGTGGATAAACTGAAAAAAATGGTCATTTTCATCCCGACAACTGTCAAAGTAACTGCACTCAAAACAGCAAGACAGTTCTACAACCATGTAGTATGCCAACATGGGCTACCCTCTAATATAATCTTAGACAGGGACTCAAATTTACCTCTAAGTTCTGGAGGGATTTAATGGGGTTAATGGGAGTCAAACAGCTGCTCAGCACAGCAAACCACCCTCAGACTGATGGGCAGACTGAAAGAACTAATTGAGTTCTGCAAGAGGTACTGAGAGCCTATATTAACCAAAAACAAGATAATTGGGATGACCTGTTACCCCAAATCCAATTTGCGGTCAACAATGCGGTGCACGCGTCAACGGGCAAGACTCCTTTTCAACTAAGCCTGGGTAGAGTCCATAAGTCTCCTTTACATTTCCTAGGGGAGTCATTAACTCACCTTGAAGGGATTGACAATCCGGTCTCCCTCCAATTAACTCAGGAGTTTGCTGACACCCTGTCAGAAGTCCAGCAGAACCTGCACAGAGCCCAAGAAAACCAACAAAAGTACGCTAATCAGCACCGTCGAGCACTGACCTTTTCTAAAGGCGATTTGGTCAAACTGCATTCTGAGCACCTGTACCTCCCTGGTGTGGTCAAGAAAAATCTTAGCCCTGTCTGGGTCGCTCCATATTTGGTGGTGCGTCGTGTCGGTAAGAATGCTTACAAACTGAACATGTCAGCCGAATACATGGGTCATCTGGTCTTTAATGTCTCCTTCTTCGAACCATACATCAAAGGTGACACTCTGTTCACAGGTCGGTTACCTGTCCAACCAGGACTGGTCCCCGCTGTCCGGGAAGGTGGCCCTGAGGAATATGAGGTTGAGGAGATTTTAGACGCGCGCTTGGTCCGTCGATTGTCTAAATGTGTCATGAAGTACCTCATTCGATGAAAGGGTTACGATGCCTCTTGGGACACTTGGGAATTTAAAGACCATTTGACTAATGCCAAAGGGGCGTTGAAACGGTTCGACCTTCGGGCGGCTGGTGCACCTCCCTAACAGTCATTCCAGTCGACACGGGAAGGTGACAGAAGGTCCTGTCTCCATTTAAGTTGGAGGGGAAAATATATGACAGTTAGTGTGCGAGAGCGAGAAAGGGACAGTTATGTGAACCCCAAGTGTCAGCATAGTGACAGAGGGGACAGCGTGGCCCACATAAAGCACCTTTAGCTGAAGGAAAAAGGGCCTCGCACAGCCATACATCACTTAAAACACCTGAAAACACATTCATACGTTCATGTCTAGCGCACCGCAACTACGTCAACTCCTAGCAATCACCCTGTAAGGTAAACAGGAACAAATACACCATACTAATACGAACTTACTCCCTTCCTGCAACTTCTAGGACAGAGGTCGATATCCTACTAACTTGTGCCCTGGTTACATGTGCAGAATGGCTCCCACCACACAAAAGGAGGACATAAAGCGCAAGGCAGAAGAAGCCAGGAGGACAATGGAGCAATACCAGAAGGAGCCGGAGGCGACGTCCCTCACCAGGAGAGAACAAGAAAGGGTCTGCAAACAACAAGAGGCGGCAAAAGAAGCACAGAGAAAGAAGGATCAAGAAGCAAAAAACCTCAGGAAAGCTAAGGAGGAGAGACAGAAGAAACAACAAGAAGAAGCGGCAGCGGCAGAGGAGGAGAGAAGGAAAAAGGCGGAAGCAAACAGGCAGAAGAGCTTGGCCACTTACAGGTATACTGTGGTCGGTGGCCAAAATTTTGATAACCTGAAGGAAGCATTGCTGGCAGCCCAGGAGATCAACAAGCTGGAACAGACAACACTGCTACAGAGGGAAGGAACTGCAGCACTGGATAGGTACATTGAGACACACACTGGTGTGGTCCTCTACGAGGATTATGCCAAGATGGTGGGCTATATAGCAGAGCAGGCCCGATACCTTGTCGATGATTCAGAGAACAAGCCAGTCCCAATACCGGGAATAGTGGGAGATCAGAGACTCATCAGGATGGTGAGCATACGGCCCAATAGCTTTAAAGACACGGTATTCTACCTCACACTATTGCCAGCTTACAATGAAGTTGAGAGAAGGAGCTGGGAGTACTTGGCCAGGGAAGCAGGACAGCAGATGTTCTCTCCCCACTGGTTCTTATGTAAATTGAGAAAGGCTGAGCATGGACCCCAGTACTACCAGCAGCCAACAGACTGGAGGTGGATGACCGTCACAAAAAAAAAGCAGGAGTGTGACCGAGCCCAACCCGACGATTTCCACTATGGCCTAGACGGCTACCTCATCCTACCACCTCACATTGCCCCTTGGGACCCCAGGCTGAATGGCTGCCTGAGCAATATGAATGCAGAGACCAAAGAGCACAGGAGGAGGTGGAGAGACTACTTTTCTAAGGGAAAGCATGCCTTCGTCAAATGGGCGAAGAACGCAGGCCGGATAGATATCAGCAGGCTGAAGGCCAAGCAACCTCCAGCGCGCCCTAAGAAAGGGAGATCAGTAGACTACTCCATGTCTATTAGGGAGCAGGACGACTTAGTTGACAAGACTCCTACTCTCTCAGAGGAGGAGGATGAGGGGGATGAGGAAGAAGAACAAGGCAGAGGAGAAGCATCAGGATCTGGTACTCAAGAGACCCAGGGGCAG
This sequence comes from Mesotaenium endlicherianum, assembly GCA_009602735.1. Lineage (NCBI taxonomy): Eukaryota > Viridiplantae > Streptophyta > Zygnematophyceae > Zygnematales > Mesotaeniaceae > Mesotaenium > Mesotaenium endlicherianum. The sequence goes on from WELA01002297.1 coordinate 428,990, forward strand.
GCAGGGGCACTTCCTAAGGAACCACAAGATCAGGTATATGGAATGTGATCCCAATCATGGAGGCAACTGGACCTCGCACTCGCTCCCCCAGCCCACCTGCCCAAGCAGGGGAAGAAGCTGATCTGACTGTACTTGGCAGCAGACACCGGCAGAAATCCCCAGAGGACAGGGGTGCCGGAAGAGGGACACGCGGGGTGGCTAGAAGTATGCCGGCCTCCCCCTTTGCTCAGGGACATGTACCTCTTGCCAATGTATTTCAGCATCCTACTGGAATGCCTGTCTATGTGGGCCCTGGGGATCAACACCCAAGTGGGTGAAGAACAGGCTATTGTCCTTCGTTCTCCTCGAGATCCAACTTTAGAACAAACGGGGTTCTTTAGAAGGCCAGCTGACAGACCTAGAGGGCTGTCCAGATCTAGGTTCAGATCTTGATCTCCTGATCTTGAAGCCCCAAGAACAACCCCCTAGGTGACAGGCTGAAGAGGCAGTCAATGGGGGAGGCTGGTCAGGTTTAGTTCCCTTATATTAGACTTCTGCAGTTTAATGTTGTCGAGGCGACAACAAGTTAAGTTGGAGGGATTGTAATGAATCAGTATATTAGTAGATATAATATTCATTTAAATTTAGTAGTTATTTAAGTTCAACCTACTGAACTCTAGTTGATAATCAGTCTGCTGGACTTTATATTTAATATCAGTTTAATGACTCAGCCGGAAGCAGCTGAAGTCAACTTAAGTCAGCTTGCTGACACATTTTTTGACAGCCAGCTGACTTCCGTACTCGGTAGCAGCGAACTGCCTCGATATGCATCTAAGTGTGATATGCTAGATGAATGGCCAGATGACATCCCTATGATAAATGCCGATTCGGGATGTTGGTGGATGGCGGTGGATTTGGTTAACCGAGGTCCTACGAACGTGGTTGACTTCCGGGTAGGCGGTGCCATCGCACTGGCCGTTGAACAGTAAACTCATTCCATGTACATATGCTAGGCATTGCTCTCGAGTTCGGCATTCAAAAACGAGGCCAACTCTCTTGTACAGCTTACTGAGAGGGATCTGAATCCAAGGCGTGAAGCCATTGATACGCACCGTCTTCTAACCTTGCTTATGTATGAGTTTACTGATTGCATCATTGATGCTAGTTTACTCGCATTTGACTTACGAGTATTGTTCACTGCTAGTGTGTTGTCCTTTGCTGTTTAACCAATCAACTAAAAATACCATAAAGATTACTTGCTGATATGAAGATCTTTATTCATTATTAATTGCCTATTAGGTAAGTCGATTTATGTCAGCGGGCGTCTGCAACACTGCAGCAGCCAGCCAGCCCAGACTAAAACACAACAGGGGCAAGCATGGCAACCCCGACTAAAGCAAAACAGGGGCTAGCAGCTGCAGCCCAACCAAAACAAGCAAGGTGCGCAAAATTAGACACACTCACGCAGATGACAGCAGGCAGCAGGCAGCAGGCCATGGGACATTAACAACCCCCCAACAAGAAGTCGAAGGCACATGCGGGCAAGTGTGGCCAGGCTGGCAGCGAGAAAAGAACAAAGGGAGAGGCAGCAGGCCATTAATCAGGGTGGAGCGAGAAAGAGTGAATTTGGAGGGGGGGAGGGAAGGCACCTTAAGCACGTGTCGGAGCTGGGCTGTTGTGCAGTTGCCGACTCGCATTTTTACAACTAGGCTTGCTTCACAAAAGTTAAAAAACAAGAGGCAGGCAAAGTGGGAGGTGGCCGCTGGCAGAAAGTCAGAGCAGCAGATCACAAATGGTAGCACATATAACAGTACACGACAAAAGACAAGCAGCAAGTGTCCCTGAAGGACACACACACGCCAACCAAGGAAGCTAGCACTAACATACGATCTTGAAATGTGCACTAGAGACAAAACATGGTAGCACATAACAGCAGCAGTCACAAATACTTCTCAACAACACACACGTCGAAAGAGGAGCAGCAGCAAGTGCTCGCTAACAAGCACAACATGGAAAGAGGGAGGATGAAAGGACATGGTACCTCATGCAAGTGCTGGGAGACAAGTCTTACTTCATAGGCACAAGGGCTATTGAATCTGCGGACGCAGCTCTTTCACGAGCCTGCCTCACACAAGATCAAACAGGAACAACGTTGTAAAACAAGTTGCAGACTCGACAAATAGCAAAGGCACAAGACTTGCAAGAAGGCAACACGTGAGGGGGCACACATGAGCAGCGGTTGGCGACTGTTGAGAATGTAAACTAGCAATTGCAAATACAAACAGGGCAACTTTGGCAAAACAGGCGCAGCAGAACAGAGGAACTGTAAAAGCAGCAAGCAATTAAGGACAAGCAAAAAGTGATCGACCATGAAAGAGAGCAGGAAAGAGGAGAATGGCGGGGCATGGCACCTGATGCGTAGGGTGGAAGACGGTTTGTCTTCAAAGGGCGCAAGGGGCGGCAAGTTCGAGCACTTCCTTCTCTAAGCTGCGCTGGTCCCACAATGTACAAAAATATGCAACAGTTATAAAAGAAGTATCTGGTAACAGGCAGCCAGTAATGAACATACAAGAGGCCAGGCAAAGGGGCAATAATTGAAGCCTGGCAGCATGCGACAGAACATGTCCAATTAACCAGGGTTATGCCGTACGCTTGTACGGTTAGTTCGACTAGTACGCCAGTTTGCTTAGATCGGTGTTCAAACAAATGGACTAGTTCGCTTAATACGCTTAGTACGCTAACGTCACGACGGTGTCGACGTCCAGCAGCTACAACGTCGACGTTTCATGTCGGTCGCACGTGTAAAGTAACCACGTCGTGTCAGACTGTTTATTTCGTTTAAAATGGCAAGGTATTTTTTTCAGGCAATTTTGGACTTTTCTCTGCCCGCTTTGCAGCTACAAGTCCCGAAAAATATTTGTAACTTCGTCTAGTACAGGACGTCGGCAAGCGGGTTTGAACACCCGCCACCGGGTGCAGGGATAGGATAATGCTCAACGTGCCATGCACGTTTCTCTGTCGCAAATCTATCGGGATTGGTTATGGAGCTTATGAGTCAGATATGTTGCAAAAACAAATGGTGGAAAACAATTTCAAAAAAAATAAATCCATTTTGGCTTCGGGCGCCAGCCGACGGTCTTAAACTCCCGCCACCGACTGTAGGGAGCGACGCCTTACCAATGTTTCATATTATGCAATCTATGTCAAAAGGCTTTTGCGATTGTGTAATATTGGGTGTTTTAATCTACTGCTTTTCCATGTACAATCCGACAACATCAATCATGCCAAAGCTGGGAGGGCCGCTTAGTAGAGCTGTTTTTTGTACTTCCCAATTTATTTATTAATTGAATTAGGACGTTTAGGAGTATCATTACTTCTTAATCGAGTAGAAGAAGCTTCAATGAAGAGGTATAGATATGATTCAATTTCTTAGCAAGCATGTGTAAGAATTAAGAAGTTCTTATAAATGCCACATTTAAGAATGACTGAACTTCAACTTAGAATTATTTTCATACGCACTAACACTAGGAGAACCGCTTAGCAAAGCATGGTTTTTTGTACTTTCTAACTAGTTGATTGATTCAACAAAAAGACTTAGGAGCATCGTTACTTCCTATACAAGTAAAATAAGCTTTAATGAAGACAAACATGATTTAATCTCTTAGCAAGCATGCATGAGAGGTTAGAGGTAATCCATATAATGTATATCATTCACACAAAGTGCAACATTGCATGAAGTCATAATGCACCAAATATTAACTTCAAATGTATTCATTTTCTCAACTTCCATTCTCTTTAATATGTACAAGCTACCTTTAGAACATACAAGTTAGCTGAACGACACATCTAGTAACTAGTCGCTCTTGGCCTTCTTCTTCCTAGAGCTGAAACACTAGGTCGCTCCTCCACCTCCTCTTCCTCTACCTCCTCTTGCTCTACCTTCATCTCCTCTTCCTCACTCAACGAGGCATGCATGGCAAGATTGAGACCCTCCTCTTCGGGTGTTTCTAAGAACTCTGCTTCTTCAACCCATGGAGTGACGCCGACACTTGGTCCAAGAAAGTCCAAACTCTTCTCCTGAAGTCTCAACATAGAATGCACGTACACCAACTTCTTTGCTCTAGTAGGGAGCAGCCTATTGCGAAGTGGACTATGAACAAACCCGTACTCAGACCAATTTCTCTCACATGCAGCTGCTGAACCAGATTGCGACAATATTCTCATAGCAAGAAGTTGAAGATTAGGACAACGACTGCCGTATGTTTCCCACCACTTGTGAGTAGGCATCATGGTCTTATTAGCCTTGCAAACATCATCGTCAAAAATGTCACCGCTCTGCCGGTAGAGGGCCAACTCTCAATTCACCAACGCTCGGTCAAGCACACTTCCTCCGACAAGGGTATTTCGCACGTCGAACCAATCGATTAGTAGACACTTCTCAACTGCCCAAGACTCATGGTCTTGGAACTCGGGGTCCAGATAGTAGCCTGTAGCCAAACAAAGTCAAGAAGCAAACTCAATATATGACAACACAATGCACTTCACAAGAAAGAGAGCAATAACAATAGCAAGCACAATAATAAGAACAATGACCAACACACAGTAACAAGCATGCAAGAGAACAACAGCTGCCGAGCAAGAAAGGTGAGCAACGTCAAAGTCGACTTTTACCCGCAGAATGTAGGGGGCTGTGAAGCTGGTCCCAGCGAGCCTTCACGTCCTTCTTAACTTGGGTTCTTTGTGCCGGTTTGAGTCCTTCAACCTCAAGCACATGCTCTTTAATGGCACTCATGCGAGCCCAGATCTTCCCAAGAGAAGGTTGTGGACAGTTGACTAGTCGAACGAGAACTACAATTGGCTCACACATGCTTATCCATACCTTCACTCGCTCCCTAAGTTCATCGTCACGAACTAGGTCTCTAATGTTTGTAGCCTTGCCTAAACAATCGTTCATGGCCGCCCACTCAAGCCACCTACTGTCAGAGACCATAGCTTGTAAGGTATCCCTCACAACGATGAGTCTTTGCAAGCAAAGGAAGTTACTCGCAAACCTTGTGGGTCCTGGCTTCAACAACTCTAGTTTATTTTTTAGCCTTGCCCCATGCTCGCGGTAAAGAGCGTGAGGCATGTGGTGGTTTGCAACAAACTGGACCAAGTGCTTGAAGCTATGGATTATGCCCTCTAGCTCTTTTATCTTTCCTAGGTCTTTCAACAGTAGGTCCAAAATATGAGCAGCACAAGGCGTCCAATATATGTGCGGGTGCTTCTCGCAAACCACATTACAACCAATTACAATGTTAGCTGCAGAGTCTGTGCAAAGCTGTACGACATGATCAGCCCCTACCTTCTCCACGGCCTCAAGCAGGTGATTACCAATGTAATCACCTGTCTTCCTAGCACCCTCAGTATTGATAGCATCCATGAACATCTCAGTGCCTCCCACAACCATAAGCACGTTAAGAAGAGGATGCCCGCATGGATTGGTCCACCCATCTGCTACAATGCTACAACCCGTCAATGGTAGTCCTTTTTTCTGTTTCTCCTCCCAAGCTTCTATCTTCAAGACCTCTTTATCTAGTAGGGTACTTCCGAGAGGCTTATCCTTCATAGGGACATACACTAAACCAGTTTCCTGAGTGTACTTACTGACAGCAACCAACATGTCCCTAAAGAACTCACTGCGAGCAACATTGAATGATGAACCAGTACCATAGAAGAAGCGAGCGACAATCTCATGGACATTCTTAGCATTCATCTTTTGGAACATGTCACTTAGAGAGGTCTGCCCTGTCTCCCTGCCTAAGGAAAGGGACCCCCCAACACTTGCACATGCTGAGCCACTAGCACCAGTACCCCATTCATGCACACGCTTTCGTGCAGCTTGTATGGTACTCTTCCTACGTCGCGTTCCTAATAGAGAACTAGCCATACCCTTGCTACGGCTAATCATGAGATCTAGAACTTCATCGGGAACCTCCTCACACTGACTAACATCCTTACAGCCTCCCGTGAAATGGCCACGAATCCGCGTGACTCCACCGGTAAACTCCCTGGGACAGTAGTTGCACTTCACCTTTGGAGATGAACTCTTGGACTTGGCTTCCACAACGATGGTCACATGGCCCCACTCTGGACCAGACCTTGCAGCAACTGCTCTAGGGGGCAAACGAGCGGTCAAAGCTCCAGTGAATACCCTCATTCCAGAAAGCGTTGCTCCGGACGAAGTGGATGGTAGAGACATGATACGCGTGAAACCTGCAATAACGGAGAACAGCAACCAGTAAGAGACAAAAGAATATGCAAGTCAAACAAGCAAAAGAGAAACAATAGGCAAGCAAGAGAGCAGGAAGCCCCAACAAAAGCAAGCAAGGGGCTGGCAGCCCGCCCCCACTAAAACCCTAAATAGCAACCAAAGGCAAGCTAGCCCGCCCCGATTAAAACCCTAAGACAGCAAGCAAGGGACTGGCAGCCAGCCCTGACAAAAGCAAGCAAGGGGCTGACAACCAGCCCTGACAAGACTGAAAAGCAAGTTCGGGACTAACAGCCAGCCCCGACAAAACTATGCAAGGCGCTGGAAGCCCGCCCTCACTAAAATTCTAAACAGCAAGCAAAGGCAAGCCAGCCCGCCCGGACTAAAATCCTAAGAGAGCAAGCAAGGGGCTGACAACCAGCCTCGACAAAACTCAAAAGCAAGCTCGGTGCTAACAGCCAGCCCCGACAAAACTAAGCAAGGCGCTGACAGCCCGCCCCCACTAAAACCCTAAACAGCAAGCAAAGGCAAACCAGCCCGCCCCGACTATAACCCTAAGACAGCAGGCAAGGGATTGGCAGCCAGCCCTGACAAAAGCAAGCAAGGGACTGACAACCAGCCCCGACAAGACTCAACAGCAAGCTTGGGGCTAACAGCCAAACCCACAAAACCAAGCAAGGGGCTAGCAGCTCGCCCTGACAAGAGCATGCAAGGGGCTGCTGCAGCAAAGCAGCAGCCAGCCCGCCCCGTCCAAAGCATGCAAGGGGCGGCTGCAGCACAAAAGACAAACTACCCCGACCAAAGCAAGAGAAAATACGCAGGGGAGGGAGACGCAGGGGAGGGGGGGGGGGCCAGAATCACTTGTTCGAGATTGGCTGCGTGTGGATTGGCGCAAGGCCTGCCGACTTGCTCGTTTTGAACTTGGGCTGCTTCACACATAAGAGAAGGGACAATGTGGACACATGTAAGATAGACAACAGTACACTAGCAAGGGCACGGTGCTGCAGCCAGACAGCCCCAACCAAAACAAGCAAGGGGCAACCGTAGCACTGCAGCAGCCAGACAGCATGCCAGACAGCCCCACTTAAAAAAGCAAGGGGCGAGCGGACGCCACTACCAGTAAGAACAGGGCAAAGAGGGAGAAGGGAGAAAGAGAAGGGCATGGCACTTGATGCGCGTGTCGGAAGACGTGTGTGCACCAATGAGGGGTGAGTCTGGTAGCTTCTTTTTCACGCCTTCCTCACTAACACAAGACACACAGAAGGGCATAGAGCCGTCAAAACAGCAGCAGCAACCCCAATCAAGCAAGAAAGGGGCAAGCTGCTGCAGCACCACAGCAGCCAGACAGCATGCACCAGACAGCATGCAAAGGGCGGCTGTTGCACAGCAGCAGCCAGACAGCAGGGCGGCAACCAGCCCCACCAACAGCGAATAAGGGGCTGGCAGCCAATCCTAACACAAGCAAGCAAGGGGCTGGCAGCCAGCCCCCACAGAAGAAAGCAAGGGGCTGGCAACCAGCCCCGACCACAGCAAACAAGGGGCCAAGAGAGAACGGGAAAGAGGAAGGCGGATTAAGGTACCTGTCTACATGTCAATGTTGCTCACGCGTCAATGGGCACACGTGGGGTAGGCACAAAGGGGGTCTACTCGCTCCTTATTGTCTTGCCCTGCTTCATAAAAGACAAAAAAGGAAAAGTTGTAAAAAGATGCAACAGACAGCTAGCCCTAATCTACAGGACACAAACATGCAAGCACAAGGGAGAAAGCCCACAATCAGTAGAACAACGAGTGTGCAATGGGTGCACAAAAACAGCAGCCGAGTTAGAACAGGAAGGAAGCAAGAATGAACAACACAGGCACAGCAGGTTGCAGATAGAGCTGGTGCAAATGTGGACTAAAATCTCAAATTGTAAGCAAGGGGATGCCAGCCAGCCCCGTGAAAATCGAGCAAAGGGCTGGCAGCCCATCCCCACTAAAACCCTGAAACAGCAAGCAAGGGGTTGGCTGCCAGCCTCGACAGAAGCAAGCAAAGGGGCACAACAGCAGCCAGCCCTAATAAAAACCTTGACTTAACAAGCAAAAGGCTAGCAACCCACCCCGACTTAAACCCATTGCAAGCAAGGGGCTAGCAGCCAGTCCCGACAAAAGCAAGCAAGGGGCACAACAACAGCCAGCCCCGACAATAATCCTAAACCAGCAACAGGGGCTGGCAGCCAGCACCCCAAAAAGCAAGCAAGGGGCTGGCAGCCAGCCCCGACACAAGGAAGCAAGGGGCTGGCAACCAACCCCGACACAGGAAAGCAAAGGACTGGCAGCCAGCCCCGACACAAGAAAGCAAGGGGCTGGTTGCCAGCCCTAACAAAAGCACGCAAGGGGCGGGCAGCCAGCCCCCTTAAGAGCAAGCAAGGGGCTGGTTGCCAGCCCCCCAAAAGCAAGCAAGGGGCTGGCAGCCAGCCCCAACACAAGCAATGAAGGGGCTGGTTGCCAGCCCCGACACAATGAAGCAAGGGGCTGGCAGCCAGCCTCGACACAGGCAAGCAAGGGGCTGGCTGCCAGCCCCGACACAGGCAAGCAAGGGGCTGGTTGTCAGCCCCAACAAAAGGACCGAGGGGCTGGCAGCCAGGCCCCCTAAGAGCAAGCAAGGGGCTGGCAGCCAGCCCCAACAATAGCAAGCAAGGGGCTGGTCGCAAAGAGAGCAAAAGGGGATGGACGCACCTGAGAGATGTTGGTGGTGAGGCGCGTGAGCGTGAAGACGGCGCCACCTTGTAATACAGAACGGGCTTGAATCACGCCATCCACTCCAGCTTCATCCCGTCCGCTGCTGGCCTGGATGTGTTACAGCCTGAGGGGAGAGAGCAGCCGACAACAAAAGGGCAGCTTAGATCAACCTGTGGAAAAAGCAAATGCAGCTTGTGGAGGCAAGGAGCAGCTACCGCTTGCAGACGAGCTGCGCCTATGCCTATGCCCTCCAAAGCCCCCCCCCCCCCCCCCCCCCCCCCCCCCCCCCCCCCCCCCCCCCCCCCCCCCCCCCCCCCCCCCCCCCCCCCCCCCCCCCCCCCCCCCCCNGCAAGAACATACCTGAATGTTGAAGTTCAATGGCAAGGCAGGGAGAACAATCGCTGTCGTAGCCTTATAACTTCTTCTAAACCCTTGTACATGCTGAAATAAGAAATAAAATAATAGCAGAACCGTTAGGCTTGCCTAGTAGCAATCACACATGCTAGATATGTCCCCAAACACAATCTTTACATAATGTGGATTTGCTAAATACGAACCTAGCAGGCCATTGAAGAAGAACAGGTCTCTTGAGGAATCTGAAGAAAGGAGGGACAGAGAGATATGGGGGAACTTCTCCACCTTAAAAAATAGTCGTCGATACCAGGTGCAACCAGCCACAGCCTCGTGTGAGGTTCCTTGAATACACGCGAAGGGACAATGTGAGACATAGTAAGCACAATGTACAGGATCAACAACAGAGAGAGGACGTGAATGAATAACATGTAGCAACTGGTATCATACAAAATGCAAGGTTTCATGGAAGAAACCTTATTATAGTGTACAAAGAGGAATGCAAGGCAGCAAGGTCCTAAATGCGAAAGTAAGAAAACTTACGATAAATAGCAGGTGCAAAATGCAAAGAAAGGCGCTAGAAGTCTCTTAAGTAAGCTCCACGAAATTGGCCAAAAGGATTGTAGCTTGTAAGATGTGCAGCAACTCAAGCAGATGCACGTTCAAGAGTTAGAGGCCAAAATTGAAATGGCTGGTGGCCAAAATATTGGTGAAAAGGCTAGTGACTTTTTTTTAGTTCCCGCCGTTGCTCCACAAACCTGTCAAGATGCACTTGGTAGTTTGAATCCCGTCGATCGACAATGTATGCAAAGTCACGAGTGAAACAGAGCGTGCGGTGGCGGACGTGAAGGTGTCAAAACGATGCTGGGCGGCACGCACGAATAAAAAGTTAATCGTACACTTAGTACGAGCGTACCGATGCAGTACGCTTATTTAAGCGTACGAAGGTTGGCCAGTACGGCGTACGGCGTAACCCTGCAAATAACCCTCTGGCAGCAGGTGGTCATCAAGACCACATGTGAATAAATAGCCGCAAAAGAAAGGGCAGGTATGGGCAACCAAATGCAGCTAAGAAATAACACAAGCATGCATGGGTGGAAGGCAATGAACAAAAAACAAAGAGCCGCCTTCCAAAGATAGAGGAGAGAAGGGGAGGAGGGGAGGAAGGGAGGGACATCAAACCTGATGCACTTGTGAGGAGACAGACACGTTGATAAGGCTCAGCGTGCCTGACACAGACACAAAGACAAGGAGGCAAAAACAGGGACGCAGCTATAACATGAGCAGGAGGTAGCAGAGCAGGTAGCAAAGCGGACAAGAGAAAAACGTAGAAACACAGCATACAAATTGGGCCCAGGGCACAACAAAACACAACACAACCTTAAGTCCTTGTTGCCTATGCCTCTAGGGCCTCCCTTCTAGCATTTTCCACAAGTCTAGGTTTCATGCTACCATCTAGATCTGACCTTGTCAAATCCGCAAATAGGCCCAGTGGCGGTATGAATGTCCGGCCACTTTCTTCTGTCGACGTCCCTGAAAGTACGTCAAGTAAAAATGTTGAATAGAATGTAAGCAAAAGAGTAAACGGGCGAGGATGAACTTGAGTGACATTTGAGAATCTGCTAGAGCAACCACTACAATACAAATCTGAAATACTAAGCAGCATACAGAAGCAAGATAGAGCAGGTCATTGAGGCCATCTCAGTCGAGAATGTACATTACACATAAAAAAGCAAGCACATTAGAATCACAAAGTGAAGACAACATGGTGACGCCTGCTACAGCAAGCAAGTGCATAGAGCAACAAAGTGATGGAGGTGAACGAAAGGCGAAAAATGCAACTTACAAGCTGAATGGTGCTGCAGAATGAACTGTAATGGGCAACTAAAGTGTTATGTAGGTAGCCCTCAGGCTTGACCTCAGAGGAATTGTGGCAGTGTACTTTGCAGCTAGTGAGGAAGATCCATGAGCAAAGTTTGCAGTTTCAAAACAATATCGGTGAACACCTTTTGGTAAAAGTTTGCAAAATTTGGAATTCCCGCCGTTGCTGCAGCAACCTGACATTATCGTACTTTCATCTCATTATCCCGTCGATCGACGCTATATTGAAACTCACACGTGAACTTTACCATACAATCTCGGACGTGAAGGCGTCAACGCGTTACTGGGCGGCGCGCACGAATAAAGAAATTTCGTACGCTTAGTACGTGCGTACTGACTCAGTACGCTAATTTAAGCGTACAAGAGTCGACCTGTACGGCGTACGGCGTAACCCAGCTACACAATCCACACTAACTCCTCCCGGAGTTTCTAGAATTTCCACGATCACTTTGGAACTTTACGTAATCCTATGTAGTTTCCAAAATCCTCATGATTCAATGTTCCACTTTCTGGACTCCAACCGAAATTTTTGTCACTGGACCTATCTTTGTCACTAAATTGAATCTGTGACGATAAAAACTCACTAAAAACTTCCGAAATTCATAACCTTCTCAATACTTGCCCAAATGACTTGAAATAAAGGCCAAAGTTCTTCTTGCATCACACTCTATGCATATAAAATGCTAGAAAGTCACAAAATACACTTTCATAACCTTACAGTGATGGCAGCGCCACTTACTGCTCTGACAAGGAAAGATAAGATGTTCATCTGAAATGAGAATACGCAGCATGCGTTTGAGCGCATTAAGTATGCACTCACAAATGCGTCAATCCTTTTATTGGTCGATCCCAACTTGCCTTACGAGGTAGTCTCCAATGCGTCCGATTATGGAATAGGGGCTGTGCTGTTGTAGGTAGGCAGACTTATATGTTTCGAAAGCTGACACCTACCGAACAAAATTTCTCAACGACTGAGAGCAAGAGTTCTGGGCAGTTATATACGCTTTGAAAATTTGGCGATGTTATTCGGAAGGCTATAAGGGTTTGACAGTGGTTACGGACCACTGCCCAAATACCCTCTTCCAAATCTAGCCAACGCTATCGAGGCGGCAGACGAGATGGTTTGAGTTCTTGCAACGATTCCACTTTAACTGGGCGTATCGCCCTGGTCGCAACAGTGTTGCGGACCCTCTAAGTCAAATTCCCCATCACCACTTGTGTAAGGACATAGGTTTATAAAGAGCATTTTTGAGTTTCATGAAAGTATGTTTTGATTGTATAGTAGGGTAGAGTGCATTTTTGTGGTCATTTTGATATAAAGTTCATTGAATTTGGTCAAGTATTGAGAGAGTTATGGATTACTGAAGTTTAATTAGTTTTGAGGTCGGTTGACGACTGTCCTTAATTCGCGGTGAGCGCGACCGTCGGATTGACCGATAGCGTCGAGCGATCTGGCCCGTTAGAATGAACTCGAACCTTCACGTAAGTTCGGCTGACGCGGAGTGCCGACTAGGTCGATTTACCTAGAAGTTTCGGTTTAGCCTAGCGCATCTAAGATAGAATATTCTAGTAATGTCGATGCATGTATGTGGACGTCAATTCGGCCCGACACGTCATATTAGACTGATCTGGCTTACTCACGAATATTTTGGAAGGGACAATTTGACGAACACTTAGGAAAATTCGTAGCTTCCTCCTAGAGAGGAGCACTTAGGCAGAAAATTATAAATAGGCATAACTTCTTTGTTTCTTATCAGTATTCACTTTTGTAAATTTGTACGGGTTGGTAATGACAAGGCCTTTCATCCTAGTTTATTTTTGAGCAGTTTCTTGCTACTCAAAATGTCAAGTAATTTTCCTAAGCTTTGTTATTGATATGCCGCTGCACTCTTTCATATGATTGCAACTAGTTCATTTCCTCGTGAGTTACTACGCTTCCACTAGGGCACTCTGCCCTTTTCATCTGGTATCCGAGCAGGGCTAGTTTGCACATTATATCATGGAGTCGCAGTCGGTAACTGGAGGAGGCGAACATGTCGAGCATGTTGAGCGCGTAGAGCAGAGGGCACCATCTTTGTTAAGGGAGCAACAAGAGATGCAGGCGATGTTGAGGCAGATGGCAAAAACAATTGGAGGAGAAGTCTACACACAATTTGAACAAAATATGCGCCAGGAGGTGGAGAGAATGGTGCGGGTTGTTATGGGAAACGCCGCTTCGACGAGTTCGGCACCTACACCTGTTGTATCACCAATTCATGTTAACCGAGTGGTGCAACCAGTTATTCCAACCGCATCAGGAGTGCGTGCGCCTAAGCCTGAAGTTCATACAGGAGAGCGTGGATTGCCGCCTGTTCATCAATGGATTTTTGGAGTGAAGAAATTTATGGAGTAATCTGCGCTCACGCCCGACAAGCAAGTCGCCTTTGTCATAACTTTGCTGCAGAAGAGTGCTGGAGCTTGGTACGAACGAGAAGAGCAGCTGTCTGGAGTTCCTGCTACTGTTGATCAGCTCTTTGAAGGCTTGAAGAGGCAATTTCAACCTATTGCACCCGAGGCTACCGCTCGAGATCTATTGGTGTGCCTTCGTCAATGAGCAAGCGTTCAAGAGTATGTATTGCGCATCAACGAGCTGGAGCTTTAATGTCCATCCATGCACAAGTCGGAGATGATGGACAAGTTCAAGAGGGGACTCAAGCGAACTGTGGCCAAGGAAGTGGCGCTCAAGGACCCTACCAGTCTTGGAGAAATGATGGCATTGGCAACAAGGGTCGACGCCGTGGAGTATAGTCAGAGGCAGTGGGGCTGCCACAACTTTGGAGGATATCGACACTTTGGATCTCAAACGCCAAGCACAAGTGGACAAGGCCCACTACCTATGCAGTACCTTGTGTAGTACCAGCGCAGGCAGCAGAATCTTAAGCCAAGAGGACCCTGCTATAATTGCGGCAAGCTTGGACATCTGGCTCGAGACTGTTACGTGAAGGCGAAGCAACCTCAACAGGAGGACGCCAGTAAGTCGTTCTGGAGTGTCTACTGGCGTGAAGACAAGAACTCACAAGGAGGTTATCTCCAGGAGCCTGCCGAGAAGCGAAAGACGAGATGTTGACAAGCCTATCATCGTTGAAGGAGTGGTCGACGGCAACAAAGCGAAGTGTATGGTCGACAGTGGCGCAAGTGCAAACTTTGTGCACAAGAAGCTGGTGAAACAGTGGCGAATCCCTGTACAGAGGCACTATGAGCCTAAGGAGGCAATTTTGGCGAATGGGCAGAGACTCAAGTGTGGTGCACCTACGGAAGCTATTCACGTGGAAGTAGCAGGGCACCAATGTACTGAAGTTATGGAGCAGGCAGAGTTAGGTCGCCATGAGATGATATTGGGCCGACCATGGCTAAGAAATGCCAACCCTCAAGTGCACTGGAGCACAGGACGAGTGAAAGTCCAAGGGCGTGATGGTCGAATGAAGACAGCGAAACAGGTGGAGGTAGATACGACCACAAGTAACTGTCTTCTGTTGAGACTGCAAGTTAAGAAGCTATGCAGGGCGAATCGGGTGAATGAGATGTACCTTGTTTCGGTGGCCCTGGCCAGGTCAACAGATGGAGCAAGCGTAAATCCTAACAGCCTGGGCGAATGTACATCGCCGGAGGAGCAAGTAGTGGTGTCTGATCCCCTTGCTCAGAAGGAGCAGAGCCCAATTGCTCAAGAGAAGAAGCCAGCTGAGATGCCTGCCCAAATTAAGGCGCTGTTGGAGGAGTTCAAGTGCGTATTTCTTGAGGAGCTACCTGCAGGATTACCTCCACAGAAAGCTATGAAGCACAAGATCGAGTTGGAACCAGGGAGCAAGCCACCAGTGAGACCCGCCTATCGTCAATCGTTTGCGGAGTTGGACGAGTTGATGAAGAAGCAGCTGACAGAGTTGTTGGAGAAGGGATTCATCCGACCCAGCGAGTCTCCATTTGCAGCGCCAGTTCTTATTTGTGAAGAAGAAGGATGGGACTATGAAGATGTGCGTCGACTACCGGGCTCTCAACAAGGTCACCATCAAGAACAGGTACCCACTTCCACGAGTGGACGAGTTGATTGACAGGCTTGTCGGGGCGAAGTATTTCTCAAAGATCGATTTGAGGAGTGGCTATCACCAGGTACGAATTGCGGAANGGAGATGTTCAGAAGACTGCTTTCAGAACTCGCTATGGTTTGTTCGAGTTCACAGTCATGCCTTTTGGGTTGACTAATGCACCTGCTACATTCATGGGACTCATGAATAGTATCTTCAGACCCTACTTGGACCAGTTTGTGGTGGTATTTTTGGACGACATCCTAATCTATTTGAAGACCTTGGAAGAGCATGTGGAGCATCTGAGAAAGGTGTTGGAGGTCGTGAGGGATTAAAAGTTATATGGGAAGATGAGCAAGTGCGACTTCTGTCTCAAGGAAGTCGAGTTTCTTGGACACATAGTGGGAGCTGAAGGAGTCAAGGTGGAACAGAGGAAGGTGCAAGCAGTCAGAGATCGGCCGGTGCCTGCTGATATTCATCAACTCAGGAGTTTCCTCGGCATGGCAAATTATTATCGACGTTTTATTGAAGGATTTGCCAAGGTGTGTGCACCGCTCACGGACATGTTGGAGAAGCAGGAGAAGTGGCTATGGGGTGACAAGGAGCAGCATGCTTTTGAGAAGATTAAGAAGCTGCTGACACAGGCACCTGTGTTGGCAATTGCAAGTCCAAAGCTTCCTTTCACCATCATCACGGACGCATCAAATTTTGTAGGGGGAGCCATCCTTCTCCAGGACCAGAGCAAAGGATTGCAGCCTGTGGCATATGAGAGCAGGAAGTTGAGTCCTGCTGAGCAAAAGTATGCAGCACACGAGCGGGAGACGTTGGCTATTATTCAGGCTTTTAGGATTTGGCGATGTTATGTGGACGGTCGGAAAGGTGTTCATCAAGACCGACCACAAGAGCTTGGAGAAGTTTATGATGCAACCAACGTTGACACCAAGACAGGCAA
This sequence comes from Mesotaenium endlicherianum, assembly GCA_009602735.1. Taxonomy (NCBI): domain Eukaryota; kingdom Viridiplantae; phylum Streptophyta; class Zygnematophyceae; order Zygnematales; family Mesotaeniaceae; genus Mesotaenium; species Mesotaenium endlicherianum. The sequence continues at coordinate 445,179 of WELA01002297.1, forward strand.
GGTGGATGGAGTTTCTGCAACAGTTCGACCACAAGATTGAGTACTTACCTGGGAAGATCAACCCTGCAGACGCTTTATCTAGGAGGTGTGACCTTGCAGCTGTCTCAGTCATCAAGGAGAACATGGACTTCAAGGAGAAGCTTCAAAGAGGTTATGAGGAGGACCGAGAGTTTGCTGATGGTGGAGCAGCTGAGTTCAACTCGAGTATGCAGAAGAAGGACGACATATGGTATTATGGTGATTCCAACAGAGTGGTGGTACCTGACATCAAGGAGCTACGAGACTTACTACTTGCGGAGCATCATGACTGCTTATATGCTGGACACTTTGGAAGCGAGAAGACGGCAAGCGTGCTGAAGCGGGAATACTACTGGAGAAATATGGACAAGGACATCGAGGAGTGGATCAGGAGTTGCGATGCGTGCCAGAGAAACAAAACACCAAATCAAAAGAAGGGAGGTACATTGCAGCCCCTGCCTATTCCGGAGTGTCCTTGGGAGCAGATTGCCATGGACTTCATCACATCCTTACCAGTGAGTGGTCAAGGGCACGATGCAGTATGGGTTGTGTCTGACAGACTCAGCAAGATGGCTCACTTCATTCCATGAAGGAGACTTCTACGGCAGCGGATGTGGCACGGCTATTCTTTGATCATATTTTCAGGCTACATGGGTTGCCGAAGGTGATTGTTTCAGATCGGGATCCAAGGTTTACTAGCAACTTTTGGCGGTCATTGTCTACTTTGATGGGGACCAAGTTTAGTATGAGCACTTTCTATCATCCTCAGACAGACGGGCAGAGTGAGAGGCTCAACAGAACTCTGCAAGAGATGCTCAAGAGTTTCACTATGGAGGACCCTTCAGAGTGGGACAAGAAGCTGCAAGGATTGGAGTTTGCCTACAACAACAGCATGCAGGGATCCACCAAGCACTCACCATTCGCTATGGTTTATGGGCAAGAAGTATATCATCCAGGGAACATCTTGTTGGAGAAGGCCAAGGAGACTCATGTTCCTACTACACAAGCTTTTATGGAGCAGATGGCCAAGACTTGTGATATGGCGAAGACGTGTATTCGGAAAGCACAGGAAGAGCAGGTCAAGCATGCTAACAAGCACAGGAGGGAAGTGACATTCCATGTGGGCGACAAAGAACTCTTGTCCACAGAGAACCTACTCTTCACAGGCAAGAGGAAACTGCGGGCACGATTTACAGGTCCCTTTGTAGTGCTCAAGCAGGTGAATCCAGTGGCCTACAAATTGGAGCTTCCTTCAGGCTGGCGTATCCATGATGTGTTCCATGTCAGTTGTGCGCGGCCATACGTTGACCCGAATGAAGAACATCCAAGACGACTACCTAAACCACCACCACCGGTCGAGATCGATGATGTATTGGAGTATGAAGTGGAGGCGATTGTCGGCGATCGACGAGTCAAGCGAGGTCAACGATTTGTCCAAGAGTATCTGGTCAAGTGGAAAGGCTACCATGCGCACGACAACACTTGGGAGCCAGAGGCCAACTTGACTCATTGTAAGAGTAAGTTGAGACGTTATCTGCAGAATGCGTCGAGGACGTCGCATCTTCAGGAGGGGGATGATGTAAGGTCATAGGTTTATAAAGTGCAATTTTGAGTTTCATGAAAGTATGTATTGATTGTATAGTAGTATAGAGTGCATTTTGGTGATCATTTTGATATAAAGTTCATCGAATTTGGTCCAGTATTAAGAGAGTTATGGATTTTTGAAGTTTAATTAGTTTTGAGGTCGGTTGACGACTGTCCTTAATTTGCGGTGAGAACGACCGTCGGATTGACCATCAGCGTCGAGCGATCTGGCCCGTTAGAATGAAGTCGAACCTTCACGTAAGTTCGGCTGACGCGGAGTGCCGACTAGGTCGATTTACCTAGAAGTTTTGGTTTGGCCTAGCGCGTCTAAGATAGAATATCTAGTAATATCGATGCATGTATGTGGATATCAATTCGGCCCGACACGTCAGAGTAGACTGATCTGGCTTACTCACGAATATTCTGGAAGTGACGATTTGACGTACACTTAGGAATATCCGTAGCATCCTCCTAGGGAGGAGCACTTAGGCAAAATATTATAAATAGGCATAACTTCTTTGTTTCTTATCAGTTTTCACTTCTGTAAATTTCTACGGGTTTGTAATGACAAGACCTTTTATCCTACATCATTTGTGAGCAGTTTCTTGCTACTCAAAATGTTGAGTATTTTTCCTAATATGCCGCTGCACTCTTTGATATGATTGCAACTTGTTCCTTTCCTCGTGAGTTACTACGCTTCCACTAGGGCACTCTGCCCCTTTCAACTTGATGTTGGGGACTGTTGCTAGTATGCAAGAACAAAACGGTCATGTTTCATGGGTGGCCACTCTTGATTTTGCTGTACCTCTCCAGACGTCTGTCGACGATCGGCCTGGTGATGCGGGCCAACCCGATTGGGATAGCATGCATACCTCGGAACCACTTGACCTGCATCAATTGTTTTCGAGGGCTATCTCAAAGATCTGTTTTTCCTAGATCTCCAGGGTACTGGCTTGAACGGTGTAGCCGTAACGATGAACAGTATGGACAAAAGGAAAGACCACTCAAACTATTCATTTGAGGATGGTTTGAGGTGGCACAATGGGCGCATTGCTGTCCCAGAAGGCCGAGTAAGACATGTGCTACTACGAGAAGCGCATGACTCTCCTTACTGTGGTCACCATGGAATTACCAAAACCACACACGCTTTGTGCAGAGGGTACATTTGGCCGTCCCTTAAGGTTGATGTCGGCGAGTACACTGTCAACTGCGCAACATGTCAGAGGAGTAAGCTGAGCAATTCATTGCCCGCTGAGAAGTTGCAGCTATTGGAAGTTGCGGGTGTGCCTTGGAAATGCATAAGCCTCGACTTTGTCGTGGAACTGCCTACTACTGATAGAGGACACAATGGGGTGTTAACGATCATGGATCGTTTCACTAAGATCGTGCACTTTGTGGCCACTGAACCATCACTTGATGCAGTCGAGACAGCGCGTCTTTTTGTGGACCATGTGTTCAAGTTGCATGGTATGCCAAAAGAGATCGTATGCGATCGTGATAGTAGATTTACGAGTCACTTCTGGCAAGAAGTTTGCTCGCAGTTCAGCAAAAACCTTAAGATGTCAACAAGCTTCCATCCTCAGATCGGTGGTCAGACCGAACGCTTGAATCGCGTTTTGCAACAATTTCTTAGGCATTATGTGAATCCTCGCCAAGACAACTGGGACACCCTCCTTTCAGTTGCAGAGTTTGCAGTAAATAATGCTTATTCGAAAAGTGTTAAGAAAACTCCATTTTTCCTTAACTATAGAAGACATCCGCACACTCCACTCATGCGTATAGTTCTCGGAGAGGCGGGGATATTAACCATGAGAGTAGCAAGTGTTTGCCTCTTTGTCCACTCTCTTCAAGAGGTGCACAAACAAGCAGAGTTGGCTCTAGCCGCCGCTCGAGATCGACATAAACAATTTGCTGATACACACAGGATTGAGTTGAATTTTCAAGTTGGCAATTAAGTACATTTGCAAACAACAAACCTGCAACTCAAGCACCCAGGAAAGCGAAAGCTTCTGCCTCGTTCGGTAGGCCCTTTTATCGTGGCTGCAGAGGTTGGACCTGTTGCATACCGACTGGATGTGCCTAAATCCATGGGGCGAACGCATCTTGTGTTCTATGTCAGTTTACTTAAGCTATTTCACTCTGATGGCCGCTATCAGCCACAGGCACCGAAATTGGAACTCGCCGATGATGATAAAGCCTGGGATGCAGAGGAAGTCTTAGGACACCGCTATACCCGTCATAAGCCTCCACGAGTGGAGCTCTTGATCAAGTGGCTTAAATACAATTTCAGTTGGAATTTGTACGAACCTCAGAACAAATTAATTATGGAAAGTTACTCTGCATCCAGGCGGATTTGAACCCGTGAGTCCTCGTTTGAAACGTTCACACCTAAACGATTGGCAAAGTAATTTTTACAAACTACGTGGTCATGACGAAACGACGTGTACGCGACTATTCGCGACTACGCGACCGGTCACGTCTATTCAAGGAAACTCATAGAAGTGACTACAAGCAATCACGTCTATTCAAAGAGTCGAATAGATGTGACTACGCCAATTCGACGCGAAATGATTTGACGCGATTTGTCGAAAGTCTCAAAATTTCCACACGGCGTGATTTTGTGCATTCGGTCAAAATGGTCACATCCATTTGACCGTTTTCATTGACATGACCAGTGCCCTAGGTGGTGACTCAAAGCACTTGATGCCTCACATTATGTGAGTATAAATACCCACAAGAGTCATTGTGAATGCAACTCTCACAAGCACAAGCACTACTTTTTCTCTCTCCCATTCTTTCTCAAAAGTTAGACAAGTATACCAAGTAGAGATATTTTCCTATCGCCGTTATTAAAGTTTTCTTGAATACCAAGCAAAAGATTCTCAAAACAAGACCGTTTTAGTCGAAAACGTTGCATTGGAAGCCGGAGGCCAACTTGACTCATTGTAAAAGTAAGTTGAGACGTTATCCGCAAAATGCGTCCAGGACGTTGCATCTTGAGGAGGGAGATGATGTAAGGTCATATAATTTTAGAAAGTATTTTTGTGGTCGTTCTGATATAAAACTCGTCAAATTTGGATAAGTATTGAGAAAATAATGTATAATGAAGTTTTAATAGTTTTAGGGGTTGGTCGACGACTGTCCTTAATTTGCGGTGTGCGTGACAGCGTCGAGCAATCTCGGCTGTTAGAGTGAATTCGAACCTTCACGTAATTTTGGTTGACGCGGAGTGCTGACCAGGTCGATTTACCTAGAAGTTTCGGATAAGCCTAGCGCGTCCAAGTTAGTACATTCTAGATATTTTGATGCATGCATGTGGACGTCAAATCGGCCTGATACCTCGGATGAGGTTGATCTGGCCTACTCAAAAATATTATGAAAGGGACAATTTGACGCGCACTCAGCAATTTCGTTGCTAAGCGGCCCTCCCTTTATGGGGCGAGCGGTCGTCGTAGAAAACTATAAGTAGGCATAACTTCTTTGCATCAATTTTCACTTGTGTAAATTTCTACGCGTTTATCACAACAAGGCCTTTCATCCTATTTTACTTTTGAGCACTTTCTTGCTACTTAATGATGAGTTATTTTCCAAGGTTTTCTTAGGAATATGCCGTTGCACTCTAGAGTAAAATTGCAACTAGTTTGGTTCTTTGCGAGTCACTACGTTTCCACTAGGGCACTCCGCCCCTTTCATGCGCCCCCCACAATAAACACCTGAATTTTTCGATTCCTCTGGCCAAAATTGGAGCTATGATGAAGATCGACTATTGTAAAAATCTCATCCTGATTCTGTTTTTTACTCTATATCATTAAAAAGATATTTCATACATCAACCTCCACGCCGTCAATTTTGTCGTCTTAATAATCTACCTTAAAACCTAACGTGCTTGTTCACAAGAATTTGCTTGTGGTCAACTTTGGAATGGTGTGTGGTTGAGGCGCGAAGCCGTCTTCTTGGTTCCATCAAATTTTCTACTAACTACATTGAAAAGACCCATAATCAACATCTACATTAAGACGATCGCATCACAACGACACACTCTCGAGCTTATACGTCAGTATCTGCCGATACAAACGCATACTCACTTGCGTGGCATGCGGGAAGGCCCAAAAAGATGGATTTGTTGTCCTTGATTGTGAATGGCATTCAAGTTGTGATGTAGTATTTACCTTAATCTTAAAATGGAGAGGAATAATCCATATTTAAACACTGTCGTAAAGACGCACGAGGGACATGTTCTTGTGATAACGCCCAAAAGGTGCGGTGAATCTTGTGAGTGATATATACGTGGCTACATGTGTCGTCAAAATGCTTTCAGCCGGTTCGTGAAGAAATCTTTGCCTGTACAAAACTTTACAGAATCTGTGAGCTGCTGGCCTGCTCCGTTCAGCTTTGTCAGATCAAAATGACTCCTAAATGTATTCCTACGAGAGTCGATTCCGAACACGTGAGTTTGTGTTTAGGTTGCGAGAGATTTGGTTCTTAGAAGCGACTAACAAATCACGTCAACTCTTGGGAGATCAAGTCCTTGACGCCCAAGTCAATCGAAAGATTTTAGAGTGTAACCTCCACTTTATGAGACGCTGGACATGATTGAACCCAATCAAACCTTTTGCACTCCTTGCTTCACCCTATAAATTGCACTCAATTGCACGAAGAATAAGTTTTTTGCCTGTAATTGCGCGACGTCAAAGACAATTGTGTTGCAGCAAATTAGGCCGGTTGCAGTGCGTTGCCCCTGTTCGCGCCTGAGAGGCCAAGAACCACAAATCGGTGCTTGATACTCATGCTCAAGGAGAAACCAAAACTTTGTGAGGTGGCGACGACTTGCCCTTCACAAAGCAACTCCAAACAACCACATTGCCGAGTGACAAGTGAAACGTCAAATCGCGTTGATGGCGTTCGTCAGCATTGGACATATTAAAAATTGCATTAGAGAGAGGTACAACCACCGCTGCCACTCACAGAGAGCACACGTAAAAGAAAAAAGGAGGACACAACTCGCTTCGATCGGCAGCACGCCCTCTTTTGCTCTCCCACCTTCTCCTCTGCACTCCTTGTCCTTGCTCACCCAGTCAAGCCTTGGCACGTACTCAATTTTGCCCAATTGCATCCCCCAGACCTCCTAACTTTGTTTTTAAGTTCCTATTTTCAAAAAAATGCACACTCTTTGTCAGAGCGCTCACCTTCGCAACCTTGTCAACACGCCTACTGAACAACTCTGGAGGCAAATTGAAGCAAAGCCGTGCCACGATCGGCCATGGCCACTCACTTTTGTCATGCCGAGTTCATGTTTGACAAGAAGTGAGGTAAGGCCATGGTGTTGGCCTAGTTAAAGCAAGTCAAACCCTCTCGCCCATTTGACATTCCTTGCTTTGCCATGTAAGTCGCATTCAATTGCAGAACACATAGCTGGTGTAATATTCCGCCGCGTGGCTCGATGCGGCACGTGCGACACGTCGCGGATGCGACCAAAAGTGTTGCTTTGAATCGTATAAGTATAATTGGCGCGCGATCAAAGTACCTCAAATTACCTTTTTGTTTGTATCGCTACATTGGTATTGGAGCGCAAACGTATGCAATCGTGTCCAGGAGACAAGGGTTCAAATCCCGTGGGGTGCAAAACTCGTCGATGGTACAATTGTACGGCGATCTTTGGATTGTACAAAGAAAGGACACTATCCCAAAACAACGTCCCTCGCGTCGCCGAGGCCAAAATGCTTGGGACGTGCACATTAGTAGGTGCGAGGAGTGTAACGATCCGCCTCGTGGCCGGATGCGACGCATGCGACACGTCGCGGATGCAACCGGAGCTGTCAGTTTGAATTGTATAAGTGCAATTGGCGCCCATCAAAGAACCTCAAGTTACCTTTTTGTTTGTGTTGCTACAGCTGCAATTACATTTCAGCATTCAGTAACGAGAAGTCGTATACGATCACGCTACAGCAAATTAGGAAAATTATATTGCATCGTCCCCGTTTGCACCTAAGGGGGCCCAAGACCACAAGCCACTGTAGGCTACTGGATCAATATTGAGGGGACCGACAATTTCCCCCCACAAAGTCGCCCTAAACGATCGTAATAAATGAGTCGTCGAAACAGCGCGACCAGTTTTGACACAACAACTTTCTCCCCTTCCACCCCTTTCCACCACCCCTCATGCCTCTCCTTCCGACCCTCTTCTCCCTCTTGCGCTCTTAACGAGCATGTGGCCATGGCTACCCCATAGCTCCTGCTCTAACCCTCCTTGCCCTACAAAACCAACTAATGACCGAGAGCGCCCTCTCCTATGCCCCCGTCACGAGCTACCTTGCGTCCAAGGGAGGTGAAAAAAAGCCCCAAGAGCGCACTTCCTTAGCAAAGAGATCCGCGAGACAAAGACCTGAGTCATCGAAAAGGTATGTTCTACGACGCTTGACAACTTGCGGGGCGCAAGAGACAAGCGTAGTCCAAAGTAAACGCCTTTGTGTCGATCCACGTCGGACGCGTAACATTTGGTACGGATACGTGATGCAAATTCAACCAAACATGCAGACCAGAGCTCTCCCAAGCAAACAACCCTATTGATTTTTCCCTCATAACCTTTACGTGAGGTACGCCTTGCTGAAACCAACAAAATATTGCACATATGCGATCAAGATAGGATACCGACAACATTTTCCCAACAAACTCATTTCAAACAATTGCGATGAACGAGTCGTCGTAACAGTACGACTAATACCGACGCTTGCTGATGATGCAACGATTTATTCCTCCTTGTCCACAATCTCTCATGACCTCGCATCATAGCTACCCTTCACACCCCTTCCCACCCACTCTCTTTCACGGCCTCTTAACAAGCATAGCCGCTTGCCACAGCAAGCGGCTGCATGGCTGCCCACTAGCATACGCTCCCAACCCTATGACCGCATAAACTCATCCAACAACTGAGAGCATCCTCTCCCCGCCCTTGACACCACCTACCTCGCAGCCCACTTGAGGTGAAGCCTTGCCATTGCCGCTCACAAAGCACCCAAAAGGTGCACTTAGCAAAGAGGATCCGCAAGGAAGAGACCTAATTTGTGGAGAGGGTAAATTTTATGGCGGTCGCCAAAGTGCGGGCTGCAAAAAACAAGCATAGTCAATATCGATCGCTTTTGCGGCGATCGAGGTCGGACGCGTACATATATTTGTTTGGCCTACGAAAATAAAAATTGACATATAGAGGGACCAAAGCTTGAACAAACGATGCTTATTGATTTGTTCCTCACAAGTGTTATGTAAGGGACGCCTTACTGAAGCCTAAAATTGATACATACTGCATTTGTGCGTTCACGGGGCTCACAAGCATAACAAAGGTGAACAAAGATGCGCTGATGCAAAACTTACTAATGGGAAAACAACCGACAACTCTGGCGTATTTACAAACCGAATTGGCAAGAGAGTGAATTTATCTACGGGCGGCGGGCGGCTACAATTATCTCCTCAAAAGGTCGCTTCGCACAAAAACAATAAGTGAAGAGTTGAAACAATTTGACTACTTGTCGACACTCATCGTCAAAGGAGCGACTTTTTCCCTCATTTTCATCAATAGTAGGGACAGCGACGGCGACCAAGGAGAAGGCCATGACTTTGAGATACAGCGACACTCCAGCCGGCGACACCTTTGTCCCGCTAGCGCTGGAGATTTCTTGGTCATTAGGCACGGCGTTCCACAGCTTCCTTAACCTTTGCGCTGAGCGCACTGTCTCTCACAATTTCAGCGTCTCTAGTGACGATATCGGTTAGAGAGACTTGGTCAACGAGAGTACCTCCAGCTAATCGGTTGTAGTCTACAGAGTGCTCAAGCTACTACCACGTACGGACGCGCAGCTAGCGCCCTATCTAGGGCTGTGTGTTGACCCCCAATCCCTCTTGTTACATTTTGCCTTAGCAATTTTTGGTCGCAATTTTCGAAGATGAGTATGAACTTTCATGTTATTTCGGAGCTTGCTCCAATTATTGATACATACCCCTTCTTATTCTTATTTTTTTAAACGAGGGTTGTTGTGCCCAACAGCGTTGGGTCCTGGGCACCTGCGTGGCTTCTCAGCACATGTGCCGTCGACCTGATTGACAAGTCGCTGGTCCTTTGTGCGTGCGAGTTGTCCATAGTTGATTGGTCGGTGCATCGCTGCACGTGGAAAGTTAACCTGGTCAATTGACCTTCGCATGTCTGTCGGTGGCAAGCTAGCTGTGGTTGACCCATTTTTGGTCTTCCTGTATTTCCATCATTTAATGAGGGAATTCAACGCTTAGTGTTTCCACACCGAGCTGGTTCTCTGTCTTTCCTGTTTCAGTATTTAATAAACTTTTAAAAAGTTTCTTATATTCCAATTTTCCTGACAAGTAAGACAGAAGCGTCTTACTTCCAAATAGGCTTTTGTGTAAGGTCATAGGTTTATATAGTGCATTTTTAATTTACTTGAAAGTATGTTTTATCTGCATAGAAATGTAGAGTGCATTTTTGTGGTCATGTTGATATAAAGTTCATCAAATTTAGTTTAGTGTTGAGAAAGTTATGAATGTCTGAAGTTTAATTAGTTTAAAGGATGGTCGACGACTGTCCTCAATTCGCGGTGAACGCGATCGTCGGATTGACCGACAGCGTCGAGCCATTTAAGCTGTTGGAGTAAATCCAAACCTTCACGTAATTTTGGCTGACGCGGAGTGCCAACCAGGTCAAATTATTTAGAAGTTTCGGATTAGCCTATCGCGTCTAACTTAGTATATTCTAGATGCTTCGATGCATGCATGTGAACGGCAAATGGACACGACACGTCGGATGAGGCTGATCTGGCCTTCTCACAAATATTTTGGGAGGAACAATTTGAAAAACACTTCAAGAAATTCCGTAGCTAACGGCCCTTCCTCCTAGGGGCGAGCGGTCGTCGTAGAAAATTATACATACGCGCAACTTCTTTGTTTCTCATCAGTTTACTTCTGTAAATATTTGCGGGTTTGTAATGACAAGGCTTTAATCCTAGTCCATTTGTGAGCACTTTCTTGCTAATCAAAATGTCGAATAATTTTCCAAGGCTTTTCTAGTAATATGCCGTTGCACTCTAGAGTATGATTACAACTAGCTTTGTTCCTCGTGAGTCGCTACGCTTCTATTTGGCCACTCTGCCCTTTCCTTTTGCCCAAGTTGAGGGTTCGCACAAGTGAACAAATACGTGATTCGCAAAAATCACGTCTTAGCAAATTAACACACAACACCAAGTTCAGAGAGAATCGCCCACTAAGGCTTTTGCTTAACTTTCACAAAGTCGCAGCTTACAAAACTATGAAACCATGGCATCTATGCTGGCCTGGTTTGAGTTCTTCAATCAACACGGCGCCTTAGCAATTTACACTGCCGGTTAGGCTCATTTAGTTCTTCAATGAGAACTTTACTTGTTAATCTTGCTCTTGCTGTCAACAATTTCAGTTGAGACTTATGAGAACCTGGAAATCAACACAACACTCGCCATTTTATCTGCTCTTCGAATGCTTGTGGTTTTTGGCTCAGATCTGCGCTAGACTCCTAGCAGATTCTATTCTGCAAGCTTTCTAGTTTCTTCTTGGGAACTCCTCAGCTCTAAGCTTTCTATGATACAACGAGACGGAAATCTTCAAACGTCGGCAGAAACGTGGCTTCTCGGCTAACCTGTGGCCTTCTCCTTTGCGCTCCTTCTTCTCCTTCACTTTTGCTCTTGCGCTCCTTTCTGCTTCTTGTCAAAATGTGAGGGCAAGAATGAGGCAAGTCTGTGCAAGGCTGGCGCCTTACACAAGCACCACAAACGCCATTCTCTCTCAAGAATTTCAGCGCTTAGTCACCGCGCTTGGCTTGCATGTCGCTCTTGCTTTGCTCCTCGTACTGATCTACCTTAGTAATCGTCACTTAGCATGCATGCACACCTCGCAACTATCGCGCGTGACTGCTTGGCTTCTCAGCCAGCGGTCACGCCAATGTGGCCTGGGAGCTTGTGACACTCGAGGTGGACGCCTAAGTTGTGGCCGTCACTCAAGAGGTCCCAGCTGAGATGGCTCACACATGCACAGCTTATTGGCTTCGCCAAATTAGCTGTCCAGTCCAGTCAGTGTTGCCTTACTGGGCACCTGCTGACATAGACCATTCGTTGGTCCCAGCTTAATCAGCTTTCCAGCTGACTAGTCGGTCAAACCCCACCATTGCTGAGTGTCGATTTGACCGGTCATAGTCACTCTGTCGTGTGACTTGGACTTTGACTTTAGTGTTGACTTTGTAAAAGTTAGTCTTTTGGTAGGTGAGTAAATGCTTACTTTCCGTACCTGGGCGATCGTGACTTGCGCTGCGCGTGCGGCACCTTCAGCGGATTGCAGTCGCGAAAGGGTTGAGTTTGGTTGAGTAGGTTCCCATACTTCCTATCACATCTGGAATAAATTTCGACTTTCGTTCCCCGAACATTTGAATTTCAAAAGTAGTCTTTAAACCCCACCAATAAGTGGTTTTTTTTAGATAGATGGATTTGTTGATACTGGTTGATAAAAGGTCGGACGTTTCGTTTCTAAAAATATGGACCTCGTTTTCGGTTTGGCCACTGCAAACTTGGCCCCTTGATTGTAAGCCAAGAAGCCGGTAAACCCATACCAAGCGCCAGCCACAGAAATTAAAGCAACCACAGCCATGTTGCTGTGGACACACGACATTGTACGGTATCGTAAAAATATCACTGGTCCGTGCATTTCGACTGCTTACTACGCGCTCCAGTGTACATGAGCTTTCTGCCTAGCTCTACTCGCCTTCACAACGGAGCAGGAAGGTGCCACTTTTGGTTCACTTGAGAGATCATTAAGAATCACCACTAGTACTTGGTAATTCGTCCTGCTGTACTTGTAATAAGACGTGGTTGCCCAAGGTGGCATTGTAGCTAAGTGCATCCACCCTGGCTCATGTTGTCTCCCAGAGATATGCATTTCTCCCGTTCCCATTCATTATTAAGACGACATTCAGCATCAAAACTTACTCGTTGTCAACCAGTAGTCCTGCTATGGGTGCTTGTCGGTGCTCTATACATTTTCATATACAGGACTCCGTGTACATCAAGCAGCCCCAAGCACCACACACTCCTAAATTCAGTGCAGGACGAGAGTGGGAACTCTGCAACAGACCGTATCAAAAAGCATGCCAGCAACTCTTGTATTCGTATTGGCATACTGAGCGCCTTTCCGCCACAGACAGGCTACACTGCAAAGTTTGCTGGCGGGCTGTACACCAACCTGGCCAGTCTCGTCCCTAGCAGTTCGAGGGTGGAAGTTTTGGCCGTAGATGAGAAAACCCTTCCTCTGAAGTATGGCCCAGAGGTCACTGTAGTCATGGGCAAAGAGTCAGAGAAGGAGTATGTTGAGGCTGCAACTTATGCTAATAAAAATCTAGATATTATTCTCTGCATTCACGAAGATAGCATATTCGGAGGGGAGCATGGGGAATTCCTCTTTGCCTTCCTGCACACCCTCAGGCTGCCTGTGGTGTATGTGCTTCACGCAGAGGGTGATCCCCCTCTTCCATACAGGGCCATTCTGGAGGGGGTTGTCCACTCTGCGACCCGCGTCCTCGTGAAGGAAGCAGGAATTTGCCTGGACCTGCAGGTGATGAACCCCCCAACGATGTGCAACGTTCTCCCTCTCGGTTTGGTCGGGAGACCCGACAAGGTCTTGGACCTCCAGAATCGCGCATGGAGGGATCTGGCCGCGAGGACTCTAAAGTATCTGCAGAAAGACAGCACCTTCAGGAAGAAGGCCAGCTGTCCAGCTGTCACAGGCTGGTGGCCTGGCACGCGTCAGGGCGTCCTCAAGCAGGGATTCACCCTCATGTACTCCCAAGATCTGGGCCACAGGGATTGCCAGCTGGCAGTGGGGCCGCTCTTGGAGGTCCTGAGCTTGCCCTCTGTGCACCCCACGATGAGCGTGGCCCGGGCCTCGTGCGCAGCGATTGTGCGAGCGCTATCGACGGGCCACCTGCTGTTTTCGCGCTGGCTGCCCCCGCCCCACAAGGTGCAGGCCATGGTGGAGCGCAGCGGCCAGTTCTTCTGCACCAACGGCCTCTTTGTGCTCCACGGGGACCTCAGGAGCGGGGCCGTGTTCCACACCAAGCCGCAGGAGGGGCTGCTGTTCGGGAGGGGCGTGAAGTACGCGGGCATGTTTGTGGAGTTCACGCTAGCGGGGCAGCGGCACCGCGTGCCCGTGCAGGACAACATATCCAAGTGGGGCCACAAGGTGCGTGTGTGTGTTTCTGTGCGTGCAAGGTCTTCTCACATGTTTGCTGAGTGACGGCTTAGGGGATGAATCTAGCACTGGATAGATTTTGGTTGTTTCTATCTTCCTTGGTTCAGAAATAAGACTGGCGACCCCATGGCACGTGCCGTGCATTTTTTTTTTCTGTTCCGTGCAAACCTCGTCGGTGGACTTGCGCAAAAATAACTCAACCTCCAAAATTCCTGACGTACAAAAAACCGCGATAACGACAAATCATATGCAGGTGGAGTTTGATAGAGTGACCTTTCAGATGACCAAGTGCGTCGCCCTCTCTCGCGGCCGCCACGTGGGCGAGGTCACGCACATGTACACCGTCAAGGAGGGCTCTCAGGAGCTCCAAGTCACCTTCAACTTCACCGCGTCGGCTGATGTGGAGGGGGGGCCCGTGTCTGACGTGGCAATTATCACGGGCATGGACTACCTGTCGAAGCTCTACCCTGGCCTCGTGTACAATCGCATGTACTTGTACACGCGCAAGGAGGGTGACGGGCGGCAGGGGGGGCAGAGGGAGGACGGCCAGGGCCAGGTTGAGCTCAGATCCGGGCAAGACCCAACCGAGACTCTCTACGCCAGGTGGCTCTTACCTCCCTCCCTCGCGTTCTGCCAACTGGCCTCCCTTCCCTGCAGCCTCCCTGCCTCCTTCCCGTGTCTGCATACGTACGGGGCCAGCCGTGTTGCTCTGTTCCTCCTCACTCTGCCACCCCCTCTTCGCCCTGCCTTCTCGCCCAGCCCAGCCCAGTCCATCCCACCACACACCTCTGCACTCCACCACGCTGTAACGAGCAGGTGAGTGCTGATCAATAAGGCTTTGTGGGATGGCACTCCCCCGGGTGCCTGGCTGCTCCAGGTTCCGGATGAATCAGGTGGTTGCCAAGAATACCTACGACTTGTTCTGGAAGGTAGCGCTGGCTCGGGTGTGTGCGCTGTGTGGATGATGTTGGACTTTGAGGAGAATTCTCGGTCCCTGTGGGGTTTCGGGTTTTGACCCTGCCTGCCTGCCTGCCTGCCTGCCTACCTGCCTCGGTTCATTGTGAGCCTTCGGGCACTTCTGGTGGTCGTACATTCTATGTACTAGGGGGGGGGGAGGGGGAAAACCGTAAACCTTCAAGACTACACCCTGGCTGACATTCTGGGCCTTTTGTGCCTCCTACACGAGCACCACAAAATGGGGAACAGTTGATGTATGTGCTTGTGCAAAGACTTTACAAGGAGAGGGACGTGCGTTGCCCTGAGTGTGGAGGTGGTGTCTGGTGGTGGCTGCTTATGGTGCCTTTGTTGCTGCTGCCAATGGTCGGGCCACTGCTCCTGCTTGCAGTGCTGATATAACTGGTGCTGGTGCCTGGTGCTAATGCTGCTGGTGCTGCTCGTGCACACATGCAGGTCTGAGAGGGCTGTGCAGTGGCACCTGCTGACGGATGGCGCAGGGCACATGGGCCTCTTCACCGTGCTGCAGAGCAGCTCGCTGCTACAGGCTCTAGAGCAGCGTGGCAACTCTGACGAGAACTACCACTACGTGTTTGCCAGGTGAGACGACGGTGCATCTCCTCGCTCCTCCGCACGCTCTTGCCAGCTGGCGGGCTGCTGGATCTGAGCCCATCTGCTCCTGTCCTGTCTGCGGTTCTCCCGAGGTGTGGTGTTAAGTCTGCGCACTGCTCGCAGTGTTGCCTGCTAACAGCTTATGCCATGTGCTGCACATGTGGTCCTTATTAGAGGGCTGCCCAGGTTGGGGGGCTTGCCTGACATAATATCGTTCCCACGTGTCATGTGTAGCAGGGTTGCCCGGCCCAGGGCTGCCCGTGTTTCTCTGATCGAGCATAGACCAACTCCCCGGCTCTGTCGTCTGTGCCGTCTGGAAGAGCCCACAGATTGGAAGTTCATCTTCTTTCTGAGACCCTTTGGCATGTCTGTTTCGGCCTCTTACATGTTCCCTGCATCTCTGGTGCCCGCCGTCTGATGTGCATGTTGTCTGAATCTGACGTACATGAAGCACTGGTTCTTCCCTTCTTGTTTGTGCCCAAGGCTTGGCGTGTACAAGAATCCCGTCATAAAGCTGCAAAGCTTTTGCTGCTGGGTAGGTCTCTCCAGGTGCAGGTACATTCACGATCTGTGATTTAACATGCTCCAAGTTTCGGCTGCGTGAGTGCGCGCCCCATATGCAGGTACGAGGTGAAGGACCCCGTGGAGCAGAGCTTTGTCATATGCGAGAGGCGGTGGCTGGTGGGCACAGTGCAGCTGAAGCACCTCGCCGACTACAACAGCGTCTTTGAGAACCCCCCTGACTTCCTGGGCATCGACATGGAGGCACGCGATGGCCACCAGAAGTTCCTGCAGTTCCTCAACGTCTCGCATTACGACTGAGCCGGCTGGCCCCCTTCAAGGGCCCTCTCTCCCGAGTACCTGTCATTGAGATCTATTTATGGCCGCGGTATGGTTTTCTGCCAGAGCCTCTCTGTCTGCGGGGCCTCTGAGTACCAGATTAATTCAGCACTTAGATATTTTGCGTAAGCCAGGAGCTGTAAGGTTAAAAACAGGAAACCTTACTCTGATTCTTGAAGCCCGAAGGCGGGACCCCTTAGTGGACCTCTCAACCTTCGCTTATTCTATAGCAAATTTTCTCATCTTGGCAAGCTCAAGCCTAGGCCAAAACCAGCGATGCTATCAAGGTAGGTCTGCGATACAAAGCTAGATCCTTGCGCTATTCTGTAAGCGAGATTCAGATATATAATCTTGTCTGTCTAGATGCAGATTTGGCGTGAAGGCTATGGTGTAGTAGCATGCCAGACAGGCTGTCGAAGAGGTTGCTATTGCCTTGTAGGGAGTGAGGAGTAGGCAAGTAAGGACAAGTACAAGAACCAGGAGAGTCAGAGCAGCATGTAGAAATGGTGCAAGGGGGGGCTTTTCAAAGAAATTTTGTGATTGAGGAGCAGGCGTTAGCTTGAGGCGGAGGGGTTCATTGATGCAGGTTATGTCAGTGGACAACTTGTTGTAAATAGTGAGATAATCAAGCAGTGCTTGCCTCGTTGCCAAGTGTGGGGAGCGTGCTCATAATTTGGATAGTCAAGAGAATATTGACAAAACTGCAAGATTAGTGGTCCATCCTTGCGCATTGCTATAACACACTACTTATAACTTATAGACACTTCGCCCGTTCCGATATTGTATAATTCCATCTTGTCTTGACTCTTTTTAGCTACACTGTGCATTATCTCCATACATGCAGACTTGGTGGCTATGGCTACTTCTCATGAAAGCTCTCCTTGTCATAGAAGTCCATCTTTGCTCGTTGCTGTAACACATTGCTTAGGAGTTATGAAGACCTTGACTACTCTATCCTCAAGAGTTTAAAAAGTTTGTCCGGGAACAAATCTGCACCCCTCAAATATAGAATGTTTCTCCGCCACATCCAATCCACACATGCAAGCCGCTACACAAATTGCTTACTAACCTTGCTCATGCATAAGTATATTGATTGCATTATTGATGTTGGTTACCGCGTTTGACTTGTGAAGATTGCTTATGCTACTTGTGTGGTCTTTTGCTATATAATGAGTTAACCAAAAATACCATAAGGAATACTTGTTAAGATAAAGATTTTATTTGCTTATAAGTAACTGTATTCATTTCAAAATGCCAGCAAAGTCCACATGACCAAGACGCAAATCTTCATACACTTGTCCAAGAGTACAAGTGGCATCCAAAAGGAACAGAGTCAAACCACTACTAGTATCCATGGTGACCACATACAGCAGACAGCACACCGTATAGATCCAAGTCTCAATACGTTGACCTATCCGAATCATTCACTGGCTTTGACCAGCCACAATCCTATACTAAGACGTGCCAAGCACCATGTATGGCAACACCAAGAGCTCATTCAACTCAAGCACACAAATCCTCGATGACCAAATTTGCTAACGGACCACGGACCTAAATTAAGACATGCAAAACAAAAGGGAGTCAACGGAAGAATGCTTGCACCTATAAATCCAAGCTCTTAACCCTTTTCAACACAGATTGCATTCACAAAACAATCCATCGGACTTTAGTCAACAATCACATACGACCGCATTCATAAACATGCAGTTTCCTAGCCTGACGTTCAACAAAAAGCCTGGCCTGAGCGGTCGTGGGAAGGCTCCTGGTGCACCAATACCACATTTTCATTAATTTTATGTAAAATAACAAAACCTTCATCACAAGCTTAGGCCCCAAGCTCCCACGATCCCAACAAGTACCAACAAGTACCACAAACGTACCCTTTAACACATCAATCAAAAGCAAGGCACATACCATAAATCTTCTAAGCTCACATCAAAACAGCAAACAAGAAAAGCACACAACGTCGACAGCCAAGGGTGGGACAAGAGGGTATATGTGGGATGCCATTGTTGCTGCAAAACTTCTTCACGTAGATGTTGCAGCGTGTTGCAGCTTGTGAACGACGTACTGCACATAGACCGCGGCGAGGATAACCTGTCGTTGACACAATATTTGGAAACTTAAGTTAGTAAATCATATGTGTAACGCATTGTCTTAGTTGCTCAATACATGCAACCATATCCAAGCTTCCTCAACCTAACCACCACACTTACCATGAAAGAGGAACGTCTCTTGCAAAGCAACAAGCTTATCTTAGAGGCACAATTGACTAGCAAAGCCTCCTCGTACAGTTGGAGTACACACCCCTCTCTCTACTAATTGTGGAGATTTTACATAATCAATAGAATATATTAGTTTGTTCTCATATGAAAACTTTTGAATACTTTTAGAGTAGTAATGTGTCAAATAGATACTCAAGTGATTTGGTTCATGTCCTTTGAACCTTCTAAGGCATTTTCTAAGTTAGAAGAAGAACCTAGAAGAACTCCTTGGGGCAAAAGTCAAATATGCCTTTTTTAGGTCAAAAAGACACGTGTACATTATTTCTAGAAAGAGGTGGCAAGTTTTGGGATGTTTTGGGTGCCAACACAACAACATGCACCTTCCTAGAAATTACTTATATCGCAAGTATATAAACAAGAGCTAGAACATAGAAAGGCATTCGAAAATCACTCTTGTACTTTACAAATTCCAAAAATAGAAGTTTCAAGAAGCCATCCCTTTTCCAAGAAGCTACCACTTGTGTCCAAAGATCCTTGTCTTGAATAGATAAAGGATTCTACTTTACTAAATACTTTGTCTTCCTATTTCATTACAGTGGTATTGGAGCTAGGCACTTTGGTAGCACAAGAAGATGGCCGATCCTCAAGACCAACAGCAAGCTCTTGAAGGAAGCACTTCATCTCCAAGAGATCCTCCTCCACCGCCAACGGGAGTGCCCACTTAAGAAAATCTGCCACAACAAGGAGCACCACAAAGAGAAGCACCGTCAAATCTCGTGGCAACCGCTGTGGCAAAGTTGACCCCACCACAAGGAATTCCTGCAAATGAGTTGGCAGCCTTCCGAATGACTACCCACAACCAAGTGGGCTTGGCCACCTATGAAGCAACCGTGCAAGCGTCAAGAGAAGCTATGGCTGCCATGGCTGGCCCTATTGCAAGCAACGCTGCAAATTCAGCCCCGACTCAAGCGCCTCCACAAGAGCCTACGAGAGCAAGCAAGCTCATCAAGCTTGGCAAACCCAACCCTTTCAACCCCGGGAAAGGAACCAACCTGAATTTATGACTATGCCAAATGAAGACGTACCTCGCATTCCTTGAGGTACCCGAGGAGGACTACATTCCCTTTGCCGTTTTCTTACTTGAAACAGCAATGTCCGCTAAATGTCTAATACTTAATTTAATGACTCAGTCGGGAGCAGTAGGCTGAAGTCATCTTAGGTAAGCTTGCTGACGTAGGTTAGCTTCTTGACACATTATTTGACAATCAGCAGACTGCCGTATTCGATAGCAGCAAACTGCCCAGTCATGCACCTAACTATGGTGTGCTACATGAATGGCCAGATGACACCCTTAAGGTAGATGGCAATTCGGGATGATGGAAGATGGCTGTGGATTTGGTTAGCCGAGGTCCTATCGACGAGGTTAACTCCCGGGTAGGTGGTGCCATCGCACTTGCCGTTGAATAGTAAACTCCTTCTATGTCCATATGCTAGGCATTGCCCTCGAGTTTGACATTCAAAAACGAGGCCAACTCTCTTGTACCGCTTACTGAGAGATATATGAATCCAAGGCGAGAGGCCATCGATGCGAACGGTCTTCTAACCTTGCTTATGTATGAGGTTAATGATGGCGTAATTGATGCCCGTTTACTTGCTTTTGACTTACGGATGGTTTTCACTGCTACTGTATTGTCTTTTATGATTAATCAATCAATAGAAAGTACCATAAAGATTACTTGCTGATATAAAGATCTTCTAGTGATTGTTTGTTGCCTATGGGTAAGTTAATTCATTTCAATGGTATAAAAGCAAGTCACCACAGTCGTCTTGTATGGTAAGGACTAGGTTGTTGTAAAGAAGTTGCAGAGGAGGCAGCGGCTCTTGCTGTGGTAGCAGCTCAGCTTGTTGAGGATAAGCGTTTAGCCAAGGAGGTAGAAGAGGCAGTAAAAAAGAGATTTGCTAACAAAAGGACGGTGGAAGAGCAGATGGCAAAGAGGGTCAATCTCCGAAACCAACCTCTTGCTGTACATACTCTTATACCTCTCCCTCACATTCGCAGAGAATTGAGTGCAATAGGCATAGCGGGAGCGGTACAAATCGGAAACTCCGAAGCTACTACTACTCGAACTAATGTTGCTGCTGCTGCGTTTGCTGGGCTACCACCTCAAGCTGTAGATCTGGGAGCATTATTTGTGCAAATGCAATTACAAATGCGAGCATGTATCAGTCCCAACAGGAGGACAAAAGAATCATGATGGCATTGTTGCGTGACAGAGACCAACTGGGTTCTCAAACCACTAGTGGTGGTGGCAGAGGGCCGAGTAAGTCTAAGCCAAAACCTCCTCAGGACAATGACCCTCAGGGAAACAAAAATTACTACCTAATAGACATCAAGCTGAAGTGTGTTGGATGAGAGGTACAGTCAAAGTGAGAGGAGTCAGTGATGGGCAGACTAACTTGGCACCCACCAATGCTCTTCCTCTTGTCCTATTTGGATGGCAAATGGAAAAGAAGAGGCTCCCACGAGGATGCAAATTGCTGAATGTGATGGAGTTCATCAAAAGTTGGAACCAGAAAGGAGACAAAATGTTAAGTCTGCTACTCAAAGAGATACCTCCTCAATTGGAAGAAGTGTTTGAGTAAAAGGTAAGCCCTCTGGACCACCCCACTGCTGCAAGAGTAGCTCAGTATATTGATGTTTTTAACATGCCTCCTGGATTGCCCCCAAAAAGGAAGTAGATTATAAGACTAATTTATGACCTGGGAGTTAGCCACCTTGGCAATGCACATATGGCTTGTCTTATGTGGAGAGTGAAGTTACTAAAAACACAAATTGCAAAGCTGGAGGAAAATGGTGATATTTCTTCGAGTAAATCACCTTCTGGCGCACCCATCTTATTTGTTAAGAAGATGGATGGCAGAATGCGAAAATGTGTGGATTACAGAGCTCTTAACACAATTATAGAGAAAACAAGTATGCTTTAATCAAATCAAGAACTTGCTTGATACCGTGTCCGGTGCTAAAATGTTCAATAAGATAGATCTCAAGAGTGATTATTATCAAATCAGAATTGCTAAAGAAGATGGACACAAGATTGCCTTCCGCACACGTTATGGACACTATGACTTTCATGCAATGCCATTTGGATTGACCAATGCCCTTGCAACCTTCATGGGTGCTATGAATGACATTTTCAAGCCTTACTTGGATAAGTTTGTGCAAATCTTCTTGGATTATATATGAATTTTCTCTAAAGATGAAGCTAAGTATGCTGAGCTCTTGAAGACAATATTGGACATTATCAATTATATGCCAAAATGAGCAAGTGTGATTTCTTTAAGGAGAGTATTGAATTCTTAGGCCACGTTGTTAGTAAGGAAGGCATCAATGTGGATTCTAAGAAAGTCCAGACCACAAGAAAGTGGCCAGTACCACAGTCTGACTCAAAAGTTAGATCCTTCCTCGAGTTGGCTAACCACTATAGGAGATTTATTGAGAATTATTCTTCAAAGGCTAGTAAAGTAATTGACCTTACTAAGGACATAGGGTATGTAGGAGGAAGAGCAGCAAGCTGCCTTCCAGACTATTAAAGATGCTCTTTGTTCTGCCCCAATCTTAGCTGTGTATGACTCCAGCGAACTTATGCAGGTGGTTACTTTTGCATTTGACTTTGCCACGAGTGCTATTTTGTTGCAGCCTGCTGACAAAACCACAAAGAATGATAAGGTAAAGCAGGATTGGCACCCTGTCTTGTATGAACCTATGAAATTCAAACCAAGGAAATTGAAACCTGCTGATGCACTTTGTAGAAGACTTGACTTACAAGAAAGGAACTTAAGCCAACATGCTGTTGGTAAAGTGCACTCACCCCATTAAAAGTCATAAATTCCTTCTTTGAGAAACTTAGGAAAGCCTATCTTTCTGACCCAACATCTGAGCCAAGCCCCACTGATGGTGTGTGACCTGCTAACGCACTTGGATATAAGTTGAAGGGAAGGGTTTGGGTAATCGAAACTACTTCGGGCAGTCTGAAGTTGGTGATTCCTAATAACTTGGAAATAAGGTCGCGCTTACTGAGTCAAGCAGATGATGATTTACTGGGAGGGCATTTTGGGGCAGGCCAAAATTGTTGGTAAATTGGCAAAGCATGATCAGTGGGAAGGGTTGCCTCATGAGGTCTTGAAATATGTTAAGTCCTGTGATCAGTGTCAGAAAAACAAGTCTAGACACACACCACCTGGAGGGTTGTTACAACCACTACTCATCCCAGCTGGACGATGGGGAACAACATCCATAGACTGGGTGTTAACACTACCAAGCACTGCCAATGGGCATGATTCTATCCTGGTAGTATTGGATAAATTGACAAAAATGGTCAATTTCATTCCCATCACTCTCAAGGTGACTGCACTCAAAATGCGAGACAGTTCTACAACCATGTAGTATGCCCACATGGGCTACCCTCCAGAAATCAAAATTCACCTCCAAGTTCTGGAGAGCTTTAACGGAGTTAATGGGAGTCAAATAATCTATCAGCACAGCAAACCACCCTTAGATTGATGGGCAAATTGAGAGAAGTAACCAAATTCTGCAAGAGGTGCTGAGAGCATACATTAACCACAAACAAGATAATTGGGATGACCTGTTGCCTCAACATCAATTTGCGATCAACAGTACGGTGCATGCGTCAACGGTAAGACTCCTTTTGAACTCAGTCTCTGTAGAGTCCCCAAGTCTCCTTTAGATGTGCTAGGGGAGTCTTTAACTCATCCAGAGCAAATTGACAATCGGGTGCCTAACCAATTAATTCAAGAGTTTGTTGACACCCTGTCAAAAGTCCAACAAAACCGGCACAAAGCCCAAGCAAATCATCAAAAAATATTCCAATCAACACCGTCGAGAGTTGACGTTTTCTAAGGGCGATATGGTCAAATTGCAATCTCAACACCTGTACTTGCATGGTGTGGTCAAGAAAGAGCTTGGCCGAGTTTGAAATGGTCCATATTTGGTGGGACGCCGTGTCTGTTAGAATGCATAAAAATTGAACCTGTCGGCGGAATACAGGGGTCACCTATTCTTTAATGTCTCTTTTCTTGTGTCCAACGGAGATCGGTCCCCTCTGTCCGAGATAATGACCCAGGGGAATATGAGGTGGATGAGATTTTAAAAGTTCGCTATGTCCATCAATCATCTAAATATGTCATGAAATATCTGGTCCAATGGAAGGGTTACGATGCCTCTAGGGACACTTGGAAATTTAAGGACCATTTCACCAATGCCATAGGGGCGTTGAAACGCTTTTACCTTCGGGAGGCTGGAATACCCCCTTAACTGTCATTTTAGTGACATGGAAAGGTGACGAGAGGTCATGTCTCCATTTAAGTTGGAGGGTGAAAGGGGCGGAGTGCCCTAGGGGAAGCGTAGTGACTCACGAGGAAAAGAACTAGGTACAATCACAGTAAAGAGTGCAGCAGCATATCGCACAGAAAGCTTAAAAAAATAACTTGACATTTTGAGTAGCAATAAATTGCTCAATCTCATCTGACGTACACCCTGACGGTGACATGGGGCAAATTTCATCGACAATCTGAAATAGAAATATATACGAGTCGGATCGGCCGCTGGGCGTCGACGGCAAATTTGAGCGAATGGAAATCCAGATTTTACTAATCTATTAATTTCCTCACGTCCGTTTTAGCCAAATTTTGGAGGATTTGTATCTGACAACAGCCGGTTACACTTTCATGTCCGTCGTTGCTGGTGTACCTTAGTCAAGCTCCACGAGTTGAATCGTTCCGGCGGGCCCCAAATGGAGTGCCGTCAGGGACCCTCAGTTTTGGTTTATTCTGACAGCTCGTTGATCATGTCAGCATCACCTCGTCCCCGTTGGTACTTTATTTGTTATTGCCTCACATATTCTATCCGTGTGCACGTGAGCACAACCCCATCCGGCCTTGCCCGTTGTGTTCACATCCAGGTTTGCTCGCGATGTTTTGTCCTTGTCTCCAGTGATCCTTACACATTTGACATGCTTTGGATTTGTTTCCACCATGTTCAGATTGCAGAAATAGTTCGCCGATAGCTGGTCACATGTCGGTTTCAAAACCCCTCTGTGCAATATCACTGCTTTACCCACAATGACTACATTGCAAGACCAACCAGATGGGCTTGCTTTTGGAACCAGGAGGAATGATTGCAGTTGACGCTAACGCGACAGCTTTTCAGTGACTGTGCACCTGGAGAATTCAATTCAACTAGTGGATTTGTATTTCATTCAGCCACAACGAGGTGGAAGTTCATTCATTTATAAGCCGCAGAGTTCCATTTCACTAGTTGAGAAGTGTTTCCTTCAGCTACAACAAAGTGAAAGTTTATTTGGACCATCATGAATGAAAATATTTTGGCTTGGGTAAAGTACATTATTTCTGAAAGTCCTTGCATATTTATGTATCTTATGATGCAAAATAGTGTCATACTGCAGGGATGTAGCAATGTGTATTTTGAGAGCAGAGAAATAGTTTCATAATTGGATTCATGCATACACATACATGAACTCCGTGCCATAACAGCAGCCTGTCATTCAAAATGCCTCAGGAGCATTTTGATTGCATAAGATATATTGAATATCCATTTCTCTTCATTAAATGGAAGTATGCTTCCAACACACTGGGTGATAAACAAAGCAATGCCTTTAAATTGAGCCTACGTAGCTACTTGTTGTCCACCATTCCAAGCTCCTTGCGTAGTACCTATCTGTATCCTACTAATTACCTACCACTCATCATAATATTAATTTATAAGGCCAACACAGCTTGTTTTGTCACTGTTGGGCGTCAAAAAGTTGTTTCCTCGCATCGTGTTCTATTTCTTTTTCTTCACAAGCTCCTTCTTGAGCTTCACTTCCGAAGTGGTCAGTGTGGCACCCCTGCGCTTGTTACCTTTGCCTGCAATTCACACAAGCGAACGCTCTCATCAGCAGCATGGCCCAACTCGAGGTACAAAGTCCATTTTGCCAAGAGAGTGCATTTTTATTTCTCACTTGAAAAAGGCTTGTTGGATATCTGCAAAGGTTCCTCAACTTCTCCCTCCGCCCCCGCTTGCTGTGTAGTAGAGTGTACACCCGCACAAGAGACAAATGCATGAGTGTTAATGAAGCTGTCAGCAAGCGCACCTTCCATATAAAATTGGACCTGAATTACCATGCCAGACCCGAGAGTAGATCGTACTTACAGCCTTCATAAAGGTCATGATCAACAATTCCATGGACGTCAATATTTCTGGCATGTCGTCGACCTTTGCACCGTTTTTGATCAAGGTCTTCCAGGGTGTCGTATGAGTAGTCAAATGCCTGGCCATCTCTTCCCTCTTTGCATCGGATAACTCTATTTGAGCTTCGCCGAGCGCGTACTCTGGAAGCTTCAAGAGCACACTGATCTTTGGGGCGATCAGCGCCCCGTTGTTCCTCTACTTAGTAGCCAACAACTGCAAGCTCGAAACAAACAAGCTGCGGTGAGAAGGATGAGATAGTAATAGGCTTAGGTGCATTCACAAAAATGATTTGCTTGGAAGGATGGGTCACTCATTAGTTTGAGAGGATGACACTCACGTCCTGGATCTCCTTGTGTAGCTGCGCTCCTACTGGATGCTGCTTGAACCTCAAAGCAAGGTCTGGAATGAGACGCTTCTTTCCCGCCGTCCAATCGTCCACTGCCTTGGTTGTTCTCTCAACTCTTAGTACCATCATCCTTTGGATGACCTCCACTACCTGAAGATCTATAGCGTTTTTGTTGAGCTCGATGTCCACCCATGCACATGTGCTGGTCCGCTTCAGTTTGAATACTTTTGCACAGCTGTCCGCCTGCACAAATCAAAAGAAAATTAGGAATTCGTGACCACCACTGTGGAAACTCAAACCTGACCTAACAGAGCAAAATCAAAACATTGCAGACTTACCAGATTGTTTTTCTTAGGCTCAGGAGGTGTCCTGGGAGGCCACTTTGGGGCCCCACTTCCGTGGTTGATATCCTCTGCAATATTAAATATAGCGGTGCACATGTGTATCATTATCTTGTAATTCCTATCAGTTTCTGCATGAATGACCTTGAGCCAACCCGACATTGGAATTTCTTCATCCTCTGTAGCAACCTCGTCATCTGCAACTATATTTCTTAACACGCCCAGCACAATGTCATTCTTGCTGTGCTCAGGCAGCGGCGATGTCGTCTTTGGTGTTTCCTCCGGTGTTCCCTCATCCTCCTCAGGAGTACTGCTAGTGGCAATGACCGATTTGGGCCTCGTTGATGGCCCCACTGAGGTGCAAATAGTGTTGGCCTTCAAGTCTTTGTGAAGAAAGTAAACACTCTCGCCTAAGTTGATAGCCTAAACCAACATATGCCGATCCTTAATGCTCATCTTGGGGTGAGTCTTTCTCCTCTTCTTCACACTACCTTCCTCTTTCACTGGCCGTTGGTATTTGTGGCCGTATACCTTGATTAGTGATCTAACTATCCTTATTCGAGCCCGTTTTTTTGCTTCCCGAGGAGGTTGCGTTCTTCTTATACTACCCCCACGATCCATTGTCCTCCACTCGGGTTCATAAGTCGCCAATCATCCCTGACACGCCCTACATTTTGGCCAAAATAATGGAGGGAGAATTTTGAGATGGCAAACTTCAGAGGCAGTGTTCAACTTTCAAAACCTAATTTGTTGCGTGTTAGGTGCAGTGACCTGTAGGCGCAAACACAAGTGGCACCTGGGAGGTGATGTAATTGCAAGTTAAGTGAAGTAAAATTACAAATGAAATTGGCCAACGACCACATGTGACGCGCCAAAATATTGCATCATTTGGCGGTTATGCCTATGCCAATTACGGTATTTTGTTGTCATTCTCTTTCGCGATGTAGGGCGTGTGCCCGACCCGATAATCCGATCAATTGAAGTCTGGAGGTACACCAAGTCCATATTTTTCTCGCGCTTGGTTGGTTATTGCACAGAAGTCGGACGTGGTTGGACGCCTCTTGTCACCTTCGACATCACATGCGACGTCCGATCACGTCCAATCGTCAAACCTGACCTCCTGTAACCCAAAAACAGGGTACGTGGCCAACGTGGACCACCGTGGACTGTGGCAAACCTTCAACCTCGTCCTTCTATACCCTCCCAAGCAAAAATGCTCATGCAGAGCCACGGCTTCATGCTAGTGGCTCATGTGATAATTCGTACAAGAGGCGCATTTACAATGCTCAATTTCTGTCCAATAGCATCCATTTCCGCCGTGACGTCCACTCACAAAAGCTAAGCGATCAAACGTGCCTCGAGCAGACCGTGAAGGAAACCAGCGAATGTGATTCGAGAGCACTGCATCCTTCACCAAAAATGTGCATGCCGCATGGCGCATGGTGTGAATGCCTTGAGCTCAACGAGTGGCAAAGCTCATATGAAGACCTTTGCTCGAAGCTCGAAGCTCGAACACGAGCATGCATGGCAATAATCGAGCAAAAGAAGGATGCAAAACGGGTTCACCGGCTTCCATCTTTCATTAAATTATGCCATTCCAACAATCTCTGGCCTCCACTCTCCCATTTCTTCCCTCTTCCTACGGCTACCTTCATTCCAGGCATCTCTCAATTCCAAATATGAGGCCCTGTGGTTGAACGTGCTTCCATCCTCACACTAGGGTATGCAAAATATGCAAGGTTTTTCATAGGTCCTGTTCAGGATCTGGGGCGCACAGAGGATGACAAACTCCCACAATATGCAAATATTTTCCAATGCCTAGCCAATGGCCAAAAAATTGGTGTGCTGGTTATAGACAACGCCAGAATCAAGTATGTGAAGGAACCGTTGTACGGTATCACATACTTGATTGTGGGTTATCTCAAGGACTTCCATGCTATGGTGTGTGAAGCTGCTCTGTCAAACGGCTGCTGAAATGAATCGACTTACCAAAAAGGCGATTAGCAATTAGTTAACTTCTTTATATCAGCAAGTAATCTTCATGGTATTTCGTGTTGACTGATTAAACAGCAAAGGACAAGACACTAGCAGTGTACAATACTCGCGAGTCAAATGCAAGTAAACTACCATCAATAATGCAACCAGTAAACTCATACATAAGCAAGGCTAGAAGACAATGCATATTAATGGCTTGTCGCCTTGGATCCAGATATCTCACAGTAAGCAGTACAAGAGAGTTGGCCTCGTTTCCGAATGCCGAACTCGAGAGCATTCCTAGCATATGTACATGGAATGAGTTTACTGTTCAACGACAAGTGCGATGGCACCGCCTACCCAGGAGTTAACCACGTTGGTAGGACCTCGGTTAACCAAATCCACCGCCATCTCCCATCATCCCGATTCGCCATCCATCTTAAGGATGTCATCTGGCCATTCATCTAGCACACCACACTTAGATGTGTATCTAGGCAGTTCGCTGCTACCGAGTACGGAAGTTAGGTGGCTGTCAAAGAATGCGCCAGCAAGCTGACCTGAGCTGACTTGAGCCTGCTGCTCCCGATTGAGTCATTAAATTGATTATTTACTAAAGTTCAGCAGACTCAATATTAGTTAAAGTTCAGCAGGCTGAACTTATTTACCTATTATATTTAAATGAATATTATATCTACCAATATACTGTTTCATTACAGCTGCCGTGTGATCATGAAGAGGGAGGGTAGGCACTACTTTAGCCGCACTACGGTGCCGCGTGGTTATCCAGTGAAGTTCAAGGCGGAGTGTAAGGATCGCTCAGAGGAGTTGTCCATCGGGGAGGTGTTGAAATCCACCAAGTGTAATTTAAAGTGTACGCTGGTGTGCCGTCCGAGAATTAAGAGAGTCGCAAACTTGCATGATATGAATAAGGAGTCTTGGACAGTGGGGGTCACAATCATGGAGGCCTATCTCATTAACACTGCAGCCGCTCAGGAGTATAGGCATGGCAAGTGCCTGACGGAGGAAGAAGTATCTGAGCGCCGATGCAACATCAACGTGGATCATCTGCTCCGCGGGCGCGCTGTTGGTGCTGAAGAGGCCGGGAGGGCAGAGCACAATTCTTGTCGTGTGGCTGGCGCTGTCAGAGAGGTTTCCCCGGCATCAATCTTGCGCTCGCGTAAGGTATTATTTCCAGCACTTCCCATGGCACTGGAGCCGCTGGTCATGCCGCTTCTCCTGCTGCTACCGCCGCTTGGGTGTTGCGGCAGACTCATGCTGTTGCTACAGCTTCAATATTATCCCCTGCTGCTGCTGCTACTCCTGCTACGCTCTTGCACCTGTTCCCGCTAAAGTGTTGCCTGCCTCTGCTGCTGTCACTGATGTCGTCCCCGGTGATACCACTGTTGCCAATGCTGAGGCTGCTGCTGGTCTTGCTCTTGCTACTCCTACTGCTACTGCTGACTATGTTTCCGTCAATGGGGCAACCGAACAAGCAGCTCCTAGCGGGAAGCTCATCATCTGCTGGTGTACGCAGGCGTGGTCAGTGAGACTTCATTGACATCAAGACCAGAGGTAGGCTGGTGTGCTCTTGCTTGCACTGAAAACATGTAATATGTCTCCACCTGACGGACCTTCACTTAGATATCCATGATGCTTGTGAACATACTGAGGACTGAATGAAGAAATAGGATAGGTCTTCCTCCTCCATGATGTTTGTGCCTCCAATGCCTAGAGTTAGCACATGCATCCCTATTTTTATCAACACTTAAGTTTATGGAGTTTTGTTGCAGTGTTGGACAGGGCAGTTTCATCCTCAGGCACTGAAAGCGCCGGCATGTCAGTAGGCGGTCAGCCCGAGCCCTCCGAAGGTGAAGACTAGGATGACAGGGACTGGGCGGACCTCCTTGGCTAGAGTGAGGAGCAGTGCACGTGCTCGGATGGAAACTGTTGGGGGGAATGTGCACCCTAAACCTCAAGTTTGGCTGGACCGAGGAGGAGAGGTCTCTGTTGTGAATAATAGCTGTGTCATGCAAATGCATGTCAATAGCACGTGGACTTAGAGGGCCTAATAGTTGTACATATAGGCACGTTAGAGTTGCATGGCTCCTCTGCGAGCTCCTTGTATAATACTTGATGCTGATTCTTAGGCATGTTGCTTTAGTTGCACTACTACTGTGCAAATTGAAGGTTTGTACATATGCTTTTGAGATGCTTGTGTAAGAGGTGTCGGCTCCTTGTTGCTACAGAGTACCAAATTTTTTTCCTCCATTCTGTAGGGAAGTATTAGGCTCTTGAGGGTCTTATGCAATTGACAAGTAACCAATGTACTTTCATGTGTGTATGTGTGGTTGTGTGATGTTGAGTCACCAACAACAACAAGCAATATAATCTTAGAAATTATGCGTATATACTTGTGTTACTGTGCTGCACTAAATGAAGCATTTACAGTCGCTATGTCACTACTTAATAGTTGAATAATACACCTGCTGTTGTCCACAAGAGAACTCATTAATTGATCAAAATGTATATACAAGTTGAGGTCCTGTACCCTATGCTATATGTAGTCCTCGATCTGAAGTAGCTTTGGTGCGCGGCTGTGGAATTGGTTGAGAAGAAATTTGTTGCACGAGTTGGCATTGCGTATCATTTTCAATATACACCCGCCCGGGGGTTCTCTGCACTCGCCTTTATCCACCAACTTCCCGTGCAACTTGCACTCTCTCCACACGGCACAGCTTGTCCTGGCAAGGGCCCACTCTTCGTCAACATCTCGACCAATGTCCTTCTTATCATTTCTGATGACATACCCGGGTAGATCCTCCATCTCCCAGTAGTACCTTTCCACCTGCACCGTTGCAATGATTTGGGACGTCGGTATGACGACTGTATCCGCCTCTAGCGTGAAGGCCGGATGCAAAGTGAACTCGTCAATCACCAAGCGTCCTCTCCGATCGCGTACAGGCTTGAGCGGCCTCACCAGAGCCCATAAATACTCCGTGGTTGTCCCGGGGTTCTCCCGCCTGTCCATGGGATGAGGGATGAGGTGCATGACGTGCACAAAGAGTCTTTCCACTCTGGCAACCCACACCTGCCTGTTCTTTCTCTCGGCTCCTGTGGCTAAGCCGTTGGCGGCCACTGACACGTGATCCTCTACTCTGAAGGTCTCGTTGGGCCCTCCCTTGGAAGCCTTCTGGCACATGTATATGCGCCCATTAATCCATTCTTCGACAGAGACAATCTGCCGGCTCCCGTCCTCCTGGAGGCCATCACCCAGGACCTTTTCGTCGAACCTCAAGAGCGAGCGGTACTTCCACTCCATGTCCTCCTTTGTGAGTCCTATAGTCTCCAACTCCACGAAGGAACGGTCTCGATGTTTCTCTATCCAGCTGCACAGTTGCAATTTGAGGGAGGAACAGAATGAGAATCATTCATCACCACTTTGCATGCCTCAAGCTTTCCCACCCATGTCGATGGCATGCACAATAGACTTGCAGATTGCATGCGACGAGAATATGCAATATGAAGCAGGAAGGTATAGGAGTAATACCAATTGCCGATAGCCCCATGGCAGAGCAAGACTGAAGCCACCTGCACCCGCATGTAGACCTCCCTGGATCCGGCGGCCTTGCTATTGTGCACCAGACGTGTATTTTCTTCCCCCGCATGAGGTCCCACAGCACCGAGTCTTCTCATAAAACTACTTCCTCTCACTGTCTCCACCACATGATCGGCCATTCCCATCAGCCGAGTGACTGTGTGACCGAAATCCCTGAAGATGTCCATCGTGCACATTCTCTCCAGAGTCCTATACAGTAGCCACTTGGATCTGTCCTGGCAATTCCTGTTATTGAGAGTCGGCATGTTGTTCTTCATGTACTTGTGCTTGCTCTCAAAGGACTGGCCCCATAGGTGAGCCATAGGGCCGTACTGCTTCAAGGCAGTGCTGTAATGTAGCAGAGAATGCATGTTGTGACTCGCGTCGTTGAGCTGAGCCGTGACCCCTGCCTCGGCATCGGCCTCTTGCGCAGGGAATGCCTCTACAAAGTCTCTGTGGAAGTCCTTTGCTAACCTCTCAATCTTGTTGACGTCCCTCTGGCTAATGGAGCTGGCTAAGCAAATCTGTATGAGCTTGCACAGCTTCACCCAGAGCTTCAGTGCCTTCAGCCTGTGCTTGTACTTGTCCGTGTTGAAGTAGGTCTATTCTGTGTGAAGCGTCTACACCCTCGGATGACAGAAAGGTTGCAGCAAGGCAAGCATGAGGGGTGCGAGGGCCATAAATGTCATCCCTATGTAAGTGCCGTGATCGCACATGGGCTTCTTCACCTTGTTGTCGCCTCTGTTCACCCTCGCCGTGTCGGCCCTGTAGTTGAACGCCATTTTCTCGAAAGGCGTCCAAGCACAGTGCGTCGCACTTCCCAATGTGTTCTTTGCCAACGCCTTTGTGATACCGAGTGCAAACAGGTGAAAAGGCTCCAAAGGCATCTGGAGTATGCGATTCCATCCGGGCAGTTCCTCCAATGGACTCTTCTCCCATCCATAGCCCTTTTGACCTTTTTCCACTCCATCCAACCTCTTTGCAGACGCTGCATGAACTGCCCTCAACCTCTTCACATCCGCCTCACACTCCCTCTTTGTTCTCTCCCCAAAGTTTTCATCCAGCAACTCCTGTCTGGACTCTTCCCACGATCTCTTTTTAAATGCTGCTTCCTCACGCGCCTCCCCAACCTCCACCTTGTAACGCCTGGACTCTTCCTCAGTACGCGGCACAACATCATTCAACGTCAAGTTCCATTCTTGGAGCCCGTTCTTGCGTACGGTACACACGGGGCACAGGAAGTCGGAAGACTGCCCCTTCATCATCATACTCTTAGTCCTCTGTGGAAAACCTTGATAGAAGAGCGTCATCACCCTCACCAGACACGCTTGCTTGAGTGGAGCAAAATACATCTGCACGCCCTCCTGTAGTTGCTTCAGGTCTTCCCTCACGAGGGACTCGAGCACCTCACCATCCCAAGAGTCCATGCTGCCGAATGCAATGAACCTAATGATGCTGGTATCCCCGATGACACTGCTATCCAAATTTTGCAAGCGGTAGTAGTACCCCGTGACACTCTGACCCTTTTTTCTGAAGATCTTGAAAGCATCCACTAATAGCAATATGGCCAGGTTCACTACGGGCAGGTTCTTGGGATTGTGTGCCTCTCAATTGGCGTCTGGGGTACCCAGCTGGAAGTTCACAGCTGGTGCCGTTACCCTCCTGAAAACTCCCTCGTCCTTTTGTTTGAGAGCATCTACACACCAGTAGGTCTCCTTGCCTTCCACTACCCAACCGTGTTCCGACCGCTCCCAGCCTAACTCCCCCCAGTTCCCCCCCAATGGTGGTGCACCATGAACAACTTCTCAGGTGCGCAGAATGAGGCTAGGGTCCACTTTCATGGGCTCCTTAGTGAGCAAGAGCTCCCCGTGCCCTTCACCCTTCTGCATCACGTGAGCACTTATGACGCGCTGTCTATCTGGTTGGCTACTGTCAGTCGACAAGATCTCGTGCACCAAGACCATCACCTCTCGGCCGGCGGCACCTGCGCATGCAGAAAGGCCCTCGTCATTAATGACAAATGAAAGAATAATTGAGGAGAAGGAACTCCCAGGCACACAGCAAGCTGAACTCCCAGACTCCCATGGCTAATATGCGATGTGGCAAGCAGGGGTTGCAGTGATATACCCGCTACTTGTGGGCTCATAACTAGGAGTTACCCCAAGGCCACCTTCATTTCCTCCCCCCCTGTGTGCATTCGACAGCTGTACTCCCGAAAGAGCGGATGGCCAGTTACATATGGGAAATTGTAGAGCCCCGTCATCTCTCCGTCCACTAACACCTCAGGCTTGAAGTGGATCTCCCTGCTCAATAAATTGTCCCCCACCATCTCCGCCAGACTTTCGCTGACACGCTTGGACCACAGCTTCTCCCCGCTTGGCAGCAGGGTTTCTTGCACACCATGCTTGTGAAATTTGGCTTTCGTCTTGTGTATGTCGTCAATCAAGCACCTTTCTTTGTCCTCTGCTCTGTAGAACTGGCTATTCAATCTCCACGCCTCTGTCAATCGTTTGGTTTTCTTAGTACTTACATTGTGCAGGATCTCGTAGCCACACTTGCACAAGCACGTCGCGCTTTTGAACTTCCCCCGCTCTTCCTCCGTGGCCTCTAATATGATTTCGTCACCACAATTCAAAGCTAAATTTCCTGCTGCGTGTGCTGCAGCCTTGGCAGCCCTCTCCGATGCCCGCATAGCTGCGTGCTGTTCCCGTACCTCTGCGTGTAGTGCTAAATTAGCTAGTCTTTTGGCTGCCTCTTGTACTCTTAAAGCATCCTTGCGCGCTGCTTCTGAGGCTTCTATTTGCACTTGCCTGAGATCTTCCTCTTCCTGCCTTAATTGTTGGCGTGCCTCATTTACCGCTAGCTGACTAAGGTGTGCTATCTCATCACTGTTTTCAACATGTCTTGCCCGCTCTTGTTCTCTGCGCAATGCTTCTTCATCTGCTGATTCAGCTCTACAGGCATGATGACAAACCACTCTATACCTCATCCATTCTCCACATTGAGTGCATTGTAATTTCTTATTTTGATGTGGTGCTTCACCACTGCCCAATATCCTTGGCATCTCCACAACAACTCTAGTCCTCCTAGTTAAGTGTACCCCTTATGCATTCACCCAAAAACTACGGTTTTACTCGTGAAGAAGACGCCTCAACTGATATCTCCTTGGTGAAGGCAAGAGTATTATTGTCTTCACCTGATACAAGGCAATTTATTATTTGCCTTTGGATAGGTGCCGTATTTTTTCATGTTATTGATCGATTGCCTGGAAGTTCCGAGCCGACCAATTTATAGTACGTTGCAAATTTTTGGCAATGACGTGACCGTTTTAATTCCGTTGAAAAAAGGATCGGAGACAAGGAATTTGTCACGGCACGTGACCAACTTTCTGGTCCGTTTCTCTCCAGCGATTTCATTTGACGGACACAACATCCGACCACGACAATCGCAACACTCACAATTGCACACACCACGAATGTGCATTCACTGACACGTATCGTCGTGTTTTGGGAGGAGTGTAACAAATGTGAAGGGCACACAAATTATTCCGTTGTGACGAGTCGCAGACGTCATGACATTTATGCGAGCAAAATGTGAGTTATCATACATTGTCCTCCGCGCGAGTGTCGCTCACGTTTGGGAGTCGGGATATGGCGAGCTCATGTGAAGTAATTTTTATTAGCAAATGCCACTTTTGGACAATAAAAAAAGGTACAGGAAGTTAGCTCTCTGCATGCTCTACATGCTGCTTAATCTTGCTTCATGCAGGAAGGGTGGTCGACGAGGCAAAGAATGGCGTCCATTGCCATCTCAGCGGTGGACAACAAGAGCAACGACAACAAGTCCAACGCTAATAGCAGTAGTAAGAATGAGAAGGTTATTTCTCCCTCTGTTCTCTTTAAAAAGTCTCAATTGCCCAAAATTATGGCTCATCATTCAGAGTTGTACCTCCTGCAATCTCGTGATGAGAGTCTGAGCCTTGAGCAGAGACACAAAGCCTTGGATTGGCATGCCTTATACAAAGGGCTTGAGGAAACTTAGGAATGCTTCAAACGACAGGCTCTTGAGGAGCAACGAGCCGAGTCGAGATTTAAACAAGGGAGGCAGGCAGTAGAGAACTTGAGGCATTGGTTGGCGGAAGGCAACACTATGGTGGTAGAGTTTCACAAGCACAAGGGCCCGAGTTTGTGGATGTGGAGCGAGAAGGTGAAGGAGGGGGCCTGCTTGGCCATGCAAGATACATGATCAGTGCAACTTAAGTGCATGTGTGAAATGCCCTGTGTTGCTCAGTTCTTTTGGTCCGCTTGTTAGTTTAACAGTGGCCCAACTCTCTCTCTCTCCCTCTCTCTCTCTCTCTCTCTCTCTCTCTCTCTCTCTCTCTCTCTCTCACCTGCTATTTGTATGTTTGCAATTATTGAAGCAGAAGAGGAGGCCGGCATCCCCGTCGACTGAAGCACCGATGTGCAAGGGACCGGCAGGGAACCCAAATCTGTCCCCGGCCACAACCGCCAAGAAGAAAGCCAAAACTCCATGAGAGGTATACACAGCCTCCTGACACCTTGAGAGCATGTGCATGCTAAACTGTCAACTGACTCTGCTTGTTGGCCACACGGTCTTAGAAAGGGCTCAACTTCCATGTTATGAGTGCAGGCATTCCACGTGAAGCGGAGGTTACCATTTCAGTCCCAATGTGGGGGAAGAACAAGGACGGCTATGAACAGGAGTGGGGAGATTGCAACAACAAGAAGTCTCCACAGAACAGAGACTCCGGCCTCAACAAAAAAAACTTGTAGACTCTGCACATGGTGAGTAGGTGCATGGTGAGTAGGTGCAAAATTAATAGTGTCTCACTTCATTTGTACTCCATCTGCATGCTCATGCACATTGTAGCAATCTCAGGCCCTCCTGCATTGGCTGATAGATCACAAGCAACGAATGAGCAGGCCCTCTCAGCGCAAGCGACACTCTGATGCTGCGACCTGTGACTGCAGAGAAGATTACTCCAAAGGGAGGCTCTTGCGGAACGTATTCGACCAGTTTAAAAAGTAGGACGCCAAAATTCAAAGCGCCGCCACGTAGGAGGCCTCCAGCTAAGAAGTCAGCCCAGACAAACAAGAAAATGAAGCAGGCTGCAACTTCAGGCGAGGGTTCCGCTGCTCCAACAACTAAGAAGAACCAGCAACGAAAGGAACACCGCGTGTCCTCCGTGGAAGAAGAGGACACGGCAACACAGCGGGGTGAGGCAGAGACGACAAGCTCAGGTGGGCAAAAGATGGATTGGACTCCCTGTTGCACGCAAGTTCGCTGATGCACGCATATCTCAAGAGTCCAGCATCAATGGTGCACCTCTCGTGAACATCTGCACAAGGGTAGGTCTACACATGATTGTCACTTGAAGAAATCGGAGCGCTTGTTAGGGATGATAGCATGCCAATATTGGGGCCACTAGAAGATACATTGTCACCCGTTTCATTTAAACTGAGCAGACTCTGCTTACAAACCGAAGCCCCGGGAGCTGCGTGCTGTGGAGCTGCTTGCTGTGGACTGAACAAGGCAGGAGCAAGAGGAGTGCCAAAGGCCTGTGTACAATAAGAGGTGCTAAAAGAGGTGATCTGGCATCGTTTAGAGAGCTAATGCAACAGTATGGCGGAAATATTTGTTGTAAGAAGATTTGGGGTACCAGAGTATATGGTACAGGACCTCAACTTGTACATTTTTATATAAAATAAAGCAACAAAACTCTTGTCCACAGGTACTGTTGTTAGTAACATATACTGATTCCATGATGCACACCGCAAATTTGCTAGGAGCAGAGACTCCAATTGTTGCAGTGCAGGACACTAACACAAATACACATGCATACTTTCTGATATTACATTATTGTACATTGTTGGTCACTCAACTTCACACAATCACGCATGTGCATTGGAGGAGGCATGAAAGTGATTTGGTTTTCAACTGTTACTTTGACTGCATACATCCCCAAGAGTAAGGAGGATAAAATGATGCTACTCTGTAACAACAAGGCGCCTACACCCCTAACACAAGCTTCTCAAAAGCGTATGTACAAATATTTGACTCAGACGCTAGTGCTGCAACTAATGTAACCTACCCGTGAAACAATATGAACTACTGTACAAGGAGCTCAAAAAGGGGCTTTGCAACAGTAAGAGCCACATGTGTACAACTATTGGGACCTTGTAAAAGGTCCTCACCTTGCATAGCTTCCATTGCTCTCTGCTTCTAGGTTGAAGCATCATCATCCTCCGACTTTGCCCACCACAACTGCACATCCACAATAGCATTTAGTATGTTAGATGGAGGCGCAACAGTGCCAAAACTACCTGCCATTACATGTTGGGTACAATTAACACAAGAATTGTCCACCTCAAATCCTTCACATCAAGAACTGCCTACCTCCACTCCTCCCATGTAGCAAACGGAGCACATGTTGAAACTTAAACCGCTTCCTTCCACAGCAACATCCTCACCCTCAGCTTCTTCTTGCACGCGTTTGAGTGCCCATGTATCACCCAGACACTTTCTGTGGGACTGAATTGCTTCTAATCTCAAGTCGCAATTCACCCAAATTGTATGAGGCTGTTTCTGACATCTGTACTAACTCCTTCATCCATTGGGCAATATCATCTGTGACTCTATCAAACTTTCTCTTCCTATTTGGCCCCATCTCCTCAACTGGATCGTCATCAACTGGCTGGAGAGCTGCCACTACATCCAAAGTTGGCACTACATCTCCCCGTAATGCCTCAAGTTCTAATATTGGAGCTTTGCCTTTGTCTGATGTTGATGCCATGTCCTCCCCTAGAGCTAGCTAACGAGGCCTGCTTCTCAGACAGAAGGCTTGATCATAGAAGGCTGCAGCCTTTCTTTTGACATAAGATAAATGCTGATTGATGGTGATGTTTATATCTAATTCCGCCGTTGCATCACTCTGGATTACCTCCAGACGAGTGATGTTATATGCAAGACTACTTTTCAAGGCTCCAATCCTTTTGATTTCCAATTTGGTTTCCTCTATAAATTCCTGCAGTTCATCACATAAATTGCTATGGCGCTGTTTCTTAGTTGGACTCACCGGTCCCTTTTCAGCACTACTTGTACCTCGTAACCCTTCACCCCCTTTGCTTTTGGACATTGGCATGTACTGGCTGTTGTCGCTCACTCACAAGACAATGCAGTGTATGAACGATAAAAGCTAGCACAGCTCAAAGAGAAAGAGGGCCTGACTTTGTGACCAGCCTGAAATCTCAATTTTTGATATCGAATGTATCACGAGCACCACAAGGAACAAAAAAACTCTCCTAACATGCACACAACAGTCTATCTACGCACTGGCCGAGGGTCCCATCTGTGGATACATTTGTCTTCCATGTAGGAATGTACACCTGAGCCACTTACATGCAGCCATGGCTCTGCATGTGCATTTAAGAACAGGGCTCGATAGAGGTATTGAAGGACAAGGTTGGATGTTTCCGACTCGCAGGCGCAAGCGCTCGGGTTTGACGATTGAACGTAATTCGACGTCAGTGATTATGTCCAAGAACCAAGATTCGTTCAACCACGTCCAACCTCTGTGCACAGACCAACCAAGCGTGAGCAAAATATGAACTTTGTGTTGAACGTACTTCAAGTGACCAAAATATCTAGTCACGCACACGCTTTACTTCGCTGAAGCAAATGACAACAAGATACCGTGAATGGCATATATATAACCGCCAACTGGTGGAACATTTTGCGGGCCACAGCAAGATGTCCTTCAGAGGTATTCACACAATTATATTTCTAAATAGTATACCACTTGAAAATGAGATAACCTTCTGTAATAATTTGGTTACGAAACATGGCCTTCCCGGAGTTTCGATCCTTCGTCTGCTCGTTCGGGAAATGTGCATGAGGTTGACAAAAACATTATGTTTGTTTCAGGAGCAATGCAATAGTATGACGGAAATTTTACGTAAATGAAGTCTAAAAGGGTGGAATGGCTTCGGGGTTGCGACCCGACCATTATCACGCTCAACAGGGTCGCATGTGTGGGCACATCAGCTTTTCCACTACATCATACTGGGACATTCTGCCAGTGACGACATTCAAAGTTCATTACTAATGACGTCCTATCATCCACCGAGTACCACTGAAGTCGAAGCTAGCCCACCGTCGATGCCAACATCACCGCCCAAAGATGCCAAACTCAGTAGTGTAATGCACCTTCGCAGGCCACCTTCCCTCCATGAGCCAAATTTGCAAATTTGACGCTAATTTTTTAGAATGACTTCCTTCCAATCTCACTTCATTTTGTATCCATAGAGTGCAACATGATGGGCCCTTTTAATGTCAAATCCGTTTCTCTCCCCATTTTAAAAGTGCACCACCGCTTTCAGTCACCGAGCTACTACAGACACGCCCACATTGTGTCATAATATATAGCACTAACACCAGACAGGGAAATCTTTGCTATGGTGGATGAGCACATGTCAGAGGACTCTACTTTCGCAGAATGTTTCTGTTCCATATGTTTAGGTGAGAACGCGCTTGTGTTTTTCTTGTTGTGCGAGATATTCAGTGCGATGAGCACGAGGTCAGCAATTTAGATTTTAATACTCTGCACAATTTTAAAAGAGGTCCTGGATTGCATCCTCATTTTTGTTTGGCAGATGTTATGAACCCACCCGTGGAGGTACAAGATTGCGGCCACAGGTTATGCAAAAGGTGTATTGAGACAGCACTTGAAAAAGGGTAAGTCTTGGTCTTAATAGTTATTTTCCCTCAATGACTGGTGCTGCAATTTATTAATGGCACTCTAATGTGTAGCTGAATATTATGTGCAGCCCACTGTCATCTGCAGGATTCTCCACACTTGTGAGCCACATAATGTTCTAACAGCGGCATGTTGCCGTTTTTGCTCGTGCACCGATTTCCTTGCAGTAAGGGCAAGTGTCCCCTTTGTAGGAAGCCTGCCACCCGACGGGGATGCCGACGGTTGGATGCTCGTTTGTGTGCACTGATGCACAAACTTCGTTCCACTACCAACGGTTGTACACTTGTCAACACTTTAAAATCGTTAGAAACAAGTGACTGCGTGGGTGGCGACTATGCCAACGAAGACACATAGTGTGTTACTTTAACGTTGTCCGAATTGATGGGACGCCTGCAGACTAGAACAGCGCGGCTGTGCTGCACTGCTGCTATGCTTCTTTCACACACAAATTGCTGGCCAAGTAGAGAGGGAGAGAGAGAGAGAGAGAGAGAGAGAGAGAGAGAGAGAGAGAGAGAGAGAGAGAGCGATGCAAACTGTCAACCATTTGGAGTTCTTTTCACAAATTGAGCAAGATACTGCACTACAGCTCATTACACCATTTTCTTACATGTGACAGTCTCCAATGGCAAGCCGCCTCTCGACGAGGTTGTCTACTATCCGATGAGCAGTAGCTTCATCTGCGTTCCTGCTGTCTTCTTTGGAAAAGCGTGGGCACAGAAAGAGGTGGGCATACATCATGCTGACGTCTTCTTTAATGGCCAGTGCATAGAGGTACAAAAAGGCATATTTGCAACTTTCTTCTGTGATGACGACGAATCGTTTTGGGTCTCAGAAAAGAACGTCAAAGATGATCACATTAAGGAGGATGAGGCTGTGTACAGCAGGGGTAGCACCGCAGCTCTTTCCGAAAAGTGTAGAACCTTTGTGGTCAACAACCCCAGCCTGTCGTCGGAAGCAAACATTGTAAAGACCAGGAAGGCAAAATTGCCTCCCTACTTGACTCTGTTCTGGGGGTTGTTTAGGGTTAGTCCCATTTCGCGCGATTGTCAGTCTGATTCTTCATTCCAGCCGGCTCAATTTGGTAGTGCTACTAGTTGTCATAGTTCAGGGTAGATATGGAGGGGAAGGTCCTTGGAATACAACGATGGCTGTAACCATAGTCCCTTGTACTGTATCGCCCACTCGTGTACAGATGTCAGTGTGTTAGATAGGTATTCAAGATCATGTCTCTTCCCCTTGGGATCAAGCAGATTTACAAAAGTTAATGATAACCCGCAGCAGAAGCCTGTTGTTTTTTAGTGGCCTCGTGGAAGTTGTATCACAAGAGCCTAGCACGTATGAAATCACAGCTGCTTGTTCAATTGAATTCCAGCACACCAACAAGCGTTGAGTATGAGGTCGAGGTCCAGTACTTTCTGACAGGGTACTCTACCTCTGAGTTTTGTGCAGTGAATTCAGCGCATGATCAAGTCTGGCAGCATTTCAAATAATCGTCACTCAAATGGTCACTAGTAGAAGCAAATCACCCACTAAGAAACGTCACAACATACTCACTGCAAACTACAAAGTGCTATTTTAACTTCCTCCCCACACACTAGATGCCGTCATCAAAGGAGTCCTATCAAGCACCTGTTCTTATAGATCTTGGGATACTTGTTGCCCCTCTGCTAGTGAAGGCCGTCAATCCCCACCAGCGTGCTCACATGCTTTCCGTTACACTTGTGCTGATGCTCGCCGTGTGCACTTTTCCCAGAAAGCCACGTGTTGAAGGCTGATGCCAACGTGTCACAAGTAGGATGACCTGAGTCTTTCTTTACTCTAATCTCCTCCTCCACAAAGTGGCCGAAAGGCAGTGCGCACCTCAGGACACCACAGCTGCCTCTCACGGGCTTTAGCAGGTTCAGCGAGGCCCACTGTTTGTTTGTGAGGCCACCCTTGACTCGTGGCGAAGCGCAGGGCTCACTGCGTGTGGACAGCGCATCAATGGCCGCCTAGCAGAGGGACGCACGACATGTCGCCAGCAACGCGTGTCTCAGGGGCTGTGCCAGGCTTCCAATGCTTGCCCACTCCTTGTCACACCGCGGCCGATTGAACCACCGCACGAGTTTGCTCTTAGCGCACCTTTGTTCCTCAATCGACCTGTGCACGAGAGAATTGGGTATGGGAGCGACGGGAGGTGCATCTACCAGCGCCGACACGTGGACCGCCTGATGTTTCCTAAAATCACCACTCTGCATCTGCCAGGCAACCTTCGACCAGGCGGCTACCTCGTGCAACGGCGGGTCCTTGCTAAAATCGTACTTGTCTTCGTAGGCATGAGATATTCTACTCTTGATCCATGCCGAAAGGCCTTCCAAAATGGCATTATCTAAGTGGTAAAGCTGACGCTTTGCGTGGGCCATACAATTTGTCCAGCCAATTGGGAATCCTTGTAGGGTCTCTACGTCCTCCACGCCTAGCCCCCGGAGGTGAGAGGTGCGGCCCACCTTCTCTACCACGACAAGGAGGTTGGAATTCACGCACGTAACTGTGGGACAGAGGCCGTATGCCTTGTTGGGCAATGCCTCATTCAATCCCGATACCCACACGCCCTCGTACTCTGTCTTCTCCACCAGGCTGTGATAGGCACAGATGCATATTTCTGTCTGATTGCAAAACGCGCGAGGAGTGAATAGCAGGTTGCGCGAATCTCCCCAGCGCTTTGCAAGAATGACGACCTGCTCCCTAGCTTGGGGCTGTCCAAAGGACAGGCATTGCACGATTCTGTAAGCCCAATGGTAACCCAAGGCGTTCAGATTGTGAGCGACATGGGATATATAGGGAGTCCCACTTTGTGTTTTTCTCGTGAGCAGCCCCGGGACATTCTCCAAAAACGACGATAGGCACTCTCTGTTATTCTAAGAGGCGCCACAGGTGTACAATGAGACTAATTCGCTTCAACGACGCAACCTTCCTGCCTGTGTTACCTCTTGTCAACACATCTTGGCAGGGAAAGCCCGCCAGGACAAGGTCGATGCCTGGGGAAAGACTGCCCAAGCTCACTACATCCGAATGGACTTGAACACCAGGAAAGTGCTCCTTGA
This sequence comes from Mesotaenium endlicherianum, assembly GCA_009602735.1. Classification (NCBI taxonomy): domain Eukaryota; kingdom Viridiplantae; phylum Streptophyta; class Zygnematophyceae; order Zygnematales; family Mesotaeniaceae; genus Mesotaenium; species Mesotaenium endlicherianum. Next base: position 489,061 of record WELA01002297.1, read on the forward strand.
GGAGGGCCTGACAGCGGGGATTACTTTCAACAAAGACACATATTTTGTGCCCTTGGACGTGGAATGGCAACTCAAAATCACCTATACCAGCAAACAGACTGCACACTTTCAGGGGTACTCTTCTTTGCCGTCTCTCTTCAGGTGAGACCATTTGCCCATCAGAGTGGGGCAGTACACGTATGGCAGACAAGATTATACCAAGAGCCCAAGCTTAGCTTAGTGCAATGGACTATTGTGCCAATATTTGGTGGGGAGTCATAAACACCACTAGCAATAAAATGGGGATGTAGGATGCTGGGCAGTTTGCAGCGCCTAATAACCTCTATACTAGCATCACTGTGCAGCCTAGGGTTCTTGAAGACAAAAGCATCTACGTAGTTGTGTAAATCATATGTGCACTCAAATGTAGCACGCGTTGTAATTGTGGGTACGTGATATCGTGACACACTATCTTTGTCCACCCAATAATAGTCGCCTTCATTTCGATGGCCATGGCGGTGGAATATGGCTCCAAAGATATGCAGCTTCATCCTAAGCAAAAGCCTTCATAGAAGATAGTGTCAGCCTGCCCGCCATGCTATTGGGTCGCCCACTCCTCTCCAAAAAAGGGGGCGGGAATGTGAATGTAGGATGCTGCCATCTCGAATGGGGGGGCCTGAAGGGAGTGCAAGACAAACATAACATGAGTAGCTTCAAGGCAGGTGTCATACGTCCAAGTTGAAGATCCGCTACTTAATCAAACGAATACGTGCCATGTTTGCACCAAGTGCCATGCAAGAACTTTGGCTATTGTCGTCATACCATGTATCGTCGCAAAGGCTGTGCCTCACGTGAGCATAGATCATCTTCATAGTCGGCACAGGTCGGCACTTGCTCTTTGCATGTACAGCGTAAGGGCTCCCCCCTAATCGTCGAAAGCGTACGACGTTCGACGACAACAAACGGCATTCAACACTTACGGTGAGTTCGTTTTTAACCGCCACCTTAGTAACGACACGCCACCCATGACGGATGTCATTGTGGAGGCCCAAATAGTGTCGTGATTCAGTTCAACGACGTGCACTACCATCAAACCAAGAGATCATGCTGGATGTCGGAGTGAATTGTGAAATTGTGTCATAATCTCAGAAGAATGAAGCCAATCATCCCAAATTTGCGACTGCGGATCGAGAGTGGAAGACATATAGCAACGTGCCAGCCGCAGACGGCCGAAAAACACAGCAATTGATTTCGAAGTTCCCTCTGAGGTGGATCGGCGAGGAGCGCCGGAGGATTTTGCTTTCCATGGACAGCATAATCCATGTGAGGCCTCAAATGGAACAAAATTCATTGGAATGGGCCGATTCAGCTCGAAATGGAGTTCCATTTTGTAAAGTGGTCAAAATAGAAACGATCTAGCCCATGTCCAATGTCAGGGTGAGGTGAGATTTGGTTTTATATAAGCACTCTATGAAGTAGCTAAATAACCCTGGACAGATGGAGTTGACATGTTTGATACAAATCATGGCGTGCAGACACAAAAACACTCCTCTCACCGTCTCCATCATCAAGAGGTAGGCAGACGTCACCCCCACATATACAGGTAAGTGGGCTGTACCCCACGAGAGACAGAAGTATTATGAGGGGGTACGAGTCTTGGCGTGCAGACACGAGAAGGGCCCTCCTGTCACCATCTCCACCCGCAAGAGGTGAGCACATGTCACCCCCGCATACAGTGATAAGCTCTTTAAATGTGCTGGGGGGCCTTGGTGTTTCTCCTCTAAGGGCTACATTTGCGCAATGCTGTGCAGGGACACGCCCACCAACACAGAGTAGTGGGCAGCATGAGAATCGAGATGCCTCAATGAAATGGAGCTACAAGAAAGAGGGCTTCAGGCGCACTATCAACACCGCCTCACAGCAGGGGAGGCAACATGTCAGGCACAAAGCGAGCAAGGCACGTGAACATGCCCGTGTATGGCCAGCTACTCTTGGCCGTGAAATGTGCATTGCTACAGTTGTGAAAGATGTTCAGGAGGCTCTCTGAAATTGTGACTTTGTGCTATGCACAGGCCTGATGAAGAGGCATGTAAATGGCTCAATTCAGAATGCAATGGCAAGTACTACAAGGGCAAAAGAGGTCATTCGGTAGGCCACGCATAGCATGTAAGGGATTGGAGGCTTGCCTGGCAAGACATGTACCATAGGGAGCATGGCACGTGTAATGGATAGGGCACGTGCAGTGTGGTAGGCAGTGTAAAAGCACTAGCTTGGAGTGTAATTTATTTGAGTGTGAACGGAGGGTGGCATAGGAGCTTTGAGCTCGAGCGTGTGTTGTAGACCCAGCTGTTAAGTTGGTTGGATGCCGTGTGGCTCCCTGTGCATTGGACACATTTGTCAAGTTCAGATTAAAATTTATTATGTTGCAAAAACGCTTCGCGATTGTCGGTCGTATTTTGCCCGCATCTATGCATCATGAAAATGACGCAGCACAATAGAAATTACACAAATGGAAGTGTTACACTAATCGATGCTCGATTGAAGCGCTCTAGTGTGGGCCTGAATCTCCCCATTTGTACCTATTACCGCTAGCAACGCGCACCGACAATCTCCGCTCCTCCGCTAATCACTGCTGAGCTGCGGAGAATCCATCCTTGATTTGAAACGAAGTACATTCTCCAGTAGATAAGCGTAGTAATTACTGCGCCGCTTGACGGAGAGACGGATCTACGCTCCGAGCGACGAGGCTGAAAAACGGGGGGGTCCATTAAAGTGTCGATCTCCGGTACCACTTTTGAACACTCCTCCGATTCCTTAAAAGCGGAGATTAGGTACTTCTCCGCCTAATTCGTTTCGTTTGGATATCAACGATCTCCACTAGATTGGTCTCAGAGTAAAAGCTGGCGCTGCAAATAAAGACTCGCTCGATCGAATAAATCCCTTCTCTAGTAACTATGTCAACAGCTTCTTCAACTCATCCAACTTCGCAAACGATTGTCAATAAGCGGGTCTTACTGGTGCCTTGCTCCCTGGTTACAACTCACTTTTGTGCTTCACGGCTCTTTGTGGAGGAAATCCTGCAGGTAGGTCCTCAGGAAACACGCATTTCAATTCCTCCAACAGCACCTTAATTTGGGCAGGCATCTCAGCAGGCTTCTTCTTCTCTTGAGCAATTGAGCTCTGTTCCTTCTGAGCAAGGGGATCAGACACCACTACTTGCTCCTCTGGTGACGCGCGCTCTCCCAAAATTTTAGAATTCACGCTTGCTCCATCTGATGACCGAGCCAGGGTCCGCGAAACAAGGTCCATCTCCTTCTCTTGATTTGCCTTGCATAGTTTCTTAATTTGTAGGCTCGACAAAAGACAATTACTTGTGGTCGTATCTACCTCCACCTGTTTTGCTATCTCCATTCGACCATCACGCCCTTGGACTTTCACTTGTCCTGTGCTCCAATGCACTCAAGGGTTGGTTTTCCTTAGCCATGGCGGCCCGACATCACCTCATGGTGACCTAGCTCTGCCTGCTTCATAACTTCATCAAATTGGTGCCCCGCTACTTCCATGTGAATAGCTTTCGTAGGTGCACCACACTTGAGTCTCTGTTCATTTGCCAAAATTGCCTCCTTAGGCTCATTATGCCTCTGCACAAAGATTCGCCACTCTTTCCCCAGCTTCTTGTGCACAAAGTTTGCATTTGCGCCACTGTCAACCATACACTTCGCCTTGTTGCCGTCTACTACTCCTTACACGATAATAGGCTTGTCAACATCTCGTCTTTCGCTTCTTAGCAAGCTCTTGGGTGTAACCTTCTTGTGAGTTCCTTTCTTCACGCCAGTAGACACCCCAGAACGACGTACTGGCGTCCTCCTTTTTCCTGCTGTTGAGGTTGCTTCGCCTTCACACGACAGTCTCGAGCAAGATGCCCAAGCTGGCCACAATTATTGCAGGGTCCTCTCGGCTTGTAAATTTGCTGCCTGCGCTGGTTATGGACAAGTCCCAACTCCATAGGTACTGTACCTTGTCCAGTGGTGCCTGGTGCTTGAGAACCAAACAATCAATGTCCTCCAAAGTTGTGGTCGCCCCAATGCCTCTGATTATACTCCACAGCGTCAACTCTTGTTTCCAATGCCATCATTTCTCCAAGACTGGTAGGGTCTTTGAGCGCCACTTCCTTGGCCACAGTTGGCTTGAGTCCCCTCTTGAACTTGTCCATCATGTCCGACTTGTGCATGGATGGACGTTAAAGCACCAGCTCGTTGAAGCGCGATACATACTTCTGAACGCTTCCTCATTGACAAAGGCCCACCAATAGATCTTAAGCGGTAGCCTCAAGTGCAATAGGTTAAAATTGCTTCTTCAAACCTTCAAAAAACTAATCATTAATTGCAGGAACTCCAGCAGCTGCTCTTCTCGTTCATACCAAGCTCCGGCACTATCCTGGAGTAAAGTTATGACAAAGGCGACTTGCCTGTTGGGCGTGAGCGCAGAATACTCCATAAACTTCTTCATTCCAAAAATCCATTGAGGAACAGGTGGCAATCCACGCTTTGCAGTATACACTTCAGGCTTAGGCGCACGCACTCTTGATGCAGGTGCAATAACTGGTTGCACCACTGGATTAACATGAATTGGTGGTACAACAGGTGCAGGTGCCGAACTCGTCGAAGCGGCGTTCCCAACAACAACTTGCACCATTCTCTCCACCTCCGCGCACATATTTTGTTGAAATAGGGTGTAGGCTTCTCCTCCAATTTCATTTGTCATTTGTCTTAGCATCGCCTGCATCTCTTGTTGCTCTCTCGTCATCGTTGGCGCTGCCTGCTGCTCCACGCGCTTAACATGCTCGACATGTTCGCCTCCTCCAGTTGCCGACTGCAACTCCATAATATAATATGCAAACTACCCCAGCTCCAATACCAGATGAAAGGGGCGGAGTGCCCCAGTGGAAGCGTAGTGAGTCACGAGGAAAAGAATTAGTTACAATCATATTAAAAAGTGCATGTAAGGTCATAGCTTTATAAAGTGCATTTTTTGAGTTTCGTGAAAGAATATTTTGATTCTATAGTAGTGTAGAGTGCATTTTTATGGTTATTGTGATATAAAGTGGAGCGAATTTGGTCAGGTGTTCAAAGAGTTATGAATTTCCAAAGTTTATTTAGTCTTGAGGTCGGTTGACGACTGTCCTTAATTCACAATGAGCGCAACGGTCGGATTGATCGACAGCGTTGAGTGGTCAGGGCCGTTAGAGTGAATTTGAACCTTCACGTAACTTTGGCTGACGTGGCGTGCTGACTAGGTCAAGTTACCAAGAAGTTTCAGATTAGCCTAGCGCGTCTAAGTTAGTATATTCTAGATTTCGATGCATGCATGTGGACGTCAAATCGGCCCGACACGTCAAATGAGACGGATCTGGTCTACTCTGGAATATTTTGGGAGGGACAATTTGCCGTTACTAAGCGGCCATCCTGCCTTGAAAGGAGGACTTAGGTCAAAAAACTATAAATAGGCGTAACTTCTTTGTTTCTAATCAATTTTCACTTCTATAAATCTCTACGAGTTTGTGATGACAAGACCTTTCATTCTAGTTCATTTGTGAGCAGTTTCCTGCTACACAGAATGTGAAGTAATTTTCCTAAGCTTTGTTAGTGATGTGCTGCTGCACTCTTTAGTATGATTGCAATTGGTTCTTTTCCTCGTGAGTCACTAAGCTTCCATTAGGGCACTGCTCCTTTCATCAGGTATCGGAGCTGGGCTAGTTTGCATATTATATTGTGGACTTGCAGCCGGCAGCTGGAGGAGGTGAACATCTTGAGCATGTCAAGCGTGTGGAGCAGCAGACAATGCCAACAATGACTAGGGAGCAACAAGAGATGCAGGCGATGCTAAGGCAAATGGCGAATGCAATTGGAGGAGAAGTCTACGCCCAGTTTCTACAAAATATGCGCGCGAAGGTGGAGAGAATGGTGCGAGTTGTTGTTGGGAACGCTGCTTTGACGAGCTCGGCACCTGCACCTGTTGTACCACCAATTCATGTTAATCCAGTGGTGCAACCAATTATTGCACCTGCATCAGGAGTGCATGCGCCTAAGCCTGAAGTGTATACTGGAGAGCGTGGATCGTCGCTTGTTTATCAATGGATTTTTGGAGTGAAAAAATTGTTGGAGTATTCCCCGTTCACGCCCGACAGGCAAGTCGCCTTTGTGCTTATCTTGCTGAAGAAGAGTGCTGGAGCTTAGTATGAGCAACAAAAGCAGCTGTCTAGAGTTCCTGCTACAGTTGATCAGCTTATTGAAGGTTTGAAGAGGCAATTTCAACCCATTGCACCCGAGGCTACCGCTCAATATCTCTCGGCGCGTCTTCGTCAACAAGGAAGCGTTCAGGGGTATGTATCGCGCTTCAACGAGCTGATGCTTTAATGTCCATTTCATGCACGAGTTGCAGATGATGGACATGTTCAAGAGGGGACTCAAGCCAACTGTAGCCAAGGAAGTGGAGCTCAAGGACCCAACCATGCTTAAGGAGATGATGGCATTGGCAACGAGAGTTGACGCTGTGAAGTATAGTCAGAGACAGTGGGGCAGCCAGAACTTTGGAGGATATCGACACTTTGGATCTCAAGCGCCAAGCACGAGTGGTCAAGGTCCAGTACCTATGGAGTTGGAACTAGTTCAGACCCAGCGCAGATAACAATATTTGAAGCCGAGAGGGCCCTGCTATAATTGTGGCAAGCTTGGGCATCTGGCTCGAGACTGTCATGGGAAGGCGAAGCAACCTCAAAAACATTTGGAAAAAGGAGGACGCCAATAAGTTGTTCTAAGGTGCCTACTGGCGTGAAGACGACAACTCACAAGGAGGTCATCCCCAAGAGCCTACCGAGAAGCGAAAGACAAGACGTTGACAAGCCTATTATCGTGGAAGGAATAGTCGACGGCAACAAGGCGAAGTGTATAGTCGACAGTGGCGCAAGTGCAAACTTTGTGCACAAGAAGGTGGTGAAAGAGTGGCGAATCCCTGTGCAAAAGTATTATGAAGCTTGAGAGAGGTTATGAGGAAGACCCAGAGTTTGCTTATGGTGGAGCAGCTGAGTCCAACTCGAGTATGCAGAAGAAGGACGGCATATGGTATTATGGTGATTCCAAGAGAGTGGTGGTACCTGACATCAAGGAGCTACGCGACCTACTACTTACGGAGCATCATGATTGCATATATGCTGGACACTTGGAAGCGAGAAGACGGCAAGCGTGCTGAAGCGGGAGTACTATTGGAGAAATATGGACAAGGACATCAAGGAGTGGATCAGGAGTTGCGATGCGTGCCAGCAAAATAAGATACCCAATCAAAAGGAGGGAGGTACATTGCAGCCCCTTCCTATTCTTGAGTATCCTTGGGAGCAGATTGCTATGGACTTTATCAAATCGTTACCAGTTAGTGGGCAAGGGCACAATACAGTATGGGTTGTGTCTGATAGACTCAACAAGGTGGCACACTTCATTCCCATGAAGGAGACTTGTACGGCAGCAGATGTGGCACGGCTATTCTTTGATTATATTTTCAGGCTACATGGGTTGCCGAAGGTGATTGTTTCAGATCGGGATCCAAGATTTACTAGCAACTTTTGGCAGTCATTGTTTACTTTGATGGGGACCAAGCACAGTATGAGCAGTTCTTATCAGCCTCAAACAGACGGGCAGAGTGAGAGGCTCAAGAGTCAATAGAAGTTTGCAAGAGGTGCTCAGGAGTTTTACTATGGAAGACCCTTTAGAGTGGGACAAGAAACTGCCAGGTTTAGAGTTTACCTACAATAACAGCATGCAAGGAGCTACCAAGCAGTCAACATTCACTATGGTTTTTGAGAGAGAAGTATATCATCCAAGGAACATCTTGTTGGAGGAGGCCAAGGAGACTCAAGTTCCTACTACACAACCTTTTGTGAAGCAGATGGCCAAGACTTGGGACACAACAAAGACGTGTATTTGGAAGGCACAAGAAGAGCAGGTCAAGCATGCTAATAAGCACAGGAGGGAAGTGACATTCCATGTGGGCGACAACTTACTCTTGTTAACAGAGAATCTACCTTTCACGGGCAAGAGGAAATTGCGGGCACGATTTGGTCCATCTTCGGTTCTCAAGCAGGTGAATCGAGTGGCCTACAAATTGGAACTTCATTCACGTTGGGGCATACATGATGTGTGCATGTCAGTTCCTTGCGGCCATACGTTGACCCAAATGAAGGACATCCAGGACGACTACCTACACCGCCACCACCGGTTGAGATTGATGATGTATTGGAGTATGAAGTGGAGGCGATTGTCGGCGATTCACAAGTCAAGCGAGGTCAACGACTTGTTCAAGAGTATATGGTCAATTGGAAAGGCTACCATGCGAACGACAACGCTTGGGAGCCGGAGGCCAACTTGACTCATTGTAAGAGTAAGTTGAGACGTCATTTGCAGAATGCGTCGAGGACGTCGCATCTTGAGGAGGGGGATGATGTAAGGTCATAGCTTAAAAAAAGTGCATTTTTGAGTTCAATGAGGGTATATTTTGATTCCATAGTAGTGTAGAGTGCATTTGTGTGGTTGTTTTGATATAAAGTTCATCAAATCTGGTCAAGTGATGAGAGAGTTATAGATTTTCGAAGTTTAATAAATTTTGAGGTCGGTTGACCACTGTCCTCATTTTACGATGAGCGCGATCGTCAGATTGACCGACAGCGTCGAGCAATGAGGGCCGTTAGAGTAAAATTGAACCTTCGCTCAACTCGACGGTCGCGCTCACCGCGGATTAAGGACAGTCGTCAACCGATCTCAAAACTAATTAATCCGTGGAATATCCACACCTCTCTGAATACTTAACCAAATTTGATGAACTTTATATCAAAATGCCCACGAAACTGCACTTTACACTTATATGTAATCAAAGCATACTTTCAAGAAATTCAAAAATGCACTTCATAAACCTATGATCTTACAAAGGGGAAACTTGCCAAAAAGTGACAGTAGGTGACAGTAATTGACAGTTGTGACAAGCATCCCACATTAAACATGAATCAAATTGGAGGGAGTGGGAACACATCTCGAGAACCAACCAATTGTTTTTACACATCCCTTCTCTACACTCAATTGCGCTCACACTCACTTCTCTCTCAAGGGCACTCTCGCTTTCCGCTAACCCACACCAAGATGGTCATCCAAAAGTCTAAACTCAAGAGGAAAATAAGAGCGGACAAGGCACACGCGGAGTATAAGGAAATTTTACGGGGACATCGAATCGTCCTCCATCTTATCTCAAAAATTGGAGCGACTTCGACTGCAGCGTGAGGCTCTGAAGAAGAAGGATGACGATAAATAAGCCAGGCTGAGGCAAGAAGAGCAGGACAAAAAGTTGCAGAGGAAGCCAAGAAGGCCAAAGAAGCTAGGCAAGCTGAGAAGAGGCGGAAGCAGCAAGCTGAGGAGGAACAGAGGAGAATCAAAAGCTATTGCTACACGGCAATGGGCAAGGGTTTTGATCTTTTGGAGGAAGCCTTTAAGTATGCCTAGAGGAGCCGAAGTGAGTCTCAAAAGGACATATCGCAGCAGGAGGGGGAGACATTCCCCAACTTTGACAAGTACATAAAGGTCAGCACAGGGCTCAAACTGTACCATGACTATGCCAGGATGGTAAGATATACGGTCTAGGAGGCCAAGGCACTGGCCCCGATGAAAAAAATCTGAAGTTGTGCTAATTTTTAGGATCTGGGACACAGACAAGGTCATTGAATTGATTTGTATGGACTTTGACAGCTTCAAGGATGCCACTGCTTACAAACGATTCAAGGCCATGTAATATGAGGTGGAGAGAAGAACCTGCAAGTTCTTGGCAAGGAAGACCAGCCAGCTGGATCTCTCAGAACACTGGTACCCTTGTACTATGAAGAGGACAGACCCTGCTTTCTTCCTGCAACCCATTGATTGGCATTGGATGACCATTAACATGAGGGAAGAGCTAAATGACAGAGCTGAGAAAGACAATTTCTTGGCAAACTTGCAGGGAAAAATATTATTGCCACCTCACATTGCAGCATGGGACCTAAGACTGGATAGAGTCAGGGATTGCATAAGACAAGAGACGCATAAGGATAGGACCAGGGCTACAAATTCTTTTTCTACGGGGAAGCATGCTTATGCCAAATGGACAAGTCAACATGGGGAGAAATGCCTGTATGCGGTCAGGACCCAACAACCTCCACCGGCATCCAAAAGGGGAAGGTCAGTGGGATACTCATTTCCTCGGGAATAGCTGGAAGAGATGACCAGGGAGACTCAGAGGAACAGGAGGACAAAGAGGAGGAAGACGCAAGAGAGGAGTCTAGCCCTGTTGAGGCAGCGACCCCTGCTACATCCCCCACTTTGTAGTGGACTGGGCAGCCCTTGGCACAGGCAGCCTTGCAGCAGCTTGAGGAATCCAAAGCTCGAGTAGCTGGGAAGTTTCAGCAGGAGGAGTCCGACCCCTGGAGGTGAGACTCAGGCAAACAAGGCAAACAGGAAGGCTGCCAAGGAGGCAGTGAGAGGGCTGCCAGCATCCTCCTCTCATAGAGGGCATGTGCCCGAACCCCATGTTATGCAGCACCCTTCTAGCATGTGAGTGTATGTTCCTGTCAATTCGGGAGCTGCACAGAAGAGGGTTTCCATCAACTTGCAAACTATGCAAGAGGAGGTAGCCCAGTTGTTACGTTCTCCTCTTGGTTCACCTTGGTCTAAGCCTCCGAGTTTCAGGAGACCACCGGATAAGAGACAAAGGTCCAAGTCCACGTCTCGCTTCCCAAAGGATAGAGCCCCTGGTACTTAGTTTGGTGTTGTCTTTGTTTAGAGTCAGTCTGCTTTTGTGGGACATGTGAGTTACTTTGATGCAATCAGATATAGTAAACAGGTGATGTCGAGTCAACGATAATTTAAGTTAAATGGATTGTAAAGCATCAATATATTGAGTAGATATAATATTCATTTAAGTATTGCAGTTGAGTAAGTTCACTCTGCTGAACTTCAGTTAGCATTAAGTCTGTTGCATGTTTAATAGTTGGTTTAATGACTCAGCCAGGAGCAGCCAGCTGAAGTCAACTTAAGTCAGCTTCTTGACACATTCTTTGACAGTCATCTGACTGCCGTACTCGGTAGCAACAACCCGCCTAGTTATGCATCCAAGTGTGGTGTGCTAGATGAATGGCCAAATGACACTCTTAAGGTAGATGGCGATTCGAGATGATGAAAGATGGCTCTGGATTTGGTTAGCCGAGGTCCTACCGACGAGGTTAACTCTCGGATAGGCGGTGCCATGGCACTTCCCGTTGAACACTAAACTCATTCCATGTCCATATGCTAGGTATTGTCCTCAAGTTTGCCATTTGAAAGCAAGACCAACTCTCTTGTACCGCTTAGTGAGAGAAATCTAAATCCAAGGCGAGAAGCCATTGATGCAAATTGTCTTCTAAACTTGCTTATGTATGAGTTTATCATGGCATGATTGATGCCCGCTTACTTGCATTTGACTCACGAGTATTGTTCACTTCTAGTGTATTGTCTTTTGCTGGTAAATCAGTTAACAAAACATACCATAAAGCTTATTTGCTGATATAAAGATCTTCTATTAATTGTTAGTCGCCGATTGGTAAGTCGATTCTCTTCAAGCAGCAACATCATGGTGGCGTACTATAAAGCGACTGTATTTCAAGCCATGGCCTAGAACCCCCACCATCATATGCAAGATGGGCAAATTTTTGTGAGGCCCTCAAGAAGCCATTCACGCCCATCAATGTGGAGAAAATTGCCCAAGGAAAGCTCCACAATCTCAAGCAAACGACGTCCAATCAAGAGTATACATTCAGATCTCACGCCCTCACTCTTGAGATCCCCAACATGTCTCTCGAGGAGAAGATTGATCGCTACATCTTTGAACTCAAGCCGAAGGTGGCAAAGAAAGTGGAAGTACGCAACTTCACGGACTTCTCAAAGATCATTCAAGTGGCCCTAAAGGTGGATATCTTGTATTTTAAGCATTCATTGCCTTCATCTTCACGGGCACCGACAACACGGGTGTACGCGGCCCCTTCCGCATAGGAATCTGAACCCACACCCATGGAGGTTGGAGTCATCAAAAGAGACCCCGCGGTTGCCCAAAAGAGTGAAAGATCCTCCGATGACACTTATGATGCAAGACCCATGGAAATTCGAGTCTTTAAAAGGGACCCCGCGGGCTGTTCGAAAGAGTGAAAGACCCTCCAATGACACTTATGATGCAAAAAACCAACAAGAAGTGAAAGCAAGACTCTCCCGGTTTGAAAAAGAAACTCTCATGACGGCTAGACTATGCTCTCATTGTAAGGAGAAAAGCCATCGTGCATTTCATGCCCCAAAAAGTTGTCAAAAAATGGACAGCGTCGGTGAGGTGGCGACCCCCGTTGAAGACAACATTCCAGCCCCATTGAGTTGAAAAGGTTACCTTGGAGGAGAGAAGGTCCACATCTTGGTAGATAGCGGAGCTCAGGGCAACTTCATTGCTGCAGATTTGGCCACCGAGCACAACATTAGTATGCGTTCTCTTGATCACGACGAGAAGATTATGATGCCCGACGGATTCTCCTATATTGCTCGTTCCAAGAAGTCGTACCCCTTGGCTCTATCTATCAAGTCCTTCAAGGATAGAGTAGTGTACTTCCCCATACAATTGGGCAAGCACAACGTCATCCTAGGGACGCCTTGGTTGACCAAGCGCAACCCCCATGTTGATTGGAGAAACGGTACGATCAAGATCAAGAATGACATCGCTTCAAGAATCTATATTTTGCGCGCAATCCAAAAAATTCAGACCCCAAACATAAAGAAGCCGGCACACGAGATACTACTGTCCGCCCTCCAACTCAAGGGTATTGTGAGGAAGGGACACGAGCTTCTTTTGGCCTTGACCACGCCAAAAGACATCAAGAATGACATCAAGAGTCAAGAAGGCAGTCCCATTCCCAAGGAGATACAAGAAGTCTTGGTAGACCACAAAGAAGTATTCTCCGCGGAATAGTCCAAGGGCCTACCCCCCAAGAGATTTGTAGACCACAAGATAGAGTTGGAGCCCAAAAGCAAGCCCATCTCTTGACCTACGTTTCAGGATGTCACACACGGAGCTCGACAAAGTCAAGAAGCAAATTAAGGAGCTACTGGAGCATGGCTTCATTCGACCTAGCAAGTCGCCATTTGGGGCCCCGGTGCTATTTGTCAAAAAGAAGGATGGTACCTTGAGGATGTGTGTGGACTATCGCGCCCTCACCAAGATCACCATCAAGAATGGATACCTGTTGCCTTGCATGGATGAGCTCATGGACCGGTTGGATGGAGCTAAGTACTTCACGAAGGTGGATTTGAGAAGCGGCTACCACCAGATTTGCATTGCTGAATCTGGCTTAGAGAAGACGCCATTCAGGACAAGATATGGATATTCTGAGTTTATGGTTCTGCCAATTGGATTCACCAACGCACCAACAAATTTCATGACTATGATGATTACCATATTTCAGCCCACGTTGGACAGACTTGTGGTGGTAGTCAACAATGGCATCCTTATTTACAACAAGATCCTTGAAGAGCATGTACAACACTTGAAAGAAGTCCTCGACGTATTGAAGCAAAACGAGCTATTTGCAAAGGAGTCAAAGTGCAAGTTTGCTTAACAAGACGTGGAGTTCCTAGGTCTCCACGTGGCTGCTAATGGCATCAAGATGGACCCCAAGAAGGCCACGGTGGTGGAGGAATGGCCGAACCCCACTACCAAGAAAGAGCTCCAATCATTCTTGGGATTTGCCAATTGGTACAGGAGATTCATCTAAAGCTCCTCGCACATAGCAGCCCCCCTCACAGATTAACTCAAGAAGAACAAGCCATATATTTGGACCAAGGAAGAGGAGGAAGCATTCCAACAATTGAAGCAAAGATTGACGACATCCTCGGTGCTCACACTCCTAAGTCCAAACCCAGATTGGCCCTTCCACGTCACCACCAATGCATCTTCCTATGCAATAAGAGCAATCCTGCTCCAAGACCAAGGCAAAGAACTGCAACCCATTGCCTACTAGTCAAGGAAGCTTAATCTAGCCGAGCAGAGTTATACAACCGCGGAGCGAGAGGCGTTGGCAATTATATATGCCTTGAAGGTTTGGCGGTGTTACATTGAAGGGTACAAGGTGCTAGTCACTACGAACCACGACGCGTTGAAGCACATCCAGACGCAACCGTATCTCTCAAGGAGACAAGCAAGATGGAGTGGATACTTGCAATAGTACAACATCAAGATTCAATACCAACCCGGAGAGACAAATCCAGCCAACCCCCTCTTAAGACTACTAGTGAACTCGGTAACAACAACCTTCCATACGGATTTGGGGGCAAGATTTTCAGCCGCCTATAAAGGAGAACCTTACTACAAAAACGGAGAAGCGGCCTTGGACCCATACAAGAAGCAAGAAGGCAATTATTGGGTGAGGCAAGACATGGGCCAGAGATGTGTTCGTAATGACTTACAAGTCCGGCTCTTGCTTCTACGAGAAGCACGCGACAACCCTCTTGGAGGACACTTTGGGATCCTAAAGACCACGGGCGTTCTAGCCAAGACTTATTGCTAGCCAGGCATGTCTAAGCAAGTCAAGGAGTACTGAAGGAGCTGTGACACAAGCCAAAGAGTCAAGCCATCATCACAAAAGGCAGAAGGACTCCTCCAACCACAACCAATCCTTGAGAGGCAACGGACGGACATCTCAATGGACCTTATCGTAGACCTGCCCTTGACACCTCGAGGTCACATTGCAATACTAACGGTAGTGGACAGACTTACCAAGTTGACTCACTTCATTCCCACAACGACCAAGGTTACAGCACCACAATTAGCAAGACTCATCTTTGACAACATCTTTCTACTCCATGGACTACCATAAAGAATTGTGTCTGATAGGAATCCAAAATTCACAAGCCATTTTTGGAAATATCTCTTCAAGAACTTGGGTACATTGCTGGATATGCCCATTACCTACTACCTGCAATCAGATGGGCAAACATAGCGTATAAATCATACCCTAAAGACCTCTCTAAAGGACTACGTGTCTACTTTAGAGCAAGACTGGACATGTACTTGACCCCCTTGGAGTTTGCCTACAATAACAGGATGCAGGCCTCTACCCAAGAGTTCCCATTCTCCCTCAACTATGGCTTTCATCCGACCACGCCACTGAGCTGCACGGCTGGCCATGATGAAGTACTTGCAGCGGCAGATTTATGGAGACATTGGAAGCAACCCTTGCAACAGCCACAAAAGCTCTACAACACGAGCAAGATGCTCAGGCAAGAGTGGCAAACAGGTCCAAAAGAGAAATTACGTATAGAGTGGGTGACAATGTGTTACTATCATCCAAGAATATTTACCTGAACAACAGGCCTGCCGGCAGCAAGTTCTCTCCCAAGTGTTTGGTACCCTTCGAGATTATCCAGCAAGTCAACCTCGTTGCTTTCAAGCTAGAACTTCCCAAGTCTATGCACATCAATCCCGTATTCTACGCTTCCTTCTTCAAGCCATATGTGCAACCCGACAACAAGTTCCCAGGACGAGCGATAATCCCACCAGCCCCAACAATAGTGGATGATCATTTGGAGTACAAAGTGGAAGACATATTGGCTATGAGAAATTGCAGGAGACAGCAGCAATACTTGATCAAGTGGAAAGGATATCCAGATTGTGAGAACACTTGGGTGGTGGCGCACTGCCTTGACAAAGTTCAGAGAAAGATGAGGCGCTTCCATGCCGCCAACCCCCATCTTCGACCAGCCCCAAGTTTCTCTATTAGAAGCCCAAAGACTCATGGGAGGCAGCCTGCCATCATCCAGAAGCAGCAAGAGACCCTTTGAAGGCAGCCTACAAGAACCAGAAAGAGAAACAATTGACTTTGGACACTCTTCTCTTCATGTAGTTTTTGGACAGAAAACTAAAACTGCTACTGCTCATAGGTCTCTGCATATTAAATTTTGAAATTCTACTTGGCTGTAATCCATGAATAGGTGATTTGTTATATTCTAAGTTTACTTGATTTAGAGCTATGGTTAAATAGATAAAAATATGTGAGCACAAGGGAGTCTGGCTGCTGGCATTATTGGGGCAAAATATGCCTCACAACATTGTGCCCTCCCCTGAACTTTGAATGCTATGAACCTCAAGACTATGGTACAACACATCTGCGCTCATTTGAAGACAAATTTTGCAGAGAAAAGAGAAGTAGAGAAGGACTTAAGGTTTTCAAAAGTCTCTGCACAGATTAGGAGGAGTTCCTACTCTTTTTGTTCTTGACGACACTCCAAAAATCAAAATGATCTCAAATATGGTGACCTGTTGAATGTCTTTGACGCGCTCTGTCTGGCACTCAAGTGTTTAGATGTGGAGCAGTTCTGTGGATGCTATTAATTTTTTGAATCCGTGGCAGATTTTGGGCCAACTTGTACTACTTTCCTTATCATCAAGGAGTAGGCTAGCCAATAAGGTCACACCATTGACGACATTGTTTTGTCTACCTTGCATGAGTAGCACCTGACTTAAAGCCTTTGACTAGTCTTTTTTACGTGTGTGAGACGTGGTTTGACGCGCCAAGACGTTACTTTTTATGTTGGGGGAGTGATGTAGTCATATGGGTTATAATATATTAATTTGTTTTTACACATTTGAGTATTTTTAAGTAGATTTTTGAGGTACCAAGTGTGGATAGATACTCTGGTGACTTGGTTCATATCCTTTCAACCTTTTAAGGTAATTTTGAAGTTAAAGGAAGGACCTAGACTAATTCTATGTGGCAAAAGTCAAATATGCCGATCTTAGGTCAAAAGGACATGTGTACATTATTCTAGAAACGGGTGGCAACTTTTGGGATGTGCTGGGTGCCAACACATCAACTTGCACGTTCCTGGAAAGTACTCATGTAGCAAGCATATAAGCAAGAGCTAGATTATGAAGAGGCATTATAGAATCACTCTTGTACTTGCAAAATTCCAGAAATATAATTACGTCAAGAAGCCATCTCTCTTTCAAGAAGCCACCACTTGTGTTCAAAGATCCGCGAATGTCCCTCGCGTCCATGCCTGGCGTCAACTCCTTAGCGGCGACGTATTGCAGCAACGCAGCATCGTCCCACACGTCCGTGGGCCCGCATTGCTGCGGCCAATGCCAGACACCTCGTGTTGACCACCACCAAGTCGCGATCAGTGAGGCCTGTTGGCCGTGCATCGCTGTCCACTGTGAAGGCAAAGAAGGCTGCCGTATGGTAGGCTTCTGGCTCGTCCACGTTGTGGCGGGCCACAGTCAAGTCCCTTGAGGAGGGCAGTGGGTTGCGACTGAGACCGTTCGCGTCCATGTTGGTCCAGCAAAGCATGTACTCTTGCAGGATGAGTGCCCACTGCGCGTACTTGCTGGTGAGGCGCTCCAACGTCATGAGCCACTTAAGCGGCTGATGGTTGGTGACGAGACAGAAGTGGGTGCCGTAGAGTTAGTGCCTAAAGTGCACACTAGCTCAGATAGCTGCCAGGCACTTCCCCTCGTAAGAGCCATAGTTAGCCTCGGCGCGGTTGTTGCTGCTACTGGCGTATGCCACCACGTATTCAAAGCCGTCGTGCTCCTGCACCAGCACTGCTCCCAGCCCTGCCTACGACCAGTCGGTGTGGAGGATGAAGGGCTTGATGTGGTTGGGCCGTTACGACACTGGAGCGCTCACCAGCAGCTCCTTGAGCTTGCCAAACGCCGCTTGCTGCTCTGTCCCCCATACATAGGCCACCCCCTTCCGCTATAGGTTATTGAGTGGCTTAGCAAGGTTGCTGAAGTCAGGCACAAAGCAACGATAGTAGTTGACAATCCCAAGGAAAGCCCTCAATTGCGAGATGTCGGTCGGCGACGGGATGCCTGTGATGGCCATGATCTTGGCCAGCTGCGGCGCCAAGCCACTAGAGGAGAGAAGATGCCCGAGGTACTCCACCAGAAGATGCCCGAGGTACTCCACCTCTTGGGTCCCGACGGTGCACTTGCCTGGGTGACACTTGAGCCCAATGACCTCCAAGCGGTCTAGGACGGTGGTGATGTACGCCACGTGCTCCTTGAACGTCTCACTAAAGTCGAGCACGTCATTGATGTAACACCAAGCAAAGAATAACCCTGCCAACTCCTTATGCATGAGTCGTTGGAAGGTGGCTGGAGCGTTCTTTAGCCCAAAGGGCATCACCCTCCACTTGTAGAGGTGCTGAAATGAATCGACTTACCAGTAGGCGATTAACAATTAATAAAGATCTTTATATCAACAAGTGTTCTTTATGGTAATTTCTATTAGCTAGTTTAACAGCAAAAAGAAAATACACTAGCAGCGAACAATGCTCTCAAGTTAAATGTAAGTAAACGAGCATCAATCATGCAATCAGTAAACTTATACATAAGCAAGGTTAGAAGACAGTTCGTGGCAATGGCTTATTGCCTTGGATTCAGATGTCTCCCAGTAAGCTATACAAGAGAGTTGGCCTCGTTTTTGAATGCCGAACTCAAGAGCAATACCTTGCATATGTACACGGAATGAGTTTACTGTTCAACGGCAAGTGCGATGGCACCGCCTACCTGGGAGTTAACCACGTTGGTAGAACCTCGGCTGACCATATCCATCGCCATCTCCCACCATCCCAAATCGCCATACATCCTAAGGATGTCATCTGGCCATTCATCTAGCATATCCCAATCATGTGCATGACTAGGCAATTTGCTGCTACCGAATACGAAAGTCAGTTGGCTGTCAAAAGATGTGTCAGCGAGCTGACCTAATTTGACTTTAGCCTGCTTCTCTCGGCTGAGTCATTATACTGATTTTTATTTAAAGTCTAGCAGACTGAAATTAACTACAGTCCAGCAAGCTGAACATAATTAAGTATTATATATACATGAATATTGCATTTACCAATATATGGATTCATTACAATCCCTCCAACTTAAATTGTTGTCGACTCAACAACACTAGCTAACTAACATGGTTAACTATTATTTACAATCACGCAAGACACATGCAACACAAAAGCAGACAGATTCAAATAAAAATAGCAACTAAGTACCTAGGGCTCTGTCTCCTGAGGAGCAAGACCTGGAACTGGACCTTCTTCTCCTGTCTGATGGCCTCTTGAAATTTGGGGCCTCGGACCAGGGTGAACCAAGGGGAAAACGCAGCAACTAGGCCGCCTGCTTTTGCACTGTTTGCAAGTTGATGGAGACAGCTCTCTCCTGAGCAGTCTTCAAGCTGACGGGCACATACACTGGCATGCCAGAGGGGTGCTGCATGACAGGGCTAAGGGCACATATCCTCTGCTAGAAGGGGATGCTGGCTGCCCTCTGATTTCCTCCTTAGCAGCCCTCATGTCTGCTCTATTTGACTGAGTCTCCTTCCCTGGGGTGGGGCTCCTCCTGCTGAAACTTCCCAGCCACCGGAGATTTGGATCTCTTGGTGGGCTAGGGTTAGACTCCTCCTCTCCGTTGTCCTCTCCATCGTCTTCTTCTTCCTCGTCCTCCTGTTTCTCTGAAACCTCTGGAGTTTCTCGGGTCATTTCTTCCAGTCGCTCCCAAGAAAAAGAGTATCCCACAAACCTCCCCTTTTTGGGTGCGAGTGGGGGCTGCTGAATACTGACCGCATATAACTCCTTCTCCCCTTGCTTACTTGCCGACTCGGCATAAGCATGCTTCCCTTTAGAGAAGGAATCCCTAGCCTTGGTCCTATCCGCTTGTGTCTTCGAGCTCATGCAGTCCCTGACCCCATCCAGTCTTGGGTCCCATGCTGCAATGTGAGGTGGCAGCATTTTCTTCCCTTGCAAGTCTGCCAAGGAATCGTCTTCCTTTGCCTTGTCATTTTGGTGGTCCTTGATATTAATGGTCACCCAGTGCCAGTTCGTGGGCTGTAGAAAGAAAGCAGGGTCCGCCCTCTTCAGGGTGCAGGGATACCAGTGCCCTGAGAAATCTAATTAGCTGGTCTCTCTTGCTAAGAACTCCCAGCTTCTTCTCTCCACCACGTTGTACATGGCCTTGAACCAATCATGGGTAGCGGCATCCTTGAAGCTATCTGGTTGCATACGGATTAACCTGATGTCCTTGTCTATGCCCCAGATGCTTGGTATTGGCACAGCTTCAAACTCGTTCATCTGGGCCAGTGCTTTGGCCTCTTAAGTAGTATACCCCACCATCCTCGCATAGTCATGGTACAATAGAAGCCCTGTGCTGACCTCTGTGTACTTGTCAAAGTTCTCGAACGTCTCCCCCTCCCATTGTAGTATGTCCTTCTGCAATTTGCTTCGGCTTCTTTGGGCATACTTGAAAGTTCTCTCCAGAAGGTCAAAGTTCAAAGCCCTTGCCCATCACCGTGAAGCGGTAGTTTTCAATCCTCCTCTGTTCCTCCTCAGCCTGCTGTTTTCGCCTCTCCTCGGCCAACCTTTGCTTCTCTGCCTTCTTGGCTTCCTCTGCAGCCTTTGTGTCCTGCTCCTCCTGTCTCAGCCTGGCCTGTTCCTCCTCCTCCTTCTTCTTTTGAGCCTCTTGCTGCAGTCAAAGTTGCTCTGATTCTCGAGACGAGATGGAGGATGATTCGATGTCGCTATGGAACTCCTTGTACTTTGCCTGTGCCTCTTGGCCCTTCTTTTCTTCTTGAGTTCCGACTTCTGAGTCATCCTCCTCAATCATAAACACAATGGGGTCAATGTAGTCATGATATTATGCACGATCGTGGAGTATTTGACAGGTGAGACCGTAGCAATGAGCGTTATCAAGTATGTAATACATGATGTAAGTGAACAGGAAGTGGGAGAGTGATGGAGTGAGAAGTGAGTGTAAGTGCAGTTCGAGTGTGAGGAATGGTTATGTAAGGTAATTTGAATGGTTTCCGAGTGTTAGCCTGCTCCCTCTAAATTAATGTTTCAGGGTGGGTTGCCTGTCAAATTGCTATTTCCTAGCACCACCTGTCAATCTGTCACTAACTGGCCCTTTCTTGCACACTAATTGTCACTTACTTTCTGTCACCTCCTGTCAGTCTGTCACTAACGGGTCCTTTCTTCTCGCCCACTAGCTGTGACTTTCTGGCACATTTCCCCTCCAACTTAAATGGCGACAAGACCTCCTGTCACTTGCCCATGTCAATTGAAATGACAGTTAGGGAGGTGTTCTAGCCGCCGAAAGGTGGAACCATTTCAATGCCCCTTAGGCATTGGTTAAATGGTCTGTACATTCCCAAGTATCCCCAGAGGCATCGTAACCCTTCTATCGAACCAGATATTTCATGACATATTTGGATGATCGACGGACAAAGCGAGCGTCTAAAATCTCCTTGACCTCATACTCCTCAGGGTCACCATCCCTGACAGCGGGGGCCGGTCCCGATTGGACAGGTAACGGACGTGTGAACATTGTGTCACCCTTGATTCAAGGCTCTAGGACGGAGACATTAAAGACTAGGTGACCCTCGTATTCTGCTGACATGTTCGGTTTGTAACTGGGTTACGCCGTTCGCCGAACTGGCCGTTCTTCGTACGCTTAATTAAGCGAACTGAGTCGGTTCGCCGAACTAAGCGGACGAGAATTGTTTCACTCGTGCGTGCCCGCCAGGAACGTTACGTCGTTCTTCATGTGCGTGAGCGTCGGGGTTCTTCCACTTGTGAGTCTGAAAAACGTATCGGTCGACGCGATTGGAATTTCTTAGTACAATGTGGCAGCTTTGCTGCAACGACGGGAACTTCAAAAAATTGCAAAACCGATATCGCTCGCTTGCAGCCTTGTAGTTGCTGATGGATTTTGGTTCACTGCGCAGAGGAACGAATTCAATTGTAGCCACCAAACCCGAGAGTGAGGGAGGTTGGGTAAGAGGCAGGGAGCGACAGATGGAGGGATGTTGGGACGGAGCAAAACGAAGAAGGTTTGGAGGGACCGAGTGAGGGAGCAAGCAGGGATTAGGGGAGCGACAGAGGAGCGGCAGAGTGAGCGAGGGAGAAGGAAAAGCGAGGGACGACGGGAGGCGAGGGAGATTGGGAGGGAGATTGGGAAGGGATAGAGGGAGAGAGAGGATGGGGGGAGAAGGGAGGGAGAGATGAAGGAAGGGAGGTGAGGAGGAAGCGAAAAAGAAAAGGTGGCAGGGAGGGAGGGAGGGAGGGAGGGAGGAAGCGAGGGAGGGAGAGAGGACGGAGTGCGGAATTCAAGAGAGCATGGAGGGGGAGGGTGGAAGAGGTTGAATCGAGAGAGGGAGCGAGGGGTAAACGGAGGGAGCGGAAAGCATCGGAGGGGGGAGGAATATGGAGTAGAGAGATAGAGAGGGAGCAAGAGTGGGAAGGAACGAGAGAGAGGGGGAGGAAGAGAGCGAGGGGGAGGAAGAGAGCGAGGGAGGCTGCAAGGGAAGGAGGTAGCATTGGAGGGAGGGATAATGAGCAAGAGTTGGGGGAGGGAGGCCAAGTGGGCAAGGATTGTAGAGGGGAATGAGAATGGGGATAGGATGACTAAGAGGGTGGGGGAGAGGAAGGGGGAGAGGATGGGAGCGAGGTAGGCTGCAAGGGAAGGA
>WELA01002297.1:514804-539431 GCA_009602735.1 Mesotaenium endlicherianum
CTTAGGGTTTCTGTTTAGGTTTCAGGTGTGCAGCCTGCGAGGGCTTGTGCAAGCATAGTTCGACTTTTGTTGCGTTGTTTTTTTTCCTTATGTTACTGGTGCTGTTTCCTCTTCTCGATGTTCATCATGCTGTCAACTCTGCATCTTGTATGGGAGGAAATAAAATGCGTTATGTCTGTATATTCTCATTTGTAAGCACCTTTTTTTGCTGTAGGCTACTATCTCGACCCCGAGTTTCAAGACTATTGCTCCTGGACCGTCAACAAGTGTGTACTCACCGAGTGGCTTGACGTGCATTAAGGACCTTGTCAGAGGAGGTGCGACATCATAGAGTTTGAATGTATATAATCGAATTAGCATGTACATAATAGAGAAAGTGGAAGTTGAGGAAGTGGATACATTTTGAATCAATTTTTGGTGACTTATTGTAATTTTGCATGATGTGTGATGTTGTAGAGTTTGTGACGATGAGACGAGGATAATTTGGTGTATCATGTGGTTTTGTTGCTGTTGCCTAACACATAAATAATAAGAGCCATTGTGAACTTGATAGACATAGTTTCTCATTCAATTATTTCAAAGAAAGTTTCGTCACAAAACATATGAGCGACATATTCTAGACATGTGCCATAAACAATTCAAGCAACACATATTGTCACATACCTGTTAGGGAACTCATAACTCACATGTGATTTTTACTACCACACAATAATGCCCACCTTCTGCTAGCGGATAAAAGGGTTGGTTGACAATAATTGTAGGTCAGCAATTAACAGCACCTCCGCACTTGAAAGAATACTCATTTGGCACTGAGGTTAGGCTTCGCGTCTCACTCTAGGTGGCGGGGGTACATATCCGCCTGCCATCGGCCAGCTTGATAGAGAAAATGGAGAGACTTTTATGTGAATCCTTCAAGCATGCCGGGGCGACCGAAAAAATATAACAGTCCACCAAAAAAAAAGTTCAATTTGAACAAAAAAACGTGACAACCGCGACGTTGTACTTTTGCGCGTGCGACCACCAAGGGGCGTCGACGTCAAGCTTACGTTACATCAACGGCGTCGTGACTTGGCGCACTAAGCCAACTAACCTTCTTTTTTGAACACCGAACTAAGCGAACTAGCGAACTTGGCGAATTAAGCAAACAAGCGAACGGCGTAACCCTGGTTTGTAACCATTTTGACCGACCCGGAGTACCTCCAAATATGGACCAACCCAAACTGGACCCAGCTTTTTCTTGACCACACCAGACAGGTACAGGTGTTGAGAGTGCAGTTTGACCAAATTACCCTTAAAAATGACAGCTTACGACGGTGCTGATTAGCATATTTTTGTCAATTTTCTTGGGCTTTGTGCAGAATCTTTTGGGCTTTTGACAGGGTGTCAGCGAACTCCTGAGTTAACTGGAGAAACACCGAGTTATCAATTCCATCTGGATGTGTAAAAGACTCTCCTAGCACATCTAGAGGAGACCTAGGAACTCTACCTAGACTGAGTTCAAAGGGAGTCTTGCCCGTTGACGCATGCACCGCAATATCGATCGCAAACTAAATTTGAGGCAACAGGTCATCGGTGAATATTTGCTCTCAGCACTTCTTGCAGAACTCGGTTAGTTCTCTCAGTCTGCCCATCAGTCTAAGGGTAATTTGCTATGCTGAGCAGCTGTTTGACTCCCATTAATTCCATCAAAGCTCTTTACAACTTAGAGGTGAATTTTAAGTCTCTGTCTGAGATAATATTGGAGAGGAGCTTGTGTTGGCATACCACATGGTTGTAGAACTGTCTTGGAGTTTTGAGTGCAGTCACCTTGACAGTGGTGGGGAAAAATGACCATTTTTGTTAATTTATCCACTATTACCAGTAGAGAATCATGCCCATTGGCAGTTCTTGGCAGAGTTACTACCCAGTCCATGGATATTGTTTTCCATCGTCCAGCTGGGATGGGTAGTGATTGTAGTAACCCTCCGAGTGGTGTGTGTCTAGACTCATTTTCTGACACTAATCACAGGACTTGACATATTCCAAAACAACGTAAGGCAACCCTTTCCAGTGATAATGTCTTGCGAGCTTGCCAACAATTTTGGCCTGCCCCAAATGTCCACCCGGTAAACTGTCGTGTGCTTGACTCAGTAAGAGAGACCTCATTTCCAAGTTTTAAGGAATTACCAACTTCAGCCTGCCTGAAGTGGTTTTGGTTACCCAGACCCCTCTCTTGTGCTTATACCCGAGTGCCATAGCAAGACACACACCATCAGTGGGGCTGGGCTCAAATATTGGGTCAGAAAGGTAGGCTTTCCTAAGTTGTTCAAGGAATGACTCCTTGACTTTTAATGAAGTGAGTGCACAAAGAACTCTATCAACAAAATGTTGACTAAAGTTCCTTTCTTGCAAGTCAGGTCTCCTAGAGAGTGCATCGGCAGGATTCAACTTCCCTGGTTTGTAGTCAATCTGGACTTGGAATTGCTCCAGCAGCTGACTCCAGCGGTTCTTCCTCCTCGACAGCTTGGACTTCTTCTGAAAATGAGTCAGAGCTAGATGATCTGTAATCACCTCAAAAGCTTTGCCATGTAAGTATGCTCTCCACTAATTGAGAACATAAATGATAGCCAGCAGCTCCTTATCATGAACAAAATAATCAATCTCAGTTGGGTTCAATTTCATAGACTCATACAACACCGGATGCCACTCCTGCTTAACCTTACCCTCCTTTGTGGTGTTGTCAGCAGGCTGCAACAAAATAGCACCCATGGCAAAGTCCGAAAGCATCAGTAACCACCTGCACAGGTTTGCTTGGGTCATACACAGCTAAGACTGGGGCAGAACAGAGGGCATCTTTAAGGGCCTGGAAGGCAGCCTGCTGCTCTTTCCCCCATATGTACCCTATGTCCTTCTTAGTGAGATCAGTCAATTTACTGGCCTTTGTATAATAATTCTTATGAATCTCCTATAGTAGTTAGCCAACCCGAGGAAGGATCTAATTTCCGAGACAGATTGTGCTTTTGGCCAGTCCCTTATGGTCTGAACCTTCTTAGGATCCACACCAATGCCCTGTTTGCTGACAACGTGTTCCAAGAATTCAATACTCTCCTTAAAGAAACCACACTTGCTCATTTTAGCATATAACTGATTCTTCCTTAGAATGTCCATCACTGTCTTCAAGTGTTCAGCGTGCTCAGCTTCATTTTTAATGAAATCTAATATATCATCCAAAAAGACTTGCACAAACTTATCCAAGTAAGGCTTGGAAATGTTGTTCATAGCACCCATGAAGATGGCAGGGGCATTAGACAATTCAAATGGCATCTCATTGAACTCATAGTGTCTATAACGTGAGCGGAAAGCAGTCTTGCGTTCAACCCCCTCAGCAATTCTCATTTGATGATAACCACCTTTTGAGATCTATCCTACTGAATACTTTAGCACCAGACACGGTATCAAGCAAGTCCTCAGTTATGGGTAAAGCATACTTGTTCTTTACTATAATTCTGTTCAGAGCTCTCTAATCCACACACATTCGCATAGTGCCATCCTTCTTCTTAAAAAAGAAGATGGGTACGCCGTAAGGTGGTTTACTGGGAGAAATATATCCATTTTCCTCCAGCTCTGCAATCTGTGTTTTTAACTCTTCACTCTCCACATAGAACAAGCCACAAGTGCGTTGCCAGGGTTGTTGACTCCCACGTAATTAATCAATCTTATGATCTACTTCTCTTTTAGGGGGCAGTCCTGGAGGCATGTTAAAAACACTAGTATACGAAGCAACGAATTTTTTCAGCAATAGGGTGCTCCGAAGGGCTCACCTTTGTTCTCAACCACTTCTTCAGGTTGAGGAGGCACCTCTTTTAGCAGCAGACAGAACATTCCGTCGTCCTTCTGGTTCCAACCTTCGATGAACTTCATTGCCTTCAGTAATTTGCATCTTCCTGGAAGCGTCTTCTTTTCCTTCGTTTTCCATCCATACAGGAAAAGAGGAAGAGCACTGGTGGGTGCCAAGGTAGTCTGCCCATCCCTGGCTCCTCCCACTTCAACTGTACCTCTGCTCCAACACACTTCAACTTCATGTTTGTTAAGCCAGGACCTGCCTAGCACGAGATCATAAGAGCCAGCGTTGAGTACCTCAAACGTAAGCGTTCCAGTTAGAATTGCAATGCCAGAACCTAACTGGACCTCAATAGGCTTGGTTATAACTCCTCCCGGGATACTTCAAGCATCTCCAAAAAATATTTTTCTATTCTTTAAGGTGACTATAGGCAGCCTTAGCCGCTTAACTAAGTCCTTCTGGATAAAAATATGTGACGCCCCCTCGTCAACAAATGCCCTCACCTTCCTACCAACAATCATACAAAGAAAATTGTAATAACTGCTCCGATACCACTGAAATGAATTGACTTACCAACAGGCGATCAAAAATCAATGAAGATTTTCACATCAGCAAGTAATCTTTATGGTAATTTTTGTTGACTGGTTTATATTAGCAGCAAACAATGCTCTCCAGTTACATGTAAGTAAACGAGCGTCAATCATGCAATCAGTAAATTCATACATAAGCAAGGTTAGAAGACAGTTTGTGGCAATGGCTTCTCGCCTTAGATTCAATTGTCTCTCAGTAAGCTTATAAGAGAGTTGGCCTCGTATCCGAATGCCGAACTCAAGAGCAATACCTCGCCTATGTACATGGAATGAGGTCACTGTTCAACGGCAAGTGGGATGGCACCGCCTATATGGGAGTTAACCACGTTGGTAGGGCCTTGGTTAACCAAATCCACCGCCATCTCCCATCATCCCGAATTGCCATCCATCCTAGGGATGTCATCTGGCAATTCATCTAGCATATTCCAATTATATGCATGACTAGGCAATTTGCTGCTACCGAGTACAAAAGTCAGCTGGCTGTCAACGAACATGTCAGTAAGCTGACCTAAATTGACTTCAGCCTGTTGCTCTCGGCTGAGTCATTATATTGATTATTATTTAGAGTCCAGCAGACTGAAATTAATTACAGTCCAGCAGGCTGAACATAATCAAGTATTATATATACATGAATATTATATCTACCAATATACTGATTCATTACACGCGTGCCCCCAGAACGCTGTCTTGTGCTGGTCCTCCTGTGCAATGAGTATCTGGTTGAAGCCCTGCCTCAGGTCCAGCACCTAGAACCAAGTGCACGCGCCGATGTTATCGAAGATCTCATCAAGGGTAGGCATAGGACATCTGTCCTGCTCAGTGACCTCGTTCAGCTTACGATAGCCACCGCACATCCTCTTCTCAGATCCGTTGCCTGAGTCATGCTTCTTTGCCGGCATGACCGTGGGGGCCGCGTAGGTAGAGAAGGACTCCCAAATAAGTTGGTTATCCTCCAGCTTGCCTATCTGTGTGTTGACCTGGCAGTTCTAAAAGTGACTGTAGCGGTAGCGCTTCTGAAAGATGGGCATGTTAGACTTGAGGCGGAGCCTCATAGGGTTGCCAATGTAGCGTTGTAAGTCATGCATGCTGCTGGCTAACCTGGTGCTGCGGCGTGCGTCCAGCATCTCCGTCAGCTGGGATGCCTGCTCCATGGGAGCGTCCCCCCCAGCTTCCAAGCGGGGGCTGCTAAGGGCGATACCTGCTCTGCACCCGTCGCCTCCTGTGCGGCTGCAAAACTTTGTCCCCTTGTTGGCGTCTCCTGTCCGCTAGCGAAGAACGTCTACCTTGCTGCTGGCATCACTTGCCCACTGGCAGAGGACGTCTACCCTCCTGCTGGCATCACTTGTTTGCTAGCAGAGGACGTTTGCCTTGCTGCTGGCAGTTGTCCTGCAGCTGCCAGTTGACCTGTGCGAGCCGCTTGAGGGCGTACGGACGGAAAAAGAAAAGGGGAACAATGGAGCTCCCTGGGCTGCTGTGTTGCCTCCCACCTCCTGCTGCCCCCCCTCAGTGGACCAGCGTTGGAGTGGGGTGCGGGTGGCGCCTGCTGCGGCCGCCAAAGCGGCGCCTGGCGTGCAGGCCCCTCGCACTAGGACCGCCAACGTGTGCCAGGTGGAGGCGGCGCATTGTTGTTGTTGGAGGAGCTGTCATGTGGCTCGTTGAGGCGGCGAGGAAGCTCGGAATGGCGGGCTTTGACATAGAGGGGCGCTCAGACCTGGGTTTGCAAGAGGAGCTGGGTCAAGACATTAGCGTCAATAGCCTGCCCCAACAAACAGATGCGGTTGACCTCCGTGAGACCGTCCACCTGGTTCAGATGCGGCGGGAACCCCATGATGCGCTCCATCTCCACAGCGCGTGGACGGTCGTACATGCCGGCTGAGAGATCGGTGACCTCGTCGCGGGCCGTGTCAACATAGGCTGCACTATCGTAGCGGCTGACGGACGTGGGAAGGGCGCGGGTGACGCCGCGGAGCACCTCACACTGGGCTTGCAAGGGATGGGGCAACGCTGTCACTCGCTTGGCCAGCCGCTAAATGTTGAAAATGGAGTCAACGTTGCGATTGTGGCGAGGATGCGCAGCTTATAGGGCCTCTAGGGTGCCTAGCATGGCCAGGTTGGTGAAGTACGCCTGCATGCGGTGGGCGAAGGAACCGATTTGCACGGCGTGGATGACAGCCTCGCGCCCGAACAAAGCTGCTGCATAGGTCAAAGTTGGCGCGGACTGCAGCCCGCTTGTCGTTGCGCACAACCACATTCTCGAGAACCCACGCAAGAGAGTGGGGCGACTGGCGCGTCTCAACCAGGGTGAGGACGCAAAGAAGGTGCTAGAAGATTGCGGTGCGAGGATCGCCGAGGGCGCCGCCGCGACCTGCGATAGATAACCCCTGGCACTCCTAGCCTGCAATGATGAGGTCGACAGGCCCCAGTTGCGTAACGTGCTTGTTGGTGATGTCCCAAATGTCCATGGGCCAGCCTGTTTGCGCGTGACACAAGGCTTGTGCGGGGAAGAGGCCGGGAAAGCCCTCGTGGCTGAGCGCCATCCGACGTCGGGCGACTTGCTGCGCTTCGACGTGGGTCAACGTAAACGTAGCGCCGTACGGGGATGCCGGCCTGCAAGGGTGGCCAGCAGGCCAGTGACGATGCCTATAAAGAGGTCCACCAAGACAATGCCGTCAAGTCGCTTAGCTAGCTGGTCCGTGTACATTGGCGTAGGAAGCAGACGGCAACCCACGGCGGGGTTGTTGGGCTCTGCGGTGAGCGGATATGTGCGCGGCTCGCTATGCTGGTGTGGAGCCATGCGAAGGGCCGCAATTGTGCGCTTTGCGTAGTTGCGCATGACATAGGGGATGGGCCCAGGCAGCGATTAAGGCTGTGCGGCGCGCGCGTGGGCCTGGTACTGTTGCCACCTGCCCTGAGCTCCCTGGAGGATGTGCGGAGGCACTGGCGTGGTGCGAGCCTGAGCCTGGCACACGCATAAGAGCTGCCACCTGCGCCGAGCTTTGCGGTCCTGCG
The DNA here is from genome assembly GCA_009602735.1 of Mesotaenium endlicherianum. Taxonomy (NCBI): domain Eukaryota; kingdom Viridiplantae; phylum Streptophyta; class Zygnematophyceae; order Zygnematales; family Mesotaeniaceae; genus Mesotaenium; species Mesotaenium endlicherianum. The sequence goes on from WELA01002297.1 coordinate 522,224, forward strand.
TGTGGGACGCCGCGTACGCGAGCTAGTCCAACACTAGTCGCTGCCGCAGGTATAATTGCAGGTCAAAGTAAGCCTGCTAGCGTCGGTGGAAAGGCAAGTCCACCGGGTTGGCGTTGCCAGCAGGCTCGGTGCAATAGGCAAACTCACGAGCCCGCAACGGCTGGCGAGACAAAAGCTGGACATGAGCACGAAGCTGAGATTGGAGCGCCGGCTGCGAGCAAGTGCGCTGATGATGGCACGCCGGCTCGTCAATGGCTGCTAAACTCGGACGCATACTTGAAAGGACGGCGGCTAGTGCGTGAGGTTGCGCTCGTTGCACAGACTGCGTCAGAGTTGCGGCAGAGTGACAGCTCGCGGTCTGCCGTAGAGACCGCGTTTAGGCTCTATATGGATGACAGAGCGCACAACGGGCACGGCGATCATTGCAGTGTTAGCTGCGCTGGCCACTGCGCGGGTTGCTTTGGCGCCAAGGCCAAACGTAGCGGAAGTAACAGCGGGGGATGTGCGGGAGCTGACTCGGTGAGCTCTGACATCTCTACCGTGCAGCCGATGCGTGAGGTCCCGACAATTAGCGCTGGTTGAGCAGTCATGCACGGGCTGGCAACATGGGCCTGCTGCATAGCGGTAGGCTTTGCCAAACCGAGCGGACGCGGGTTGGATGAACCCTGGCAAGCCGACGGATGCCGGACTCCCAAACTTCAAGGGACCAGCAAGCCTGTCAAAGCCTGGGGGTCTTGTCAGTGTGTTGAACCCTAGGGGACCTGTGGGCATGCGGCGGACGCGGGCAACGGGCGTGATGGGCATGGCGTGCAAGGGTTCCTCGGTTGGCTCCTCGTATGATTCCTCCGACGCCCTCTTGTACGACTCCTTGTCCGTCAGGGGGTTGTAGGCAGCCTGGCGCATGGCCTCCTCCTCCAAATCGGTCGTGCGGCGGTCGCTATCGTTTTTGTGTATTGACGGAAAAGGTGGCTAGGACGCCATCTGAAATTGCATGGCCACTCCCACCAGCACCTCCTGTTGTAGGCGAATGTCAAACCGTGCGGCGGGCAAGCGAGACCTCTCGCGCGGAGGCGGCTTAGGAACGAACGAGCGGATTGTGCTTGCAGCGGCTGCGAGGAGCTCATGGGCTCTAACAAACGTAGCCAATATTGCTATAGCGGCGTCGGCGGCGGCGGTTGTCACTGTTGTCATCTGGCGCATAACGATAAAGCAGGAGGTTGCGTGGCCTTCAACTTGGTGATATCTATCCGACCTGCATTCTTTGCCCATTTGACAAAGGCATGCTTCCCCTTAGAGAAGTAGTCTCTTCCTCTCCTCCTGTGCTCCTTGGTTTCCACATTCATGTTACTCAGGCATCCGTTAAGCTTGGGGTCCCAAGGAGCAATGTGAGGTGGCAGGATGAGATAGCCGTCCAGGCCATAGTGGAAGTCATTTGGGTGGGCGCGTTCACACTCCTGCTTCTTGTTTAGTGACGGTCATCCACCTCCAGTCCGTGGGCTGCTGGTGATACCGTGAACCATGTTCAGTCTTTTTTAGCTTATAAGGGATCCAGTGGGGAGAGAACATCTGCTGCCCTGTTTCTCTAACCAAGTATTCCTAGCTCCTCCTCTCAACTTCATTATAGACTGGCAGCAGTGTCAGGTAAAATATTGCATCTTTGAAGCTATCGGGTTGCATGCTCACCAACCTGATAAGCCTCTGATCCCCCACTATGCCAAGTTTTGGTACTGGCTTATCTTCTAAATCATCTGCAAGGAACTGCGCCTGCTCTGCTGTGTACCCCACCATCTTGGAATATTCCTCGTGAAGGACCACGCCAGTGGGTGTCTCAATATATCTATCCAGATCTTCCGCTCCCTGCCTTTAAAGTACTCTTTTTTGTTCCGCCTTGTTGATCTCCTGGGCTGCCAGTAATGCTTCCTTCAAGATATTAAAGGTTTGGCCACCCACTACAGTATCTCTGTAAGTGGCCAGGCTCTTTTGCTTCTCAGCTTCAGCCTTCTTTCTTTGTTCCTCTTCTGCTGCCGCCGCTTCCTCTTGTTGTTTCTTCTGTCTCTCCTTCTCAGCTTTCCTGAGGTTTGCAGCCTCCTGCTCCTTCTTCCTCTGCGCCTCATTTGCCGCCTCTTCTTGTCTGCGGACCCTATCTTGTTCTGTCTTGGTGAGGGACGTGGCCGCCAACTCTTTCAGGTAGTACTCCATTGTCCTCTTGGCTTTTTCCACCTTGCGCTTCTTGTCTTCCTTTTGTGTGGTGGGAGCCATCCTGCACATGTAGCCAAGATACAAGTCAGTAGGATCTTGTTTGGGATGTTGAAAAAGAAGTAAGGTTGTATAGGTTCGTTCTCTTTACCTTATCGGGTGGTTACTGGGAGATAATGGAGCTGTAACGCGATGAGAATAGACGAGTGAATGTGTGTGCAGGCTAAGATAAGTGGGTTGTTTGTGTGCTGGTCCTTTTCTCCTTTGGAGTGGTGGACACCCTCCAACTTAGCTTAAGGTGGGCCTGGTTGTCACATCTGTCACCATGCTGATACTTCATCGTCACATTCCGATCGTCTACTGTCACTTGACCGTCACATTTTCCTCCAACTTAAATTGAGACAGGACCTCCTGTCACCGTCCCAAGTCTGCTGAAGTGACAGTTAAGGGGGTGTCCCAGCCACCCGAAGGTGAAATCATTGCAACGCCCCCTTGGCATTAGTCAAGAGGTCCTTAAAGTAACAAGTGTCCCAGAGGCATCGTAACCCTTCCATATAACCAGATTTTTCATGACATATTTAGATGATCGACGGACAGAGCGAGCGTCTAAAATCTCCTCGACCTCATATTCCTCAAGGTCACCATGTCAAACAGCGGGGACCGGTCCCGGCTAGACAGGTAACCGACCTATAAACAGTGCGTCACCCTTGATGTACGATTCTAAAAAAGAGATATTGAAGACTGGGTGAATCTTGTATTCCGCTGACATGTTCAGTTTGTAAGCATTTTGACCGACACAGCGCATCACCGAATATGAACCGACCCAATTTGGACCAAACTTCTTCTGGACCACACCAGGCAGGTACAGGTGTAGTGAAACATATAAATAAAGCACTTAGTGACATATAATACTTAATCCATTCAAGACAAGGATCTTTGAACACAAGTGGTAGCTTCTTGAAAGAGAGATGGCTTCTTGAAAGTTAATGTATTTCTGGAATTCGGTAAGTACAAAAGTGATTCTCCCCTTTTTCTAAGTTCTAGCTCTTGAATATATACTTGCCACATAAGTAATTCCTAGGAAGGTGTATGTTGATGTGTCGGCACCCAACACGTCCCAAAACTTTTCACCTCTTTCTAGAATAATGCACACGTGTCCTTTTGACCTAAAAATGGCACATTTGACTTTTGCCACATGGAGTTCTTCTAGGTCCTTCCTCTAACTTCGAAAATACCTTAGAAGGTTCAAAGGACATGAACCAAGTCACTAGAGTACCTATTCACACTTGACTCCACACAATACTACTCCAAATATATTTGAAAACATTGAAATGTAAGCAAACTAATATGTTATAACTCAAATCACTACATCACCCCCCCGATAGAAAAAGCGACGTCTCGGCGCGTCAAGTCAGGTCTTAGACATGTGGAGCAGACTAGTCAACAGCTGCCACATATGTGAAGAGGATTAGTCAAAGGCGCCAAGTCAGGTGCTACACATGTAAGGTAGACTAGGCAAGGTCGTGGGTGGTGTGACCTTATTGGCTAGCCTACTCCTTGATGATAAAGAAAATTGTACAAGTTGGCTAAGAATCTGCCACAAATTCAAGAACTAATAGCGTCCACAGCACTGCTTCATATCTAAAAATTCTAGTACCAAACGGACCGCGTCGGAGAACTCTATTGGGTCACCAATTTTGAGAGCATTCTAATTCCTGGAGTTTCGTTGAGAGATGAGAGGGTAGGCACTTCTCCAAATCTGTGCAGAAACTTTTGAAAATCATAAATTCTTCGACACTTCTCCAAATTTTGCAAAGTAAGTTTCAAAATGGGCGCTGTAAGATGTTCCACCAAAGTCTTGAGTTTCAAAGCATTCCAAGTTCAGGGGAGAGCACAATGTCAAAAAGCAAGTTCTGTCCAAATAATGCCAGTAGTCTGACCCCCTTCTACTTAGAGCATCATATTTCTCTTACCAGTGCTTCAAATTGAGCGAACTTGGATTCTAAATGACCAACTACTCATCGACTAGAGGCACGTAAATTTTTAAATTTTATTATGAAGAGACCTTCCACCACTAGCAATTTTAGTTTTCTGTCCAGAATCTTCGAGAAGAGAAGAGTGTCTAATGTCAATATTTCCTCTTTCTTGTTCTTGTAGGCTGCCTCCAAGGGGTCTTTTGCTGCTTCTTGATGGTGGCAGGTTGCCTCCCTAAAGTCTTCATGCTTCTAGTAGAGAGACTTGAGGGTGGTTCCAGATGGGGGTCGGCGGCATGGAAGCATTTCAGCTTTTCCTGAACTTTGTCAAGGTAGTAGGCCGCCACCCAACTATTCTCTGAATCTAGATATCCTTTCTACTTGATCAAGTATTGCTGCTGTCTCCTAAAATTTCTCATAGTCAATATGTCTTCTACTTCTTACTCCACATGATCATCCACTATTTTTGGGACTGGTGGGGTTGTCACTCGTCCTGGGAACTTGTTGTCGGGTTGCACATATGGCTTAAAGAGGTAAGCGTAGAATACGGGGTCGATGTGCATAGTTTGGGGAAGTTCTAGCTTGAAAGCAACGGGGTTGACTTGCTAGATTATCTTGAAGGGTCCCAAATACTTGGGAGAGAACTTGCTGCCGGCAGGCCTATTGTTTAGAAAAATATTCTTGGATGATAGTAACACGTTGTCACCCACTCTGTACGTAATTTCTCTTCTGGACCTGTTTGCGACTCTTGCTTGATCATCTTGCGCCTGTTGTAGAGCTTTCTTCGCTGCTGTAAGGGCCGCTTCTAATGTCTCCATAAAATTTGTTGCTGCAGGTACTTCATCATGGCCAACCGTGAAGCTCAGCGGCGTGGTTGGATGGAAGCCATAGTTGAGGAAGAATGGGGACTCTTGGGTAGAGGCCTGCGTAGTGTTGTTGTATGCAAACTCCAAGGGGGTCAAGTACATGTCCCAGTCTTGCTCCAGAGTAGACACGTAGGCCTCTAGAGAGGTCTTTAGGGTACGATTCATACGCTCGATTTGCCCATCTGATCATGGGTGGTAGGCAGTAGACATACCCAGCGATGTACCCAAGTTCTTGAAGAGATTTTTCCAGAAATGGCTTGTGAATCTTGGATCTTTATTTGAAATATTTCTTGACGATAGTCCATGGAGTCGGAACATGTTTTCAAAGATGAGTCTTGCAAGTTGTGGTGCTGTAGCCTTAGTCGTCGTGGGAATAAAATGAGCCATCTTGGTAAGTCTGTCCACCACCGTGAGTATTGCATTATGGCCTCAAGGTGTCGCGGGCAGGTCCACAATAAGGTCCATTGAGATGTCCGTCCATTGTCTTTCGAGGATTGGTAGTGGTTGGAGGAGTCCTCCCGCCTTTTGCGATGATGGCTTGATTCTTTGGCATGTGTCACAGCTCCTGCAGTACTCCTTGACTTGCTTAGACATGCCTGGCCAACAATAAGTCCTCGCTAGCACGCCCGTGGTCTTTAGGATTCCAAAGTGTCCTCCCAGAGGGTTGTCGTGTGCTTCTCGTAGAAGCATGAGCTGGAGGTCTAAGTCATTAAAAACACATCTTTGGCCCGTTTTTTGCCTCACCCAATAGTTTCCTTCTTGCTTTTTGTGTGGGTCAAGGGCTGCCTCGCCATTCGCATATTAAGGGTCCGCATCATAGGCGGCAGAAAGTTGAGCTTCCAGATGTGTACTCAGGGATATCATCACTGCATTTAATTGCAGTCTTGAGAGGGGGTCAGCCGGGATTGCCTTGCCGGGCTGGTACTGAATCGTGATGTTGTACTGTTGCAAGTATTCACTCCATCTTGCTTATCTCCGTGGAAAATACGGGTGCGTCTGGAGGTGCTTCAACGCCTCGTGGTCCGTAGTGACTAGCACCTTGCGTCCTTCAACGTAGCAGCGCCAAGCCTTCAAGGCATGAATAATCGCCAATGCCTCTCGCTCCGTACTTGTATAATTTTGCTCGGCTGGATTTAGCTTCCTTGACTCATAGGCAATGGACTGCAGTCCCTTGCCTTGGTCTTGAAGCAGGATTGCTCTTATTGCATAGGAAGATGCATCGGTGATGACATGGAAGGGCCAATCTGGGTTTGGACTTGGGAGTGTGAGCATCGGGGATGTCGTCAATCTTCGCTTTAACTCTTGGAATGCCTCTTCCTCTTTCTTGGTCCATGTATATAGCCTGTCCCTCTTGAGTAAATCTGTCAGGGGGGCTGCTATGTGCAAGAAGCTCTGGATGAATCTCCTGTACGAATTGGCAAATCCCAAGAATGATAGGAGTTCTTTCTTGATCGCGGGGGTTGGCCATTCCTCCACCACCGTGGTCTTCTTGGGGTCCATCTTGATGCCATCAGCAGTCACGTGAAGACCTAGGAACTCCACTTCTTGTTTGGCAAACTCGCACTTTGACTCCTTTGCAAATAGCTTATTTTGCTTCAGGATTTTGAGCACTTCTTTCACGTGTCTTCCATGCTCTCCAAGGGTCTTGCTGTACATGAGAATTTTGTCAATGAATACCACCACAGATCAGTTCAGCAGGGGCTGAAATATGGTGTTCATCATAGTCATGAAAGTTGCTGGTGTGTTGGTGAGTCCAAATGGTAAGACCATGAACTCAAAATGTCCATATCTTGTCCTGAATGCCGTCTTCTCTATGTCCGGTTCTGCGATGCGAATCTGGTGGTAGCCGCTCCGTAAGTCAATCTTCGTGAAGTACTTGGCTCCAACCAGCTGGTCCATTAGCTCATCCATACGCGGCAGCGGGTATCGATTCTTGATGATGATCTTGTTGAGAGCGCGATAGTCCACACTCATCCTCAAAGTACCGTCCTTCTTCTTAACAAATAGCACCGGGGCTCCAAATGGCGACTTGCTAGGTCAAGTGAAGCCGTGGTCCAGTAGCTCTCTGATTTGCTTCTTGACTTCGTCTAGCTCCATATATGACATCTTGACGTAGGCCGAGAGATGGGCTTGCTTCCGGGCTCCAACTCTATCTTGTGGTCTACGACTCTCGTGGGGGGTAGGCCCTTGGGCAATTCCGGGGAGAACACTTCTTTGTAGTCCTCTAGGCCTTCTTGTATCTCCTTGAGAATGGGGCTGCCTTCTTGACTCTCGATGTCTTTCTTGATGTCTTTTGGCGTGATCAAGGCCAAAAGAAGCTCGTGTCCTTTACTCACAAGTCTCTTGAGTTGGAGGGCGGAAAATAGTATCTTGTGTGCCAGCTTTTTGATGTCTTGGATCTGGATGTTCTGGATTACGCGTAAAATACAGATTCTTGAAGTGATGTCATTCTTGATTTTGATAGTACCGGTCCTCCAATCAACTTGGGGGTTGTGCTTGGTCAACCAAGGCATCCCTAGGACGACGTCGTACTTGCCCAATTGCATGGGGGAGAACACTACTCTATCCTTGAAGGACTTGATAGAGAGTGACAAGGGGTACGTCTTCTTGGAAGGGGTAGTATAAGAGAACCCATTGGGCATCATAATCTCCTCGTCGTGGTCAAGGGTTTGCATAGTAATACCGTGCTTGGTGGCAAAATTTGCAGCAATGAAGTTGCCTTGTGCTCCGCTATCCACCAAGATGTGGACCTTCTCTCCTCCAAGGTAACCTCTCAAACTCATTGGGGCTGGAACGTCGTCTTCGACGGGGGTCTCCACCTCACTTGGTTTGTTGCCTTCTTGTAAAGTGGGTCTTGGGGTGGTAGGCTCCTGGCCTACCTGCGCTGTCCGTTTTTTGACAACTTTTTGGGGCATGAGAGTGCACGATGGCCCTTTTCCTTGTAATAAAAGCATAGTCCAGCCGTCACGAGAGCTTCTTTTTCAACCGGGGAGAGTCTTGCTTTCACTCCTTGCTGGTTTCTTGCATCATAAGTGTCATTGGAAGGTCTTCCACTCTTTCGGGCAGCCGCGGGGTCCCTTTCAATAACTCCAATTTCCATGGGTGTGGGTCCAGATTTGGATGTGGAAGGGGCTGCGTACACCCGAGTCGCCGATACCCATGAAGATGAAGGCACGGAGTGCTTGAAATCCAAGGTATCCACCTTTTGGGCCACTTCAATGATCTTTGAGAAGTCCGTCAAGTCGCGTAATTCCACTTCCTTTGCCACCTTGGGCTTGAGGCCAAAGATGTGGCGGTCAATCTTCTCCTTGAGAGACATGTTGGGGATCTCGAGAGTGAGGACGTGAAATCTGGATGTATATTCTTGAACGGACGTCATTTGCTTGAGATGGTAGAGCTTTCCTCAGACAATCTTCTCCGCATTGATGGGCATGAATTGCCTCTTGAGGGCCTCACGAAAATCTGCCCATCTTGCATATGATGGTGGGGGCTCTTGGCCGAGCATGGGGTGCGCCATAGCTTGATATATAGCCACTTGATANACTTGATAGTTATGCCACCATGATGTTGTCGTGCGTTACGAGGTCAAGTGCGCACCATAGGCATAAGCAACACATCATAGGCAAGCAGGCTTTGCTGCACTGGAGTCTATAATACATGTGGCGTTATAGATCGAAAAGGGAGTCAAGTCGAAAATGTTTTAATTAAGGGAAGTGTACTCTCCAGAGTGAGCACCTCAAGACTGTAATCTGGTGGGAAAACAACTAATGAAGTATGACCCAGAGGATCACTGGAAGAACATCATGATCTTCAGAGAAGTCCTATGGCAAGGGCTTAAGCTGTGACTTTGCTCACCACTTGTGAAGTTCTTCAAGTGACTGGAAGCCTGGAGGGCTTGCTCTTCACAAGAGAGTAACTAAGTGGTCCTGAAAACACAAGGGATAAAAGTGTAAGCTTTACTGATAATCTCTGTTACTTACACCTGGCATAATGGACTTCTAAAAGATGTCTCTTCTAGGGACATCTCTACTAGCGCCTCAAAAGTGGATATGGAAATTGAGGAAGCTTCCTCTAGGAGTAGGTGATGCAGTCACCAAGTTATAGCCTCAATGATGCACATATACTATGGAAATGCAAAGTTTATGTAGGCTAAGGGGCTCGCGGATTTGTGCGCACAAAGCTTGGGGTCACGAAGAGCCAACAATGTCACCTTTGGGGACATTGAGTCACAAATTGGGCCTTGGGAAAGTTTCGTTAGGGACCGGTAGGTGACGCGGACTAGATCGCACCTATCTCGCTCGATACTTGACCAGATGACGCGAAATTGGTGCCATTCGGAAGATGCTTCGACGCGCTACACGTTGGTGACTTGAAAATCTAGAAAAGGTCAACATACGGATGCGTAAAGTCAATGCAAAGTTGGCCTTCCTAGGTTGATGTTTCGCACATGTGGAGCTTGGTTTTATACGACAAACTCGACTCAATAAATCATGACAGTTGTCGTGCGTTATGAGGTCGAGTGCGCACCATAGGCATAAGCAACACATCATAGGCAAGCAGGCTTTGCTGCACTGGAGTCTATAATACATGTGGCGTTATAGCCAAAATGGGAGTCAAGTCAAAAATGTTTAAATCCCCCCCCCAGCTCTCAGCCTCTAGCTGATGGGCTGTGTACGCTGCCTAAGGCTAGCTCAGTGCAGTCTCCGCAGAACCAGTCTCCAGCTGGCACGCGGGCCAGCGGCGGATCGAGGCAGCCGATGTGGAAGCCGAGGTTGCAGCTGTCGCAGAGCAGCATCTTGGCCTCCTGGCCAGTGCTGTGACAGATCTGGCACGCCCAGTCCTTGGGCCGCCGCGCGTCGCTAGGACAGACCTGCAAGTCAAGGTTAGGAAGGTGGCACGGCCCACAGTTCTTCGTGTGGTCCTTGTGAAGAGGGCCATCTGCGCCTACCAGCTCCAGGACTCCTGACGCCAAGGCACGCTTGACGCGAAGGATGACCGGCGAGCTGCTGGTGTCGAGGGTGTTCTTCGTCTGGCGTCGCAGGTACACGAAGTCACCTGCGGAAAACTGCAACACCCGCGGATGATAGGCTCCTCCACAAGTCATGGCGTACCTCAGCGTGTCGCGATGCTGTGCGATGCTGAGGTTATCCATGGCCATGGGCATCAGGCGCCGAAAGAGCTGAGCACGCTGCCTGATAAGAGCACTCCATGTCTCGGGACTGTCCAAGTCCAAGACGTTCTCGGCCACAGTCTTGGCTGCTGCTGGCAAATGGGCTGTCGGCCGAAGAGAAGGAAGTAGGGAGAGTGCGAAGCCAAGGAGGCCTGCTTACTGAACCTGTACCCCATTGCTAGCCAAGGGAGGGCGTCGTCCCAGTGGGTACGGTCGTGGGCAAGGCAGTACTTCCGCAACCCTAGCTTGACGGTCTGCACCATGCGCTCGGCGAGGCCGTCAGCCTGAGGATGATCGCCGGAGGTGGTGCGGTGGTCAATCATAGAGCGCTCCAGCAGCTTCTAAAAGCTGCCCTGGAACTCCTTGCCCTGGTCGGTCAGCACCTCAGCGCAGCCGCCAAAACGGCTAAGGACCTGATTGAGGAAGGCCTGAGCGATCCCCTCACTGGCCTTGCTGGGCAGGGGCACGAGTTCGATCCACTTGGACATGTGCTCAATCATCACCAAGACGTAGAGGTTGCCCTGGCGAGACTTGGGCAGCTCTCCAGCCAAGTCAAGCGACCACCTGTAGAACAGCCCCTGAATAGGAAGGGGGCTGAGGGCAACGATGCGCGCTGGGAAGCTCGAGTGCACACTGTCGCAGAGAGTGCAGCTGCTGACGACAGCGGCGACAACCTTAGTCATGCCGTGCCACCAGTACTCGGCCTGAAGAAGACTGAGGGTGCGCTTGACACCGAAGTGCCCGAAGGACTCATGCACTCGACGCACCTGCTGCCTGCGTATGGCAGGCTCAGGGACCACCAGGACGGAGCCGTCTGCCATCACGCGCCGCACGCGCCCCTCCATGAAAATGAAGTCGGGGCTGCGCCTGAGGATGCGGTTGCGCTCGCGTGCGCTGACATCAGGTGCCAACTCCTTGGCCGTGACGTACTGCAGCACTGGGGCGTCGTCCCATACGTCCTCGGGACCGCGCTGCCAGCTGTCCTGATCCTCTGCCGCTGCCAGGGCCAATCGCCGTGTGGTGACGGTCACCATGTCCAGGCTAGTGAGCCTTGCGGGCCGCACATCGCCGTCCACGGTAAAGGCTCGGAAGGCCGCCGCATGCCAGGCCACCGGCTCATCCTCATCGTGGCGGGCCACATTGAGATCCCTCGAGGAGGGCAGCGGGTTACGGCTGAGACCGTCAGCGTCCAGGTTGGTTGAGCCTGGGCGGTGGTGCACGTCAAAGGTGTACTCCTGCAAGATAAGCGCCCACCGTGCGTACTTGCCGGTCAAGCGCTCCGATGTCATGAGCCACTTAAGTGGCTGGTGGTCGGTGACTAGGCGGAAGTGCGTGCCGTAGAGATAGTGCCTGAAGTGCACGATCGCCCAGACTGCTGCCAGGCACTCCCCCTCGTAGGAGCCGTAGTTGCCTTCCGCGCGGTTGTTGCTGCAACTGGCGTAGGCCACCACATGCTCGAAGCCGTCATGCTCTTGCACCAGCACAGCGCCCAGCCCTGCCTGCGACCAATTGGTGTGGAGGATGAAGGGCTTCGCATAGTCCGGACGCCAAAGCACAGGAGCGCTCACCAGCAGCTCCTTGAGCTTATCAAATGCCGCCTGCTGCTCTGGTCCCCACTCGTAGGCAACGCCCTTGCGGAGCAAGTCGTTGAGCGGCTTGGCTAGCTCGCTGAACCCTGGCACGAAGCGGCGGTAGTATTTGGCCATGCTGAGGAAGGCCCGCAGCTGCGAGAGATCTGTAGGAGGTGGGATGCCTGTGATGGCCGAGATCTTTGCCAGCTGGGGTGCCAAGCCGCTGGAGAAGAGCAGGTGGCCAAGGTACTCCACCTCGCGGGTCCCAAAAGTGCACTTGCCTGGATGGCACTTGAGCCCAGCGGCCTCCAAGCGGTCTAGGACAGTAGTGATGTGCGCCACGTGCTCCTCAAACGTTTGACTAAAGACGAGCACGTCATCGATGTAGCATCGGGCGAAGGATAGCCCAGCCAACTCCTTGTCCATCACCCTCTGAAAGGTAGCTGGCGCATTCTTCAACCCAAACGGCATCACCACCCACTCGTAGAGCCGCTGTGCTCCCCAGAACGCCGTCTTATGCTAGTCCTCCTCGGCGATGGGAATTTGGTTGAAGCCCTGACGCAGATCCAGCACTGAGAACCAAGTGCACGTGCCAATGTCGTCAAAGATCTCGTCAGGCGTCGGCATAGGATATCTGTCCTGCTCGGTGACCTCGTTCAGTCTACGATAGTCACCGCACATTCTTTTCTTGGACCAGTTGCCCGAGGCATCCTTCTTGGCTGGCATGACTGTGGGTGCGGCATAGCAAGAGGAGGACTCTCAAATGAGCCGGCTGTCCTCCAGCTTGCTTGTCTGCGCGTTGATCAAGTCATCCTCGAAGTGGCTGTAGCGATAACGCTTCAGAAAAATGGGCTCCTGCGACGTGAGAGTAATCCGCATGGGGTCATCCCTGTAGCGCCCTAGATCGTGCATGCCGCTGGCAAAGCTGGTGCTGCGCCTCCCGTCCAGCAGTGCCGTCAACTGTGCAGCCTGCGCCTTGGTGAGTGTCCCCCCTAGCTTCCATGCCGGTGGAGCTGGTGGCGTCGCCTGACCTGCAGCTGGAGTCTCTTGTCTTGCCGTTGGGGTAGACTGTGGTGCTGCAGGTGTCACCTGCCCTGCAGCGGTTGGCGCTCGGCCTGCCGCGGGTACCTGCACTGTGGCAGCTGCGGCCAGCTGCCTGGCACTGTCTGCCTGCGAGCAACCATCTGCCTGCGAGCGAGGAAAAAGAAAAAGTGACCGGGACTCTCTGGCTCGCTGTGAGGACTCCTCTCACCGCCGTCCCCCCCCCAGCAAACCAGATTCCTCCCTGCGCGGCGGTGGGGAGGGGGGGCGGGTTCGCGCTGGCGGTGCAGGCCTTGCGCGCTGAGGATGCCACGTCGTACCGGGCGGGGCTTGATTGTCATTGTCGGTGGAGTCATTGTCCATATCATCGGCAAGCCGAGGCAGCTCGGGATGCCGGGCTGCGGCGTAGAGAGGCGCCAAGGCCTGCGTCTGCAGCAGGAATCCACGGGAGGACGTTGGCGTCGATCGCCTGCCCCAAGAGGCGAATGCGGTTCACCTCAATGAGACCATCCACCTGTGTGAGATGCGGCGGGAAGCCCATGGCACGCTCCATCTCCGCAGGACGCGGCCTGTCAAACATGCCAGTTTCCAGGTCGATGACCATCCCGCGCTGATCTCCAACGAAGGCGTCGCTGTCGTAACGGCTGACAAAAGTTGGCAGCGCGCGAGTGACGTCATGCAGGACCTCACACTGTGCCATGGGGGGATGTGGTAGTGCAGTCACGCGCTGGGCCAGACGAGGGGCATCGAGGATGGAGTCGACGGTGCGTGGGTGACGTGGATGAGAGGCGGCCAACGCCTCGAGAGTACCTGGCATTGCCAGGTTCGTGAAGTAGGCGCGGACGCGGTGCACGAAGGAACCAATCTGGGCAGCGTCGATGACGGCCTCGCGGCCGACGTAGCAACTGCAAAGAGCGAAGTTGGCGCTAACATTGGGTCGACGATCGTGGCGCGCGGCCACGTTCTCCAGGACTCGAGTGTATGTGGCGGCTGTCGATCCTCAACAATGTTGAGGACGCGGAGCAAGTGCCAGAAGAGGGCCGTGCGGGGATTGCCGAGCGCCCTGCCACGCCCGGCTCTGGAGAAGCCCTGGCACTCCCAACCGGCGATGACGAGGTCTATGGACCCAAGTTGGGTGACATGCTCGACTGTGATGTCGCGGATGTCCATGGGCCAGTCTGTCTGAGCGCGGTAGAATGCGTGCGCAAGAAGGAGGTCAGGGAATCGCTCGTGGCCCAACGCCATCTGCCGACGGGCCACTTGCTGGGCCTGAGGATCGAGATCGACGTAGACGTAGCGGCGTACCGGGATGCCGGCTTGTAAGGCCGCGAGCAACCCGGTGGCGATGTCGGCGAAGAGCTCGACGAGGACGATGCCGCCGGGCCGCTCGTCTAGAGCGTCTGCGCAGATAGGAGTCGGAAGTGGGCGACACCCCATTGCAGGGGTGCCGGGCTGAGCGGGCGGCGGGAAGGTATGCTCGGCGCTGTGCTGATGTGGCGCCATGCGGAGGGCGGCCACAGCACGGTCTGCATAGTCACGCATAAGGCTGGGGATGCGGTCAGTGAGCGGCTGCGGACGCTCCTCCCGTGCGTGGTCCTGGTAGGTGCGCCACCGCAGGCGCGCATCCTGCAGGGCTGTCGGAGAGACAGCGCGGGCTTGACGTCGGGCCGAGGCCACGCACAGCTGCTGCCACCTGTCGCGCTGGGCGCGGTCAGTCTGGTGCGAGGCCACGTGGGCCAGCTGGTTGAGAACGGGACGTGGAGTCAAGTAGGGGTGCGGGCCGAAGTAGGCTCGCTGGCGTGCGCGCATGTCTGCAGAGGGGACTGTGCAGACGGAGCGCTCGGAGCTGTCGACCTCCTGCGGGGACCAAACTAACCAGCGAGGGGCCAGCTGGACTCGCGGCCGGGGCTGCCCTCGTGGGACGGGCGCGTCTCGGGGCTGCCGGAGACTAGACATGAGCCGTGTGCGTGCGGCGGCCGTGAATGGGTGACGACTGGGCGGCCTGCTGTCGGTGCGGGCCACCTTGGGAGGAGGTGACCCGGAGGGACCGTCGCCAGCGATGTGGCTGCTGGCGCGCGGAGCGGTAGGGGCCAGCATCACGAAATGCGCCTCGGAAGAAGACTAAGCGTCGGCGCCAGCTGAGAGGGACCGGAAGGGCGGAGTGCGGCGTCGGTCTCAAGTGTCGTTGTACGACGGCGTGTCCCCGCGGACCCGCGTGTCGTCGTAAGGAGGTGTGCGGTCCCTCTCGTCGTAGGGCGGCGTGATGGAGCGGGCTCGCGTCTCGCGGAGGGGAGTCACCTTTTGCGTCTCGCAAAGGGGTGTGAGCTATTGGGAGCGGCTCGTCTCGCGGAGAGGAGTGGTCGCTCGAGCGGGTCCGATGGTCGGCCAAGTGCGATGTGCGTAGGTCAGATGGGCGCAGATAGACGGGGTCGTGCGGATTGGCTCGCGGACGCTGAGCCTGGGCGCTAGCTGCTGTATGGAGTGTGTGCCAGCGCTAGAGGAGGCCGCGGCAGCCCGGCTCGTCGCAAACAAATGCGCGATGCTGCGACACTCGTGGCTCGTCGAGCAGTCGAGTGACATTGGTCGGCTGGGTCCAGCGGCATCGGTACGAGCCCTGCTGGGCCAGTCGTGAGTCATGGGCTGGCTGGGTGCGCTGAAGCCGGGCGGACCAGTAGGTGCGCGTTGCCTGCGTGCTATAGGCGCAGCTGGCGGGGGCTCCTCTGGTGGCGCCGCGCTGAGCGCCTCGACGGATGTCTCTGGCAGTTGCTCCCACTGTGTCTCCTCCTCACTCTTGAGGGACTGGTCGTCGGATCTGCCAGGATAAGGTGCCTGCCGCATGGCCTCGTCCTCGGATGCCGTGGTGCGAGGCCAGGTCTCGCCGGACTGATGCAAGGCGTCATGAGGGGGCGGCTGAGATTCCATACTGTACTAAATGGCCACACCAACAGGCACGTCGTGGCGAACGCGGATTTTGGTCCTTGCGGACGGCTCGCCGCGAGAGGCCAAGACCCCTTGATGAGCCGTAGGCGCTGCGGCCGCATTTCGAGCAAGGGCGGCGGCAGCGATGGCTGTGCTAGCCGTGGCGAGGGCCTCAGTGGCATCGTCCGCCATCTGCCGCATCATCGCGCTGTGGGCAGTGCAGATGCGGATCTGCTCCCTGGCCTGGGCTGCCAGGACATCCGCCTGCTGCTGCGGCGTGAGGTGGAGCTCGGCACTAGGTAGGTCCGGTTCCTCGTCTTGTGGCTCGAGCAAGTCCACCCCCACAGAGATCTCCTCGTCCTTGGGCCCGTCCTTATTGGTCTTGACCACTAGCCGGCCATCGTTCAGCCCCATGAAGCCATAAAGAGCGGACACTGCTGGGCGGCGATCGACAATGTCAAGGGGCAAGGATGCGGTGCGCGTCCCCCCTATCCTCCAGTCGGGACAATGGAAGACGCGCTCTGCCCAGTTGTCGACCGCGGCGCCAATGGGAAAGAGTACGTCCTGCCCTAGGAGCACATCGAAGGACTTGGAAGGAGTGACGAGTGCGTGCCGGTGGATGGTTGTCTCGTCTGCCGTGCCTGGGCGCAGAGTGAACAGTAGCGCCAACCTTGTGCAGCCGGCGACGGTCTCGGACGTGTCGGCGGCGGTGTTAATGCGCGTCGGAGAGTCCTCCAAGTCGGCGGAAGAGAGTCCCAGCTGCCGGAAGTAGCGGAGGCTGATGAGAACCGGCTGCGCGCTTGTGTCGAACATGATGCGCTGCGGCGCCTGGGTGTTGACGAGCACGATCCTCTGCGAATTATCCAGAAACGCGGCTTTAGGAGTGTTGATCATCCTGCGCTCCTGCGCAGGGCGCGCGGGCGCGGATCGCACCGCGGTGGCGGCATCGATGGTCGGCCTCGTGGCTGCGGTGCGTAGCGTGGCTCTGCGCGACTGGAGCATCCGCTGAGCGGCCTGCCTCGTTGCCTCCATGGAGACGCCGAACTCTGCGAAGGAGACCGTCGGCATGCGGTGCAGTGCGAGAGAGATGACCTCCGCGCTGAGCTGCACCGTCGTCATAGGTGAAGCGAGCGCATGTGGCGTCAGCTTTGTTGAGGTCATGGAGGGCTCTAGGATGCGGAAGGAACGGGGCAGCCGCGGTGCCTCCTCCGTCCGGCGTCCCTGGTCTGGCCCGGCGCGCTTCTGCGGAACAACGGGCTAACCGGCCGGTGCTACGAGCGTGTTCTCACGGCTCGCGCGCCCGACTGCGGAGCGGCTGCCGAGTGGCTGTGCGTGTGCGCAGCAGGCCAAAAAGGCCGCTGCTGGCGCAGCCGGCAAACCTGCCGCGCATTCTGCCGCGGGGCCTGTTGCAGCGCCGTGCGCGCAGCTTGCCGCGAGGCCTGCCGCGGGGCCCGTTGCGAGATCTGCCGCCG
>WELA01002297.1:544292-679275 GCA_009602735.1 Mesotaenium endlicherianum
TCTCTCTCTCTCTCTCTCTCTCTCTCTCTCTCTCACTCTCTCTGTGCTCGTCATGCTCACCTTCATTCTTATGGAGAATTGCAATATCATCCAAGAAGACTTGCCCAAACTTACCCAAGTGAGCCTTGAAAATGTCATTCATAGCACCCATGAAGGTTGCAAGAGCATTAGTCAGCCCAAATGGAATCGCATAAAACTCACAGTGTCCATAATGTATGCGGAAGGCAGTCTTGTGTTCATCTCCCTCAGCAATTCTAATTCCATGATAACCATTCTTGAGATTTATCTTATAAAATACGTTAGCATTAGATAAGGTATCAAGCAAATCCTCAATTCCGGGTAAAGCATACTTGTTCTTTTTGTAATATTGTTAAGATCTCTGTAATCTACACACATTCCCAAACCGCCATCCTTCTTCTTAACAAATAAGATGGGTGCGCCATAAGGTGATTTAGTGGAAGAAATATGATCATTTTTTGCCAAATCTGCAATCTGTGTTATTAACTCTTCACTCTCCACATAAAGCCATAGGTGCGTTGCCAAGGTGGCTAACTCCCAAGTAACAGATCAATGTTGTGATCTACTTCCCTCTTAGGGGCCGATCCTGGAGGCATGTTAAAAACATTGGCATACTAAGCAACAATTCTTGCAACAGTACGGTGCTCTAGAGGACTCACCTGTTTCTCAACCACTTTTCCAGGTTGAGGGGGTAACTCATTTAGCAGCAAACAGAACATTATGTCTTCCTTCTGGTTCCAGTTTTTGTTGAACTTCATTCCATTCAACAATTTGCATTCTTGTAGAATCCTATTCCATCCCTTCACTTGCCATCCATAAAAGACAAGTGGAAGAGCACTGGTGGGTGCCAAGTTAGTCTGCCCATCATTGGCTCCTCTCACTTTAACTGTACCTCTGCTCCAATACACTTCAGCTTGATGTCTATTAAGCCACGACCTGCCCAGCACGAGATCATAAAAGCCAGTGTTGAGTACCTCAAATGAAAGCGTTTCAGTTAGAACTGCAATGCCAGAACCTAACTGGACCTCAATAGGCTTGGTTATAACTCCTCCCGGGATACTTGAGGCATCTCCAAGGATTATTTTTCTATTCCCTTGGGTGACAGTAGGCAGCCTTAGCCGCTTAACTAAGTCCTTATGGATAAAAGTATGTGACGCTCCTCCGAAAACAAATGTCCTCATCAACCTGCCTGCAATCATACAATGCAATTGGATAGGGGGGACGGACTTTTCCTAATTTTGCATTGTTCTCCTGACTTAGCAAAGAAATGTCGGACATCAAGTGGAACAAGATCATCCGAAGCGTGCACTCTCTGGGGGTCTATATTGCTAATGGTCTCCTTTATCTGTTTGTCAGGCATGCATAGTGAATGCAGTGTAGCGGGACCCATAATACCTGCTACGAGAGCAGCTAGCAATGACTCACTACCTCTAGTATCCTCACAGTCAGTAGATTGGATTGCTGACTGTTGGTATCTTTTGAAGGCTGATCCTTTCTCTTGACCTTTAGAAGGTGCTTGCTAGGACACTGCTCTCTGTAGTGGCCCAACTGCTGGCAATGGTAGATTTTGCTGAGGTTGGTCTCGGCTTAGTCCTACCACCACCTAATCCATAACCACCTCGAGAGTGTCCAACTCTCCCTCTACACTGTATAGCACTATATTCATACGGATACTCATCACTCTGATCGTCCTCAGCCTGATCCCTCTTAATTACATTGTAGGAACAAGGAGGCTCTTTGACAATCTTAGACACCAAAGTATTACTCGGGCGCTTGTAATTGAATTGCTGCTTCTCCCAGGCATCGGCATCTTGGATGAAGTCAGCTAGTTTCTCATATTTCTTTTCAGCAAAATGACCTAAGACCCCGAATTTCAAGCCATACCTGAAGTATGCTACCTATACCGCTCCGGCACTTCCAACTGCTTCATTCTCTTGGAACTTCTGAGCAAACTCAGCAACTGAAGTGGTCTGCTTCAGTGTCAAGAAGATCATCGCATAGATAGCTTTCTCCTCCTGATTGATAACATCAAACTTCTCATGCAGCTTCTTAACAAACTCTACCCAAGTTATTGACCCTCACGCTCTTCTTTCCAATACAGCCACCAGCTTGCTGCATTGCCTTTCAAAAAAGCGCGTTGCCTGGTTTTCTCGTAGTCCTGCAATTCTGGGTTGTTCTCCAGCCATTGCTCAACATCAGCGAGAAACTTGATCAAGTAGTACTTTCTCTTTCCCTCTGGGTCATAGTCCTGAGAGGGTTTTGGCTTAGGCTTACTAGGCGCTCTGCTACCACGACTAGTGGTTTGAGAACCCAGTTGGTCTCCGTTACGCAGCAATGACATCATGCTCCTTATGTCCTTCTGTTGGGACTAATTCATGCTCGCCATTTGCGATTGCATTTGCACAAATAATGCTCCCAGATGTACATTCTGAGGTGGTAGAGTAGCAAACGCCGTAGCAGCAACAGTAGCTTAATTAGTCGTAGCTTCGACATTCCGAATTGCTGCTGCTTCGACTGTGCCTGTTGCACTCAGTTGTTTGTGAATTTGAGGGAGAGGTATAGCTGTAGGCAAAAGAGGAGATTGACCCTCTCTGCCATCTGATCTTCCACCCTCCTTTGGTCACGAGCCTCCTGTTTTCTACCTCTTCTACCTCTTTGGCTACTCGTTCATCCTTAGCTTGCAGGGATGCTACTGCAGCAAGAGCTGCTGCTTCCCCTGCATCTTCTATAGCTCCTGCATCACGTAGCGTTTCAAAGTAGGTACGGGTTCCAAAAACGCAATCATCATCTTGCCCTCCCTCAATGTGATCATTGTTCTCCATATCCATTTTGCGAGAGTTGCTAGCTTGAGATCGAGTCCTTATCATATAAGACTACTATGATAAGTAGGTCCAATACCACTGAAATGAATCGACTTACCAGTGGGTAATTAACAATTAATAAAATATCTTTATGTCTGCAAGTAATCTTCATGGTAATTTTTGTTAAGTGGTTAAACAAAAAAGACAACGAATTAGCGATACACAATACTCATATTCAAATGCAAGTATACGAGCATCAATCATGCAATCGATAAACTCATACATAAGCAAGGTTCGAAGACAGTTCACGTCAATGGCTTCTCGTCTTGGATTCAGATTTCTTTCAGTAAGCTGTACAAGAGAGTTGGCCTTGTTTCCAAATACCTAACTCAAGAGCAATACCTAGCATATGTACATGGAATGATTTTACTGTTCAACAGCAAGTGCGATGGCACCGCCTACCCGGGAGTTAACCACGTTGGTAGGACCTCGGCTTACCAAATCCACCACCATCTCCCATCATCCCGAAGAGCCATCCATCCTAGAAATGTTCTCTGGCCCTTCATCTAGCATATCACACTTAGATGCATGACTAGGTGGTTCGCTGCTACCGAGTACGGAAGTCAGCTGGCTGACAATGGATGTGTCAGCAAGCCGACCAAAGTTGACTTCAGCCTGCTGCTCTCGGCTGAGTCATTAACTTGATCAATTATATAACTCCAAGAGAATTAGTATTAACTATAGTCCAGCAGGCTGAACTTAATTATCTACTGTATCTAAATGAATATTTATCTACCAAGATACTGATTTATTACACATGTATGTAGCATTTCAATTGGAAGAAGCTATCTAAATATTTTGCTTCTTGCCGTTTTGCCTAGCCACAGTCCCTCATGTCTTCGTTAGGATCTTGAAAGAAACTGGTGAGGATGTGGAGAGGGGATGAAATTACGATTCTTTCCTACTTAGATGACTTCCTGATTTGTTGTAGCTCTATTGCGCAGCACACTACCTCACAAGCTTCGATCCGCCAAGGTTTCCATGGAGCAAATTTGTATTGTCAACGCACAAAAAGTTGTTTTGGATCAGACCCAAGTCCTGAAATTTCTAGGTATCATAATTTACTCTAGAAACCTAACCGTTCACGTAGAAAACTCTAGCTTCTATAGAGTCTTAGTCACCTCAAAGATGCCCTGTCCACAAAAAGACTAGTCAATGTAAAAAAGATAACAAGACAGATGGTTTCCATGAGAATCACATTTAGGGATATCACTAGGTTATTTTCCAGAGTCTTGTTTACTTGCATGGCAGGAATAAAATATTGGTCAATTGAAGTGAAGCTCTTACCTCAAGTAGCAGAAGAACTGGGCTTCTAGGAATCCTCCTTCAATAAGTTTAATGGAGGACATCTCATGACTATGTTGTGTCCTGATTATCTTTTGCAAACAATCTTCTTCAAGGGCAGTTGGGCTGTAAGGTCACAAGAATGTAGAGTGCATTTTTGTGGTCATTCTGATATAGAATTTGTCAAATTTGGTTGAGTATTGAGAAAGTAATGAATTTCTGAAGTTTTAATAGTTTCAAGGTTGGTCGACGACTATCTTTAATTCGCGGTAAGCACGATCTTCGGATTGACCGACAGCGTCGAGCGATCTGGGCCGTTAGAGTGAATTCAAACCTTCACGTAATTTTGGCTAACGCATAGTGCTGACCAGGTCGATTTACCTAGAAGTTTCGGATTAGCCTAGCGCGTCTAAGTTAGTATATTCTAGATATTTCGATGCATATATGTGGATGTCAAATCAACCTGACACGTTGGATGAGGCTGATCTGGCCTACTCACAAATATTCTAGAAGGGACAATTTGACAAACACTTAGGAAATTTCATTGGTAAGCGGCCCTCCCTCGTAGAGGCGAGCGGTCGTTGTAGAACACTAAAAATATAAATAGGCATAACTTCTTTGTTTCTCATCAATATTTATTTCTGTAAAGTTTTACGAGTTTGCAATGACGACGCCTTTCTTTCAATGTCATTTAAAAGCACTTTCTTGCTACTCAAAATGTTGAATATTTTTTCTAAGCTTTCTTAGTGACATGCCGCTATACTCTTTAGTATGATTGCAACTAGTTTAGTTCCTCGCTACGCTTCCACTAAGGCACTCTGCCCCTTTCATGGGCAGCTTACCTCAAGGAGTTCTCCACTGCAAGACAGTGGGAGCTTACGAGTCCTCCTACCCCAGACCTCCAGCCCAGATCAGAAACACCATGGCAGCCCTCACTGCACCAGCTCAGATTGTTAAAGGTTCTCAAGTCCTGATTAGGACTTATAGCTGGGCATTATACAAAATTTTAAAATTAGGAAGTTCTAGGAAGCCTCAGGTGCTTGATACTTGCAAAGAGGTCTTCTCTCTCACAATGGCTCATCAAATAGCACTACAGATTGAATGTATAGAGAGTTGCATGGACACAGCTATTAGGAGTCAGTCCCAAGCCTTGGATATGGATGAATCATGACTTCACTTTACACATAAACTCTTTTCAACTTGCTACAGATCACCTGGGGGCCTCACACTATTGATAAATTTGCCTCTCCCCATAATAGCCAACTGGATAGGTACAATGCAAGATGGCTGTGTCCTTCAACGGAAGCCCTAAATCCTTTACAAAAAACTGGAAAGGAGAAGTGAAATATTGTTTCCCACCTCTCCAGCTTATATATGAAGTGGCCAAACACACCCTGAAGTGCCAGTCTGCCTGTACCCTTCTTCTCCCACTGTGGAAAGCTGCTACTTGATGGTCTAGGTTACTGAGCAGCCCACATCACTTGGCCCCTTTTGTCACTAGGTACCTGTACTTAGGCTACAATACACAGGTATTGAGACCAGGAGCTAACAAGAGAGCTTTTGGAGGAAAAGGCATTCTCTTGTGCTCTATGCTAGCTCTGAGAGTCAATAGCATGGTGCCTAAGCAGAGGCTTAGATTGCCAATCATCTTGCCTCGAGGGAGATGGAGAGAGGAAGTCTGGAGATGGCATTTCAAATGATGGCTCCATCAACCTCGAAGACTTACAACACGTACTAGAGGCGTTTCCAAGAATGCTGCACACGGATGAAGGTATAAAACCTCCCTGCATCTGTTCCTACAGCTAGATTGTACTTGCTACACCTCTTGCAGGAAAGAGTCAGCATTTGAACCTACTGCCTATTTATCTATCTGTGCCTAATTCTTATTATGTCTCTTTATGCTATATCTAATTCTGTATCTCTCATTAGTCTACTTTGTGACTTCCCTCAGTTCTAAATATTTTTTCGGCCATCTGTCGCGACTGCTATCCACTTGACAGTGCCGCACGCGCAACGCAAGTCACGGCCGTCCAGGTACGGAAAGTCAGCGTTGACGCACCAACCAAAAGACTGAGTTATCTCAGTCGGCGGTTATGTCAAAGTCGTTATCACTGTCAAAGTGGTCACGACACGTCAAACCCCATACCCAGGGATGTTGCAGAGGCGTTGCGTGCCACCTCGGTTAAGAGCCTCGAGTGACTAGCCACAGCTTGAGCGTTCATCTCAAACGCTGCCAGCCGCCAGCCACATAGGCGTGATTGCCAGCTGAAACACTAAGCAGTCACGTGCGACAATCACAAGGCGTGCATGCATGCTGAGTGACAACTTCTAAAGTTGTTTGAGGGCTGTTAGGTAAGGACGGCATGCAAGCTAGGCGCTGTGACTAAGCACTGGCATTCTTGAGAGAGGATAATGTGTGGTGCCTGCAAAAGGCACTAATCTTGCCTGAAGCTGTCTCATTCTTGCTTGCATTATTGTCAAGGAAGCTGAAGGAGCAGGTACAGAAGAAAAGGAGAAGAAGGAGCGCAAAGAAGAAGGAGTTCCCAAGGCCACAGAAGAGCCGAGACGCCACGCTTCTGCCGATGCGGGAAGCTTTCTTCTCAATGTATCATAGAAAGGTCAGACCTCAGAAATTTCCAAGAGAGGATCTCGCTGGTAGAAAGTAGAGAGCTGCAAAATAGAATTTGTCAGGAGATTAGCACAGATTCGGGTCAAACGCCACAAGCGTGCGAAAGTCACTTAAAACAATGAGTGCTGTGTTAGTTTCCAAGTTCTCAGAAGTCTCAATTGTCGAATTGCTGATAGCAAGAGTAGCATTAACAAGTAAAGCTCTTAGTGAAGAATTGAGTGAGCCTAGCCAAGCAATGAAGAATTGTTAAGGCGCGATGTTGAGCGAAGAGCTCAGACCAGGCCAGCATAGAGTTACATACATGTGACATGAGAGCATCTCGACATGTAACCCTCTTGCTAAGCACGCCAACACTGTTGAAACAGCTGAGGGCTGTTGAAATTGCAAGAAATCAGGACATTAGAAGAGAGATTGTCCGTACCCGGATGCTAAGCAACTATCTGCGAGCAAGGCGCAGATATGCGCACATTGCAACAAGAAGGGGCACTCAGAAGATGAGTGCTGGTCTAAGAACCCAGATTTAAAGCCGCCACGGGCAAATGCTGGCACGAAAGAGGCAGACAAGGAGAAAAAGAAAGAAAAGGGTGGCTCTGGTAACCGCAAGGGTAACCAGAAGTATGACGCTATGAGTGCAAAAATCACTGAGTTGAAAGCTCAATCTGCGAAACTAAATGTGCCTAATGTCCACTATGATGCAGATGTTGCAGAAAAGACCGTCTGCAAAGGCGAGAAACTGATGCCTGAAAAGGCTGTGGGTGCAACGGCTGCCGAGCGAGCAGATCACGACTGTCTGGTGCCAAGGAATGCTGGGAAGTTTCCTCAGACTTTCCAGATTATTCTGGATGAAGATGAGATCTCGCAACTGCGACAAGCCAAGGCTGGGACGCGTAAGACATTTAGTTTTTCGCTGGAGAAGCTGAAGGCCCTGGTGGAACATCGGATCCAGCATGCTCCTTCGCTTTCTCTTGTTGATTTGCATATCACATACCTGTTCACGATTGAAAAAGTTGGACATATAGCTGAGGAGGGTGCGAACAGCGCTCATTGCCGACCAACTTCAGCACCGTGAGAGTGCAAAATAGGGATGGTGTACTAATATTCAACAATTGGGCAGCACCAACATTCTGTTGGATACGGGCGCACAGCTAATCATCCTGGGAAAGCGAGCTGTGAAAGCTCTAGGATGGACAGCAAGGGACCTGAAAGAGAGTTCTTTCCAGTTAAGAACTGCCTCAAGGCAAGTCTCAAAGTCTTGTGGGATTACTCACAAGCCTGTGAAAATTACAGTAAATTCAGGAAAACCTAAAGAGGCGTCACTACTCATGGAGTGCACAGTGACAGAGGCAGAGAACTATGATGTTCTCTTGGGAACAGAAGCGCTGATTCCCTTGGGTATGGTCATTGATTTGCAGAAGCCAGAATCCTACGATAACATCATGAAGCGCGACGAGGAAAGCTATACGAGCATCAACATGCCAACACCCTTGGTATGGCAACCTCGGATTATGGAGCAACTCGAAACTGTGAGTAACAGTGACTGAGGCTCACAAGAGCTGCTGCCAGTACCCTACCCAGTTACCTCTGCTGCAAACCTGATGCCTGGAGTCGAGCCGCTGCCGCAAGGCACATTGTCAGGATGGGAGATCCTTTTCGCAAAAAGGGACTAGCGGTGTTGGAATTGTTTGCCGAACTTGGGTCTGGGACCATAGCATTGATCCAACGAGGGATACAGGTGGCCAAAGTCCTGTATGTGGACAATGATAACCACGCTTTTCTAGCATTCAGAGAAGTCATGAGTCAGATGCTGAAAGGGGCAGACCTTACAGATGCAGCAAATGCATCACTTTGAGGGGTTGGTGTCCGCATACACCAATGTTGAGCGCATCGCTGGAGGCAACATTATTAATGTGAAGCCTGAAGCCCTGTATAGCTATAGGATTGACTGGATCTTTGCTGGATTTCCTTGTCAACCGTTCTCTCAAGCTGGGAACAGGAGGGGATTCAGTGATCCACGAGCACAACACTGGAGATGGATGGTGATAATCATCAGCATGCTGCGGGAACGTCAGCACTATCACCCACCAATGTTTGTGATTGAGAACGTGCATCCAGGAATGGATTACCAGCAGATGAAGCCGAGAGAGCCATGACTGATTCTCGACTCCACCTTGGGTCATCATGTGCTAATCAACGACGCCAAGCACGGAGGATTATCCCATAGGGCTAGAATATTTTGGATAAACGGCATGTCTATTGAGGTCCTGAGAGAGATGGAGGACCTTACGCGGCGATCACCGACGGCATTGACAGTGGAAGAGGCGCTGGCGGTACGTACCACGCCAGTGACCAGGAGGGATTCCTACCACAGTGCGTCATCAATGAACCAGGTCAGCCAAGGGCAGTACTGCCTACCTTTACAGCGTATCCAGGATCCCAAGCCTTCATAGGAGGAAGACCAGGAATGGTCAAAGACATGCATGAAAGAGACGCCGTTTGGAGAGAGCCTACTGCGGTGGAGAAGGGAAACTGCCTTGGAATATCTGACACCATAGCTTGGCAGATAGTCGGTGTTGTAGGGTCAGATGAAGCTGCAAAGATTTTCGGCAACATGATTGGACAGTACTCTATGACTTGGCTGGTGGAGACAATCATGACGTGGCAGCAGTTGACCTTCACCGACAAGCCTATGCCGAGGCCAAGACCAGTGACAATTGGGGTCAATGTGGTGCCAACATCTGACCAGAGGGCTATCAGGAACGCACATCAGCAACAAGAAGAATACGGTGTGCGAAGAGACGCAGCGGCAGCTGCCAGAGACAGAGCATTCAGGGAAGCTGAAGTAGTTGAACTGATGAGATGCCAGGATCTGTTGGACCAGATTGATAATCGGACCGCTGAATTACAAGCACCTCTGGAAAGAGAGGATACACCTTATGAGAGACCAGGCGCTTGAGCAGACGACGCCGTTGCCAAGCGCAGCAGACGATATGCAGAACACCCCGTCATCCTTGAGAAACGCCACTCGCAGTTTGATATTTGGGAGTCCCTCTCCCGAAGCCACGACATCAAGGCGTGAGAAGACTTCAAAATATGCCAGATCAGGGTATGATACCAACCTCAGCCCAAGAGCAACTGGACGCGGAAACTACTGGCAGGACAGCTCAAGTAGCTGGGAAGCTAACCAAAAGTGTCTATCGTCTTCACCAGAGCAAGTACCGTTACAAGATATGTCAGAGGAGTCTGAGAAGAAGACCCCTGGGCCAACACCTGAAGATTTTGAATACTATCTAAAACCAAGCACCAGTGCAAGAACGCCGGTGCAATATTGGTGAAGGGCCAAGATGGGCGTCTGAAGAGTACCTGAGTAGGACCCCTGAAGAGTCCTATAATACCTGCAGAGCATCCGTCGGAGAACGCAATATTGGTGAATGGGCTGAAGAGAGTAGCCAGAATTCATGAGATTTTGGAGGGTCTGCAAAGACCATATGCCTCAAAGTGATATTCGAAGAACGCAAAGAGGAGTCGGGCAAGCAATTGTCCACAACACCTTCTTTGATGAGCCTAGAGCCGCAGGCTAAGGGGCAACAGCAGGGTTCAGCCAGTCAGACAGCTGAATCCATTGCAAGGCAGATCTTGGAGCAGCTACTGGAAGCAGACGCTCGACGGCACAAGGAAGAGGAAGTAGCTAAGGCGGCAAGCACTCTGCAATAAGCCATCGTCAACCTGGCGAAGCTCAACACAGATAATGATGGAGAGCCACCACCACCTGCAGTGGAGAAGTCAGTTGAAGATGAAGCAAAGATGCCAGATCTTCCAAAGTTTGACCTGCCGTCAGTCACCAATGAAGAGGAGATTCGGGAAGAAATTCCACGATTTCCTACCCCAGAGCTGGACTTGTTGGAGCTACAAGAGCTCAGGATGGATGACTGGGTGGCCGACCACTTGATAATGGAGGGGCCCAGCCTGGCAGATCTATACAACAATCTGAGGTCGCCTACATCCAGCACTCCTATTCCCAGTTTTCCACCAGAAGCTACTCCACATCAACTACAACAGCCGCAGGAAGTGGCTGGCTGCACCGCTAAGATGGAACCAACACAAGGTAATCCTCACGGTTGCGCAGGCAGACAAAGAAAGGTGGCCCGGGAAGGGAATGCACCTTTCAGGCGGATGCTAATGCGTTATCTCAGGTATAGGGGAGCAGCTCAGAGAGAAGGGGTTCCGAAAGGAACCATGGCTCCTCCTCCGCAACCTATCCTGGAGATTTTGCAAAGAGAGGGAGAGGATGGCTCGATTCGCGAAGCTATGGCATTGGGAATTTGCATTCCCATGGTGCGCCCTTCATCCACTGGAACGTGGGAGAAGGATAGCTCAGCTCCTAGGACACCCGCAACTTCTGAAAGGGAACTAGTAGAGCTGGGAAGTACCAAAAGCCG
Source organism: Mesotaenium endlicherianum (assembly GCA_009602735.1). Lineage (NCBI taxonomy): Eukaryota > Viridiplantae > Streptophyta > Zygnematophyceae > Zygnematales > Mesotaeniaceae > Mesotaenium > Mesotaenium endlicherianum. The sequence continues at coordinate 555,521 of WELA01002297.1, forward strand.
CTTGACAGCAGAGAATGCTGTATACGCACAACTAGCTGCGGCTCAAATACCGCAAACTTTGACACAAGCATGGGCGGTTACGCCACCAGCCAGGGAGGAGTTTGGCACAACCGTTGCGCACATTGCTACCATTGAGCGCGAGTGGGGTTGGACAATCGACCCCAGAGCAGATCCAGCAGAGTGGCCTTTGCCGAACCCGCCCCCACCACGTGAAGAGGGAGGAACGGGGACCAGCTTGACTACAGCAGATGAAGAAAGGTTCTTCAGGCAGCCCGTCCGGAGGCGTCTGACATACTCCACTCAACGGGAGAGGCGACGATCCATAGGAAAAGGTAAAAGGCTTAAGAAGCAGGCCGCCGAGCTTAAGTCAGCGGAGGAGCAAGCTGCGAAGCCTACCACTCCACCGCCTAACAATCAGGCAGAAAAACCTGAAGGTCAGGATGAGGGCAAAAAGCCCCCACCTGAATCCAAAGAGTAGCAACTACTGGAAGCCTGTGTTGGGGAAAAGCAGCCAGCAACTGAGATTTTCACTATTGGAAAAATGGTCTCAGCCCAACAGAGAGCACAAATAGAAAGGCTGCTGAAGAAGCACCGCAAGGTGTTTGCTTTCACCAAGGAGGAGATTGGTAGAACCAGTGCCAGTGTGTGTGAGATCACACTAAGTACTGATAACCCAGTTAGACTTGGGCCGCATAAGCTCAGTTAGACCGAATGGGACTGTGTGGAGAAAACTTGCCAGGAGCTGCACAAGCTCGGCATGATTGAGAAATCAACATCAGTACATGGAGCTTCCAGAGTAGTAGTTGCCAAGAAGGACGAGGCTGGCAATTATACAGCCACTCGTATGTGTGGAGACTACGGGCGACTGAATCTCCACACGGAGCCAGACAGCTACGTGATGCCTACACCAGAGTGGATCTTTGCGATTGCCACCACCGGGAAGGTGTTCAGCATCATCGATCTATGCCAAGGCTTGAACCAGATCCCTGTGAAAATAGAAGATTGTATTAAGACCGCTTTCTGGACTCAAAGGGAACTTTGGCAATGGACGATAGTGCCGTTTGGGCTGAAATGCCCCAGCCATATTTCAGAAGACTATGTATAAAGTGCTGGAGGGGCTGACTTTTGCAAATCCATACATTGATGACATAGTGGTGTTCAGCAAGTCCATAGAGGAGCACCTTGAGCACTTGGAACAAGTGTTCCAGCGCCTGGAGAAATTCCAGATAACGCTGCATCCTGGAAAATGCAGATTCTTTGAGGCACATGGGCCTTACTTAAGATATAGAATTGGGAACAATGCTATGTCCCCACAGCCAGTAAAGGCTGAGGCCATTTACAAGAAACCTGCACCTGCAAATGTGTCCAAGTTGAAAGCTCTATTAGGGCTGAGCGGATACTGTAGTGAAACAGATAGATAAAGTACTTAGTAAAACAGAATACTTTATCTATTCAAGACAAGGATCTTTGAACACAAGTGGTAGCTTCTTGAAAAAGAGATGGCTTCTTGAAAGTTAATATATTTCTGGATTTTGGCAAGTACAAGAGTGATTCTCCCATGTCTTTCTATGTTCTAGCTCTTGTTTATATACTTGCTACATAAGTAATTTCTAGGAAGGTGTATGTTGATGTGTTGGCACCCAACACATCCCAAAACTTGCCACCTCTTTCTAGAATAATGTACACATGTCCTTTTGACCTAAAAATGGCACATTTGACTTTTGCCACATGGAGTTCTTCTAGGTCTTTCCTCTAACTTCGAAAATGCCTTGGAAGGTTCAAAGGACATGAACCAAGTTACTAGAGTACCTATTCACACTTGACTCCACACAATACTACTCCAAATATATTTGAAAACATTAAAATATATGCAAACTAATATATAATAACTCAAATCACTACATCACCCCCCCGATAGAAAAAGCGACGTCTCGGCGCGTCAAGTCAGGTCTTACACATGTGGAGCAAACTAGTCAACAGTTTCAAGTCAGATGCCACACATGTGAAGAGGACTAGTCAAAGGCGCCAAGTCAGGTGCTACACATGTAAGGTAGACTAGGCAAGGTCGTAGGTGGTGTGACCTTATTGGCTAGCCTACTCCTTAATGATAAAGAAAATTGTACAAGTTGGCCCAGAATCTGCCACGAACTCAAAAATTCATAGCGGCCACAGAACTGCTCCAAATCTGAAAATTCGAGTGCCAGACGGACCGCGTCGGAGAACTCTACCGGGTCACCAAATTTGAGAGCATTCTCATTTCTGGAGTGTCGTTGAGAGCTGAGAGAGTAGGCACTCCTCCAAATCTGTGCAGAAACTTCTGAAAATCATAAGTCCTTCTATACTTCTCCAAATTCTGCAAACTAAGTCTCAAACTGGGCGCTGTAAGATGTTCTACCAGAGTCTTGAGTTTCAGAGCATTCCAAGTTCAGGGGAGGGCACAATGTCAGAAGGCATATTCTGCCCTAACAATGCCAGCAGCCTGACCCCCTTCTACTTAGAGCATCATATCTCTCTCACCAGTGCTCCAAATTGAGCAAACTTGGACTCTAAATGACCGGCTACTCATGGACTACAGCCAGGTAAATTTTCAGAATTTATTATGCAGAGACCTATTACCAGTAGCAGTTTTAGTTTTCTGTCCAGAAACTGCGAGAAGAGAAGAGTGTCTAATGTCAATTTTTCCTCTTTCTTGTTCTTGCAGGCTGCCTCCAAGGGGTCTTCTGCTGCTTCTTGATGGTGGCAGGCTGCCTCCCTGAAGTCTTCGGGCTTCTAGTAGAGAGACTTGGGGCTGGTCCAAGATGGGGGTTGGCGGCATGGAAGCGCTTCAACTTTCTCTGAACTTTGTCAAGGTAGTGCGCCGCCACCCAACTATTCTCCGAATCTGGATATCCTTTCCACTTGATCAAGTATTGCTGCTGTCTCCTGAAATTTCTCATAGCCACTATGTCTTCCACTTCGTACTCCAAATGATCATCCACTATTGTTGGGGCTGGTGGGGTTGTCACACGTCCTGGGAACTTGTTGTCGGGTTGCACATATGGCTTGAAGAGGGAAGCGTGGAATACGGGGTCGATGTGCATAGTCTGGGGAAGTTCTAGCTTGAAAGCAACGGGGTTGACTTGCTGGATAATCTTGAAGGGTCCCAAATACTTGGGAGAGAACTTGCTGCCGGCAGGCCTGTTGTTCAGGGAAATGTTCTTGGATGATAGTAACACGTTGTCACCCACTCTGTACGTAATTTCTCTTCTGGATCTGTTCGCCACTCTTGCTTGAGCATCTTGCGCGTGTTGTAGAGCTTTCTTCGCTGCTGTAAGGGCTGCTTCTAATGTCTCCATAAAATCTGTGGCTGCAGGTACTTCATCATGGCCAGCCGTGAAGCTCAGTGGCGTGGTCGGATGGAAGCCATAGTTGAGGAAGAATGGGGACTCTTGGGTAGAGGCCTGCGTAGTGTTGTTGTAGGCAAACTCGAGGGGGGTCAAGTACATGTCCCAGTCTTGCTCGAGGGTAGACACGTAGGCCTTTAGAGAGGTCTTTAGGGTACGATTCATACGCTCGGTTTGCCCATCTGATTGTGGGTGGTAGGCAGTAGACATATCCAGCGATGTACCCAAGTTCTTGAAGAGATTTTTCCAGAAATGGCTTGTGAATCTTGGATCTCTATCTGACACAATTCTTGATGGTAGTCCATGGAGTCGGAAGATGTTGTCAAAGATGAGTCTTGCAAGTTGTGGTGCTGTAGCCTTAGTCGTCGTGGGAATAAAATGAGCCATCTTGGTAAGTCTGTCCACCACCGTGAGTATTGCATTATGGCCTCGAGGTGTCACGGGCAAGTCCACGATAAGGTCCATTGAGATGTCCGTCCATTGTCTTTCGGGGATTGGTAGTGGTTGGAGGAGTCCTCCCGCCTTTTGCGATGATGGCTTGATTCTTTGGCATGTGTCACAGCTCCTGCAGTACTCCTTGACTTGCTTAGACATGCCTGGCCAACAATAAGTCCTAGCTAGAACGCCCGTGGTCCTTAGGATTCCAAAGTGTCCTCCAAGAGGGTTGTCGTGTGCTTCTCGTAGAAGCAAGAGCCGGAGGTCTATGTCATTAGGAACACATCTCTGGCCCGTATCTTGCCTCACCCAATAATTGCCTTCTTGCTTCTTGCATGGGTCCAAGGCTGCTTCTCCGTTCTTGTAGTAAGGGTCTCTTTCATAGGCGGCTGAAAATCGAGCTTCCAGATCTGTCTTCAGGGATACCATCACTGCATTTAATTGCAGTCTTGAGAGGGGGTCAGCCGGGTTTGTCTTGCCGGGCTGGTACTGAATCGTGATGTTGTATTGTTGCAAGTATCCGCTCCATCTTGCTTGTCTCCTTGAGAGATACGGCTGCGTTTGGAGGTGCTTTAACGCCTCGTGGTCCGTGGTGACCAGTACTTTGCGTCCTTCAACGTAGCAGCGCCAAACCTTCAAGGCATGTACAATCGCCAATGCCTCTCGCTCCGTGGTTGTATAATTTTGCTCGGCTGGATTTAGCTTCCTTGACTCGTAGGCGATGGGCTGCAGTCCCTTGCCTTGGTCTTGAAGCAGGATTGCTCCTATTGCATAGGAAGATGCATCGGTGATGACGTGGAAGGGCCAATCTGGGTTTGGACTTGGGAGTGTGAGCACCGGGGATGTGGTCAATCTTCGCTTTAACTCTTGAAATGCCTCTTCCTCTTTCTCGGTCCATGTATATAGCCTGTCCTTCTTGAGTAGATCTGTCAGGGGGGCTGCTATGTGCGAGAAGCCTTGGATGAATTTTCTGTACCAATTGGCAAATCCCAAGAATGACTGGAGTTCTTTCTTGGTCGTGGGGGTTGGCCATTCCTCCACCACCGTGGTCTTCTTGGGGTCCATCTTGATGCCATCAGCAGTCACGTGGAGACCTAGGAACTCCACTTCTTGTTTGGCAAACTCGCACTTTGACTCCTTCGCAAATAGCTTGTTTTGCTTCAATACTTCAAGGACTTCTTTCAAGTGTCTCGCATGCTCTTCAAGGGTCTTGCTGTAGATAAGGATGTCATCGATGAATACCACCACAAATCTGTCCAACATGGGCTGAAATATGGTGTTCATCATAGTCATGAAAGTTGCTGGCGCGTTGGTGAGTCCAAATGGCAGGACCATGAACTCAAAATGTCCATATCTTGTCCTGAATGCCGTCTTCTCTATGTCCGGTTCTGCGATGCGAATCTGGTGGTAGCCGCTCCGTAAGTCAATCTTCGTGAAGTACTTGGCTCCAACCAGCCGGTCCATGAGCTCATCCATGCGCGGCAGCGGGTATCGATTCTTGATGGTGATCTTGTTGAGGGCGCGATAGTCCACACACATCCTCAAGGTACCATCTTTCTTCTTGACAAATAGCACCGGGGCTCCAAATGGCGACTTGCTAGGTCGAATGAAGCCATGCTCCAGTAGCTCCTTGATTTGCTTCTTGACTTCGTCTAGCTCCGTGTATGACATTTTGAACGTAGGCCGAGAGATGGGCTTGCTTCCGGGCTCCAACTCTATCTTGTGGTCTACGAATCTTTTGGGGGGTAGGCCCTTGGGCAATTCCGGGGAGAACACTTCTTTGTAGTCCTCTAAGACTTCTTGTATCTCCTTGGGAACGGGGCTGCCTTCTTGACTCTCGATGTCTTTCTTGATGTCTTTTGGCGTGATCAAGGCCAAAAGAAGCTCGTGTCCCTTCCTCACAAGTCTCTTGAGTTGGAGGGCGGACAATAGTATCTCGTGTGCCGGCTTCTGGATGTCTTGGGTCTGGATATTCTGGATTGCGCGCAAAATACAGATTCTTGAAGTGATGTCATTCTTGATCTTGATAGTACCGGTCCTCCAATCAACTTGGGGGTTGTGCTTGGTCAACCAAGGCGTCCCTAGGATGACGTCGTACTTGCCCAATTGCATGGGGGAGAACACTACTCTATCCTTGAAGGACTTGATAGAGAGTGCCAAGGGGTACGTCTTCTTGGAAGGGGTAGTATAGGAGAATCCATCGGGCATCATAATCTCCTCGTCGTGGTCAAGAGTTCGCATAGTAATACCGTGCTTGGTGGCAAAATCTGCAGCAATGAAGTTGCCTTGAGCTCCGCTATCCACCAAGATGTGGACCTTCTCTCCTCCAAGGTAACCTCTCAAACTCATTGGGGCTGGAACGTCGTCTTCAACGGGGGTCTCCACCTCACTTGGCGTGTTGCCTTCTCGTGAAGTGGGTCTTGGGGTGGTAGGCTCCTGGCCTACCGGCGCTGTCCGTTTTTTGACAACTTTTTGGGGCATGAAAGTGCACGATGGCCCTTTTCCTTGCAATAAAAGCATAGTCCAGCCGTCATGAGAGCTTCTTTTTCAGCCGGGGAGAGTCTTGCTTTCACTCCTTGCTGGTTTCTTGCATCATAAGTGTCATTGGAGGGTCTTCCACTCTTCCGGGCAGCCGCGGGGTCCCTTTTAATAACTCCGATTTCCATGGGTGTGGGTCCAGATTCGGATGTGGAAGGGGCTGCGTACACCCGCGTCGTCGGTACCCGTGAAGATGAAGGCACGGAGTGCTTGAAATCCAAGGTATCCACCTTTTGGGCCACTTCAATGATCTTTGAGAAGTCCGTCAAGTCGCGTAACTCCACTTCCTTTGCCACCTTGGGTTTGAGGCCAAAGATGTAGCGGTCAATCTTCTCCTCGAGAGACATGTTGGGGATCTCAAGAGTGAGGGCGTGAAATCTGGATGTATACTCTTGAACGGACGTCGTTTGCTTGAGATGGTGGAGCTTTCCTCGGGCAATCTTCTCCGCATTGATGGGCATGAATTGCTTCTTGAGGGCCTCACGAAAATCTGCCCATCTTGCATATGATGGTGGGGGCTCTTGGCCGAGCATGGGGTGCGCCATAGCTTGATATATAGCCGCTTGATAGTTACGCCACCATGATGTTGCTGCTCCTCTAAGTAAGGTAACGGCAAAGGGAACGTAGTCCTCCTCGGGTACTTCAAGGAATGCGAGGTACGTCTCCACTTGGTAGAGCCATAAATTCAGGTTGGCACCTTTCCCGGGGTTGAAAGTGTCGGGTTTGCCGGGCTTGATGAGTTTCCTTGCTCTCGTTGGCTCTTGTGGAGGCGCTTGAGCCGGGGCTGGATTTTGAGCATTGCTCGCAATAGGGGCAACCATGGCAGCCATAGCTTCTCTTGACGCTTGCACGGTTGCTTCATAGGTGGCCAAGCCCACTTGGTTGTGGACGGTCATTAGGAAGGCTGCCCACTCATTTGCGGGAACTCCTTGTGGTGGGGTCAACTTTGCTATAGCGGCTGCCACGGGATTTGACGGTGCTCCTCCTTGTGGTGCTTCTTGTTGTTGGAGATTTCCTTGAGTAGGCTCTCCCATCGACGCTGGAGGAGGGTGTGCTCCTCCTTGTGGTGCTTCTTGTTGTTGCAGATTTTCTTGAGTGGGCTCTCCCATCGGCGCTGGAGGAGGGTGTCTTGGAGAGGAAGGGCTTCCTTCGAAAGCTTGCTGTTGGTCTTGAGGATCGGCCATCTTCTTGTGCTACCAAAGTGCCTAGCTCCGATACCACTGTAGTGAAACAGATAGATAAAGTACTTAGTAAAACAGAATACTTTATCTATTCAAGACAAGGATCTTTGAACACAAGTGGTAGCTTCTTGAAAGAGAGATGGCTTCTTGAAAGTTAATATATTTCTGGATTTTGGCAAGTACAAGAGTGATTCTGGAATGTCTTTCTATGTTCTAGCTCTTGTTTATATACTTGCTACATAAGTAATTTCTAGGAAGGTGTATGTTGATGTGTTGGCACCCAACACATCCCAAAACTTGCCACCTCTTTCTAGAATAATGTACACATGTCCTTTTGACCTAAAAATGGCACATCTGACTTTTGCCACATGGAGTTCTTCTAGGTCTTTCCTCTAACTTCGAAAATGCCTTGGAAGGTTCAAAGGACATGAACCAAGTTACTAGAGTACCTATTCACACTTGACTCCACACAATACTACTCCAAATATATTTGAAAACATTAAAATATATGCGAACTAATATATAATAACTCAAATCACTACAGATACTATCGTAAACTTGTGAAGGACTATAGCAAAATTGCTAAATCCTTAACAGAACTTCTGAAAAAGGATTTACCTTTTGTGTGGACGGAAGTCCATGAGAAGGCCATGAACGAGCTCAAGGAGCGGCTGGTAACGACCTCAGTCTTGCGAACGCCTGACTATTCCAAGCCATTCAATCTACACACTGACTGGAGTTGTGTGGGAATCGGCGCAGTACTCACTCAGGCCACAAGTCCTAGAGAGGAGTACGTCATTGCTTATGCCTCGCGCTCTAAAAACCGAGCAGAGAGCAACTACTTGTCCTACGAAGGAAAGCTATTGGCAGTGGTTTGGGCTGTCGCACATTTCAGAGAGTATCTTTTGGGAAGACCCTTCACGCTGATCACAGATCACTCGCTGTTACTCTAGCTGATGAAAAATGGAGACCTCACTCGTAAATTGGCTCGCTGGACTCTCAAGCTCCGAGAGTACCAGATGACGGTGATGCATCGAGCAGGTGTACTCAACAACGACGCCGATGGACTTAGCACGAACCCAAACCCATCCTCAGACGACAGAACAGGAGCTCGAGAAGAGGAAGATCCGAGCAGCCTAGCAGAATTGGCAGCCTGCCTGGCCAAAATGGCTAGAATGGTAGCATCAGGTGAAGCTGAGCCTCTACCCCTGTTCATTCCAGAGATTTAGAAAGATCAAGCCACTATGCACTGGCTGAAGACGAGAGTCCACATGGAGGGATTACTCGTGAAAGAGAAGGACCAGGTGAGCCATCAAGCTAAAAGGTTTTCCTGGAAACGCAATAACCTCTTCAAGATTGAAGAAACTGGTCAGGAGAAGTTGGTGCCAGAACCCACCAAAAGGCAAGCTCTGGTGCAGGAAATGCACGAGAGTACTGGACACTATTGTGTCAAGAAGACGTACGATCTTCTGGAGCTGTCTTATTGGTGGAGGGGCATGAAGCAGCAGTGTGAGGAAGATGATCAAGGCCTGCCAAAGCTGTGATCGCGTCAAGGCTGGTTTTACACAGCAACATCTACACCTGCAATCTCTGCCAATCATGGGCCTAGGCTACCCGTGGAGCTGCGATCTCGCAGGTAAGCTACCGCTGTCCAAGCGAGGTAACAAGTACATTATGGTCATGATTGAGCATTTCTCTAAGTGGATAGAGGTTGCCCCTCTAACTGCTAAGGAGAGCTTGGGGACCGCGGAAGCGCTCCTCAACGGTGTGATTGTACGTCATGGAGCTCCAGCAGAAGTGCTGACAGACCAAGGGTGTGAGTTTCAAGGATCTTTTCAGAACCTCTTGGATAGATGCTTCATCGACCATCGCACTACGTCTAGAGACCACCCGCAAGCAGATGGTCTAGCAAAACGGATGGTGCAAACCATTGAGTCTTCTTTGTGCAAATTTTGCCTTGAGCATGATAAGCGTAATTGGGATCTCGGTCTGCCATGGCTGGTTATGGGTTACAAATTTAGCAAGCAAGCTGCTTTGGCGAATTACTCGCCTTATCAGATTCTGTTTGGCAGAAGTCCACTTGTGCCCAGCAGCATCAAGCAGGAGTTTGAGCATGTGAAAGTCCTAGACAACCCTGATGAACTGCTAAAGGTTATGATACGCCGCAAGGCGTTATTTGAGCGCATGATGCCTGCTGCCTTGGGCAATCTAAAAATGGTGCAGAAAAGAGACACACAGCGTTACGCCAGGACGCGAGATGGGAGCTACCACCTGCAAATGACGCAGATCCAGGATGGAGACTTTGTCTACCGCAAGCGCCAGACCAAGACCACCATCGACACCAGTTCAAGTGCAGTGATCTTACGCGTGAAACATGCGTTCGACAATGGTGTGTTGGAACTGGAAGGTTCTGATAGTAAGACCATGAGAGATCACTTGCAGAACTGCTCGCTGTGCCATATGCCAAATATCGATGCTACGGTTAAGACTGTGCCCAAGGAATTGGTGCCAGCCACGCCTTGTGCCAGCTGCAAAGTGCCGGATGATCAAGAAGCAATGGTAACTTGCGATAAGTGTAATGCCCGTTGGCACACCTTCTGCATTGGTGAAGAATAGATTATGGCAGGACGGTGGGAATGTCTTGATTGCCTTCCTAAAACTCCCAGCCGCAGAGCTCGAAGATAGAAGTTTTCAGCGGCAAGGAAGGGACGCCTCAACTGAAAAGGAGGGGCGTAAGGGAAACTGAGGATAGGCTAACTTTCAAAAAATTTCTACTAAGTGTTGGTAGTGTGGAATAAGGAATTGGTTGAGCATGGGAAGCACTGAGTGTGGGATGCTTCACCGCATGATGCAAGTGCAGGAAGACCAGGAATGGGTCAACCCCCAGCTAGTCTGCCGCCGACACACGTGCAAAGGTCGATCAACCCGGTCGATTTCCCACGTGCAGCAACGCACCGACCTGTCGACCAGGGAATCCCCGTACGCGAGAAGGACCGCCGACACGTTGACGTTGAAGGCACACGTGCTGAGAAGCCACGCACGTGCCAGGGGTCTGACGCTGTTATGCACAACAGCTGTCGCGACTGCTATCCACTTGACGGTGCCGCACGCGCCGCGCAAGTCACGGCCGCCCAGGTACGGAAAGTCAGGGTTGACGCACCGACCAAAGGACTGAATTATCTCAGTCAGCGATTATGTCAAAGTCGTTATCATTGTCAAAGTGGTCACGACACGTCGAACCCCACACCCAAAGATGGATGGGGATTTGGACGGAGTAGTCAGCCGAAAGGCTAGGGGCCTGGGACCAGCAATGAGCCAGCCCAACAAGTGCCAAGGAAGGTACTGATCAATCGGCTATCTAAGCCAAGTACAGCAGGGATGTTGCAGAGGCCTTGTGTGCCACTTCGGCCAAGACCCTCGAGTGATTAGCCACGGCTTGAGCGTTCATCTCAAACGCTGCCAGCCGCCAGCCACATAGGCGTAATTGCCAACTGAAAGGCTACGCAGTCACGCGCGACAGTCACAAGGCGTGCATGCACTTTGAGTGACAACTTCTAAAGCTGTTTAAGGGCTGCTAGGTAAGGACGGCATACAAGTTAGGGGCTGTGACTAAGCACTGGCATTCTCGAGAGAGGAAAATGTGAGGTGCCTGCGAAAGGTACGAGTCTTGGCTGAAGCTGCCTCATTCTTGCTCGCATCGTTGTCAAGGACGCCGAAGGAGCAGGTACAAAAGGAAAGGAGAAGAAGGAGCGCGAAGAAGAAGGAGTTCCCAAGGCCACAGGAGAGCCGAGACGCCACGCTTCTGCCGACGCTGGACGATTTCTTCTCAGTGTATCATAGAAAGGTTAGACCTTAGGAGTTTCCAAGAGGGGATCTTGCTGGTAGAAAGTAGAGAGCTAAAGAATAGAATCTGTCAAGAGATTAGCACAGATTCGGGTCAAACACCACAAGCGTGTGAAAGTCACTTAAAACGGTGAGTGCTGTGTTAGTTTCTAAGTTCTCAGAAGTCTCAATTGTCGAATTGCTGATAGCAAGAGTAGTATTAACAAGTAAAGCTCTCAGTAAAGAACTGAGTGAGCCCAGCCAAGCAGTGAAGAACTGTTGGCGCGATGTTGAGCGAAGAGCTTAGACCAGGCCAGCATAGATGTGCAGTTTCAGAGTTTTGTAAGCTGTGACTTTGTGAAAGTCAAGCAAAAGTCCTGAAGGGCAACTTTCTTTGAATCTGGGATTGCCTGTTAAACTGCTTAAACGTGATTTCTGCAAACTACAAACTTGTTCATTCTGTAAACCCTCAACTTGGGCAAAGGCCTGCGTGGAAGTAAGACGCTTATGTCCTTGTAAGGGAAACTGAGGATAAGCTAACTTTCAAAAATTTCTACTAAGTGTTGGTTGTGTGGAATGAGGAACTGGTTGAGCATGGGAAGCAATGAGTGTGGGATGCTTCACCGCATGATGCAAGTGCAGGAAGACCAGGAAATGGGTCAACCCCCAGCTAGTCTGTCACCGACACACGTGCAAAGGTCAATCAACGCGGGTGATTCCCCAAGTGCAATAACGCACCGACCAAGCGACCAGGGAATCTTCGTACGCGAGAAGGACCGCCGACACGTCGACCAGATTGAAGGTTCACGTGCTGAGAAGCCACGCACCTGCCAGGGGTCCGACGCTGTTAGGCACGACACATCTCGCTATCGTAAATTGTAGAAATGCTTATTGATTTTGATTTGAAGTCTTCACAGCGAGCACATGGCCTCCTGTTCCATGGTCTGTCCAAATGCTCTGACTACAAGCGTCGCGATTTTGATACCCTTTCTCGCTTTTGAAATGGACGTTCGTCGACGCCGCATGGATGATGACTCCGCAATATGAGAAAGTGTATGTCAAGTCCAGAAAGTTCAGATGACCTCCTGATGGCATTTGCGTTTTGACGTATTCTGTGCACTTTACGTCATATTTCGATTCTACACTCAAATGGATAGCAAGCAGCCCGCCAAAAGAAAACCACAAAACGGGTCGAACTACAGAACGACACGTTGTACCGCGAGGTACACTTGTGTTAGAGACACTTCCTAGTCAGCACGCAGTACGCTAATAACACCTGCGATTACTTCGCTCCTCATACCGATTACCACTTATACGAGTATCGTTAGGAGCAATACATACATACCGAAATAGTTGGACCTCAGATGGACGATACACCGTCCGATTAGATTCCCCTTAGACCTGACGACTAGATTCAGATAGTGAGGAACGCCGCCGCAGACAACCATAGAGACTATCGAAGTTCCTGAGTTGCCTACATAAGACAACTCCCGACCATTGTACATCATTCTATGCTCGGAAATCTAAGCTCGATTTTGACCGTCATTGTCATTACTTTGCGTCCTTTGCACTTGGGTACAATCGAATAGAATCTGAAACCAGCCCTAAACGATTTTGACGATCTGGCAAAAGTGGCCATGAAAAGCAATGAAATGTAGCGAACCTTCGATGCACGGGTTGTCTAGAGAGAATTCGTCAAGAGAGTGAGGCGAAGCTGGAAGCACGGGTTGTTTTAGGATTGGCCAAGAGTGTGAGTAAAAATTGGAAGCACGGGTTGTCTTGGAAACATTGGCCACGAGAGTGAGTCGAAGCTGGAAGCACGGGTTGTAAAAGAGCACCAGGGGGTATGGTGTGCCCGCTAGTAATCGTATGGTTGTGACCCTTTGAGTTCACGCATGTGTGACAGTTTGGTAGGATGGGGAGCTGCGTGCTCAGCTTATTGAGCTCTTCATTCGACTGATTGATGTGAAGTATGGGTGGTGTGAGAAGTGATCATCGGAGGCCACAATGGTGGAGTAAAAGGTGGCTTTCAAGGATATCGCTTGGTTTGCTGGTCTTCCTTATTAGTATCAATTTACTGTCGCTGTTTCTTGGAACCTCGTTACTTCGTCTCGGAACGGGCATACAGCATAAGGGTACTAGCTCAAGTGAGAACACTCTGTCCTTAATGCAGCATAGATGGGGAAATGCAACTAGTATAAAGTTGGCAATCTTATCAGTTTACCCTCCGCAGCTTAACGGCATCGGAGAATGGACGTACGACTTGATCCACAGTGGGTTTAAGGTACATTTAATTCTCCCGTTTAGTCATTCGTCGCTCTTTTGGTACTTGAATGAAGGGGGTTGCGGGATAATGTTTCACGCTGTAGTTAGTGAGATTCATGTGTACGTGACCTTCAACTGATATTATTGCTTGCTGAAACTCCAGCATGTCTGCTCAGAGCGAGATTGGTGTCCTCTTGAGGTGGAAGTTATAGCTCTGGACATGGAACTGCGCTACCCCAAGTAAGAAACAGTAGGCTGAGGGTCAGTCTCTGGTTTTTGGATGAGCTATGTGTTAATGCTTCTAGCACACAGTCAAAGTCTGTGATCCAGTTACCGCTACCATGCTGTCCTGCTGGTCCGCTTTTGACTAGCCGTTTTGCGACAGCGTCATTCTAGTTCTCTCACTGGCACTTATGTACCTTGCAGATACCCGGTGGAGGTGCGTATGAGAGTGCGCAGGGGTTGTCTAACTGACTACTATGATGCTGCTGACTATATCAACACTCATTTTGATGTACTCAACATTCAGCATGAGTTTGGCTGGTTTGCTGGGCCGAAGAAGGATGACTACCTCTTCAAGTTCTGGGATAGGATAAAGTAAGTGCCCTGCAATGGCCTCCTTTGGTACCCTTTCGTTCTGGCACTCGGGAGGGCCAGCCGGGGTGACGAGACCATGGAATCGCTGGCTGCTGTCTGGGTAGATGCTGTGGCACAGAGGGGGAAGTTAGTTGGCAACTGTTGACGGGGTTCAGGGTCTTAGGTTTTTTGCTGAAAGAGATCCCAGGGTTGTCATGGAGGCGGGGCCCGGGGAGGAGGGATGATACACTCATACCACTCGTCATGCGTGGCGTCTCTGCCTGTGCACTTTAGGATCCCAGTGAGCGTAAACTTTCACACAGTCATGGGGTGGAAGGCGGACTATCTGGACGTGGAGGTCAGAACCCACAGCCTGGAGGTCCTCCGACGGGCGGACCACGTGACGCACTTCATGCCGCAGCTGTGCGACTTCCACCACACCTTGGACCCCGGCGTTCCTTGCAGGTCAGTCGGGGCTTTGGCTGCTGCCCTCTTACTTGCCAGCGGCCGCGCTTGTAGTCATCCTAGTCTAACAGAACCCCCCGGCACGCATCGCGATGCCAGCTGCGATGAGGCCGTGTGGGTTTGGGAATGGGGGTTTAAGCCGTGAGCGTGGGTGGGTGGCCGGGCGGGCGGGTGGGGAGCGTGCTGTCGCAGCCATGTGCCTCATGGCTATAAGCCGGGAGTCCCTCACGTGGCGACGTTCAGAAGGCAGCTGGGGAAGCGGTTCGAGAAGCGCAGGCTCATCGTGAGCCTGGGCTTCATCGGGCCCGACAAGGGCTTCCACTTCATGATTAAAGCCATGGGCGCCGTCGCCCGCCATCATCCATCGGCCCTCTACGTCATCGTGGGAGGCTACGCCCCGGGCTACGACGGCTCCTACTTCAAGTCCTTGCAGGAGGAGGTTCTGAGAACCAACCTGTCGGATCACGTTTACCTGGTCACAGGTCAGCCGCTCTCGCTTGGATATGCGTGGCCTGGGATTGCCTGGGATTCATCTTCCTGTCCCTCCCTCTTCCCCTCTCGGAACGTCGTAAGTTTACGGTGTCGTGTGGGGGGAGGGGGGAGTATCAGGGACAAACCTTGCAAAGCAGGAGGTGTTCCAGTGGATTGCGCTGGCCACCGTCGTGGTAGCCCCTCACACGTGGCGCCACCAGGTCTCGTCGGGAACTCTGGCCATGGGCATGGGCCTGGGCAAGGCAGTGGTCACCTCCGCCTTCCCTTTCGCCGAGGTGAGCACGTGCAAGAGCCCTCCCAGGCCAGCCTGGCTGCGGCTGCTTCTGCTGCTGCTGCTGCTGCTGTGTGATTTAAGGATCTGGTTGAGCTGTCCTCTCTTCTCTGCGGCAGGACTACATGTGCGCGCGAGATGTGCCTATAGTGGATGAGGCTATATTGACCACAGGACGTGGAGGGAGCACGTCGAGAGCCCCGAGGAAGACGAGGGCACAGCAGCATGAGAAGGAGGACGGCACCTCGGCAAGGTAACAGATGCTCCAGACGGGCTGGGAGGACCCCGGGGCGTGTGGGGGCATCGTCCTGGGACGTTGATCTGATGATATCAAGCTGCGCCCGCTGCTGTGGGCGGGTGGGGGTTGGTTGGGTGTTGGGTTGGTTGGGGGGGATGGGTTGGGGGGGGAGGTGGCGGGCGACTCAGGCCGTGCTGGACGGTGCCCTTCATGGAGGACGGTAGCGTCAGCGTGGAAGGCCTGGCCACCACCGTCTCGGTGCTCCTGTCGGACTCCCAGCTGCTGCGCCAGTCGGAGCGCCTGGCCCTGGCGCGGGTGCAGGGTGCCAGCTGGGAAGACATCGCAGTGCGTTACACTAAGATATACAGGTACGCCGCCAGCAGCCGGCAGTAGCAGCCTGTGCAACCGCGTCTGAAGCACCTCCTATTCCTCGCCTGACTCTCTCTTCTGACTTGCGAACCTGATCTGGATTGGGTGCATGGCAGTCGGCTGTTGCAGCAGGAAGGGGGGGCCGCCACGGAGGGGGAACGGGAGAGCCTCAGCATCTCGGGGTGGGACGCTGCAGACCTAAAGCAGGCAGCGCTGGCGAGTGCATGGACCGCGCTGAGCCCTGAACTGCGGTCGCGCAAGTGGCGCGGCCCGCCCTCGTGGCACCGCCGCTTCGTACCGCTCTCCGTGCACGCAGTTGCTGCCGCCGCCGTGGACGTGCACGGCCCTGTGGGTCCCCCTGCGGCCATTGCTCTCCTCACGGAAAGATTTTCGCATGGGCCGCTGCTGTTCTCGCGCTGGATCCCCGCGGCTGCTGCCCCCAAGGACACCTCCCCAGGTGCTACTTCTTCCTTTTCCTAGAAGCTTCAGGTCTTGACAACTGCATGTCGTTCATTTACGGGCTATTTGTACCGCCAGGTGGCCCAGCGCGAGCTTCATTGCATGGTCAGCATTGGGTCGGGCACTGAGGAAGGTCTGTATGTACGCTGTGCTGTTGTCGAGTCTGGCATGGGGCAGAGAGCAAGTGGGTGGACCTGTACGAGTTTGGGCAGTTCTACGCCACCAACGGCCTCCTGACGCTGTACGGGAATTTGGCCAGAGGCAGGATTGTGCACGCCGTGCTCGAGGAGGGCTTGCTGTTTGGCTACGGCGTCGTGTGCCAGTTCGGAATCACGTACAGCTTCGAGGACTCGTTCTATCGCGCCTACATCGATAAGCCCGAGGTGAGGTCACTGGGGGCACCCAGCACCAGCAGCTGCACTCCCGGCCCTGCTGCTGGTGGTCCGTCATTTGAGGATTGTCATTGAGTGGCATGGTAAATGCAGGCACGGCCAATGTGTGCGCGCGAGCGAACCCACGGCATTGGATATGAATTGGCGGTTGGGTGGCAGGGGGGCACGTGGGGATCCAACGACCTCGCTGTGTGGATCTCCGTGCCGCTCAAGGGCTCTGGGGACAGCGTGATTGGGTTCTACTGCGTCACTCTCAGCTTCACCCCGCACAGCCTGGCTCTCACGGCGGAGCACCTGGTGACAGCTGCGCAGGGCGTCAAGGTGACTTGACGCCGCCGACACGTTGAACGTGCTTGCTGCCCTTACTTGCTGGGGGGGCGTAGGTCTGCAGTTGTTGGATAGAGATGCTGGCGGGCGCACAGTCTGTCCTCCAGAAACGTGCAGGAGAGCACCTGCTGTCAGCTCTGGCACCCTCACATCTGCAGCACTAGTGCGTTGTTGTCATGGCAATGACAGCTGGAGCGAGTGGAAGTGACGTCCAAAGTTCACTACGACGACGAGCTGCCCAGGCACCGCCACTTTTACGCGTTCAGGGGCGGCACAAAAGTGTCCAGCCACGCACCGTTGCTGCTATCTACTGACCTTATCTATGATAGCTCTCGCGATGAAAGCTTCACGTGGGATGTAGTAACTAACAGGTATGAGCAAGCTTTGTCCCCTGCCTCAGAGTGTATCAATGCTTGCTCTCCTGGCACGTCCGCTGCTTTCAAGATTGCTCCTGATGTGGTGACGGGGGTTGGCATGGCCTTCGTTATGCATGCGCTTTGGGGACTCGGGAGCTAGTGTTGAGGGTTGTGATCCTAGTTCCATGCCGCCAGCAGGTATTGATGACACTCGTGTTGTTTGAGTGTGTACAGGCACGGTGATCATGGATTGTTCACGGTGCTGCCAAATGCGAGTGCCATTCTCCGGTACATCACGTACGAGGCGAGGCAGGAGTCTGCTGACTTTCTGCACATCGACCATAGATATGTCCTCCAGGTTCCTTTCCAGTCGTCGATCCGTTTTACGGTGAGGCATACGGGTAGCCCCCTCGGAATGAAATGCACGATTTGTTCAGACGCTCAAGGGCTGTGCTCATTATGATGAGAAAGGTTGACAGGTAGTGTATTGTGGTACGAAGTTGAGGAAGCCATGATGGCACTTAACCTGGGTTTCAGCTCTCAGGTGTTGAATACTTGACTATTTGGCAAGTACATGCAATGTCACTGTGTTGGGATCGACCATTGAGCTTTGCATGAGCTCCTTCTCTTTTGCAGGAAACGAAGTACATGATGTCAAAGATTCAAGTGATGAGTCTGGAGGCGTACGGCCAGGTGTTTGCCAACGACACAGAGTATGCCGGTTTCGATCTCTCAAGTCCCAAAGATGTGTATCCTATACTTGACATTGTGACCATGTATGCTAAGGGAACAGAAGACAAACATCATAGGAGGGTTCTTAACGACTGGCTTGCTGCACACGAATTTCTGCCAGATAGAGGCATAGACTTGGGCCACCACACTTGTATGACATCCCAAGTGAACGACCCAGCTTCTATTTGATAGGCAGTTTTTTCCAGTATTATCTTTTGATTGAGTGTACAACGCAGTCTTCTTAAGATGATCTGGTTTTGTTCTGTCGTTTTGTTGCGCTTTGAAGTGGACTCAGTTGATGGCAGTTATGCATGATATTGTACATTCTTTTTCCGAAGTAGCAAGGTATGTTAAGAGTACGTACACACAGCCACACATTCTACGATATCTCCCTCTCGTGATTTCATTCTCATAAGATGGTTGCCACGAGCCGATCCTTCGTGCCAATATTTGGCAATGGAGATTCGAGAATGAAAAGTATGAAGTAAAGTGCTCCGTGAACTATTTGTTAGTACAATCGTTATCACCATGTATAGTACCACTTCATGAGTTATTGAACACACATCAAAACTATGACTATATGTGTAAGTTGTGAACCGAGAGGTTATGTCGATTGAGACTTGTCGAGTCTTGCTCACCACATGGGTTGTGGGGACAAAGAAGCATGCGACTTGCACAAAGCAACCGGCGGTCTTTTAACTTCTCAACCAACTGAAGGTGGCGCCCACAATTGCTGCCAAGGAGCACGCAAAGACATCATAAGAGGAGTTCAAGTCCTCGGTGAAGAATCTTACTCTGGAGCTAGTGGTTGTAGGAAAGAAAGTTGTTGGATGCACATGTTGTCTTGCATAAAAGGTCAAGCTTGCTGAAATAATAAATGACTAAGTGATAAGAGTCTCTTTATAGGCTTTGCGGCAATGATGAAGGATGGTTTGAATGCGGTCGTTGCAATAATGCCATATCATGCGCGCTTCCGCAAATTAACAATACCCACAAGTCAAATGAAAGTAACGAGCATCAATCATGGAACCAGTAAATTCATACATAAGCAAGGTTGGTAAGCAATCCATGTAATGGCTTGCTACCTTGAATTTAAATGTCCTCTCAATAGTCTGGACAGAGAGTTGGCCTCGTTTCCGAATGCCGAACTCAATGGCGATACCTAGCATATGTACATGGAATGATTTTACTTTTCAGCGGCACGTGTGATAGTACCGCTTACTCGGCAGTTAACTATGTTGGTAGGACCTCAGCTTACCAAATCTACAGCCATCTCCCATCATCCCAAATCGCCATCCGCTTAAGGCGTCATCTGGCCATTCATCTAGCATTCACACTTAGATGCATTACTAGGCAGTTCGCTAGTGCCGCTTGAGGCGGTCACCTGCTTGTCAAAGAATTGGTCAGCAAGCTGGCTTAAGTTGACTTCAGCCTGCAGCAGTCGGTTGAGGCATTATATTGAACTTATTTAAAAGTCTAATAAACTCAACATTAATTGAAGTTCAATATAGTAAACAAATTTAAGTATTATATCTAAATCGAATATCACATCTACCAATATATTGATTCATTACACCAAGAAAGTTGAGACGTGACCTCCCGGATTAATTGTCAATCGTAGAATATTTGTATTAGTATTTTGGTGGTGGTCGTGGTTTGAAACATATTCGACAACTGGAAGCACTGCTCTAAGGGGTTCTTGAAAGTCCATTGCATTTGGCGTAACCTGGGAATGCAATGTGAGTGGAAAATTGACGGAGTGAGATTATAGAGCAGGTTGTGCAAAGGGAGGCGACAGCTATGGGAGTTAGTCACCATTTGCAGGTGCACATAAGCAAGTGTCTCCCACTTCTTGAAGTGGTTTAGCGTAGATGGCACTCTGAGTTGACACAGAGGAGGTGGACAGTACGACCGCGCAAATTGAGAAACATTGAAGCATATTGTGAGCATTACTCGTTTTGAGCGGGTGCGTTGCCACGATGGGTGACTCCCATGCACAAGCTCAACCTTGTGATCTCTTAGGTGGATGTCTCGGGGGCAATTATTTTCCACATCAGCATATTGAGCAACAATTTTTGTTGCTAAGATGCTCCAAAGGGCCTACCTGCTTCTCACTGACCTCATCAAGCTGATCAGGCACCTCATTGAGCAAGAGCAAAAACCAGCACATTCTTGTTTGCCTTCTGGTTCCGTATGTTGACAAAATGCAACGTTTAGCACTTTGCATCCTCCTAGAAGTCTTGGTTTTCCTTTCATATGCCATTTATACAGCGCAAGAGGAGAAGCACTAGTGGGAGTTGACTTTAGTCTGCTATCACAAGCTTCTCTCATTTTAATTGTACCTCCGCTCCCATAAACTTCAGCTTGATGTTCATTAAGCCAGGGTCTGTCTACCTAGCACAAGATTGCAGAAGCAAATGTTGACTACCTCAAGGTCAACTTTTCAATGACTAGTGCATTTCGAGAACCTCACTGATTTTGAATAGACTTGGTTTGTAACGATCCGCCACGTGGCCGGATGTGGCGCGTGCGACACGTCGCGGAATGCAACCGAAAGTGTCGGTTTGAATGTAATTAAGTACAATTGCTGCGCAATCAAAGTACCTCGAGTTACCTTTTCGTTCATATCGTTACATTGGTATCGGAGCACAAACTTACGCAACCGTGTCCTAGAGACCAGGGTTCATATTTCAATGAGCACAAGGGTGCTCCAGGCGGTGCGAGGTTGGTCGATGGTACGACTGCATGGCCATCTTTCAATTGTACGAAGAAATGATACTATCCCGAAACAACGTCCCTCGCGCCGCCGCGGCCTAAGTGCACGAGACGTGCACACTTGTGGGTGGGAGGAGTGTGACGATCCGCCACGTGGCCGGATGCGGCGCGTGCAACACGTTGCCGAATGCAACCGAAAGTGTCCATCTGAATGTGTATATGTAAATTGGCGCGTGATCAAAGTATCCCAAGTTACCTTTCTAATTGTATCGTTACATGTTACAATTCCTATCGAGATACATGAGGCATCCCCAAGAGAAAAATATATTCCCTTGGTTGACTCTAGGCAGTCTTAGTCATTGAACTAGGTTTTTATGGATGAGGGTATGTGAGGCTCCTCCGTCTACAAATGGTTTTATCTTCCTACCACTCATACAACGCAGTTGAATTGGAGGAACGAACTCTTCCTTATTTTTTGCATTGTTCTCCTTACGTAGCAAAGAAATGTTGGACATTAGATCGAACAAGGCCATCTCGAGTGTGTTCTCTCTAAGAATCTATATTGCTGATAATTTCCTATACCTAATCGTTAGATATGCATAATTATCCAGTTTAGGAATGCCAATAAAACATGCTAAGGGGGCAGCTATAACTTTACCTCTAGCATCCTCACAGTTACCGAATTGTTGATTAATGCTTCTATTAAAAGACTAATTCTTTTGAATGATCTTAGGCAGGTTATTCTTAGAAGATGCATCTCTATAAAAGTGTCTCTTTGTTGCCAGTGGTAGCAAATCAAGTATATACTAAGGCTAGTCTTGGCTTACATCTGCTACCACCTCTTTCATAAACTGCTCAAGAGTATAATCGGTGAACTCTAGATTTCATAGCACAATACTCATACTCATAAAAAACCTAATCCTCTTCTTGGTCACCCTCAGCTTGGTCTTCTTTACTTCCATCTAAAAATCCATGTGGCTTTTTGACAATCTTAGCCACAAACGTACTACCAAGGTTATGCCATACGGCATATTAGCCCAATTTTTTGCTAATTAAGCGAACTAATTCCGCGTATAGCGTCCTAAGCGAACTTCAATCTATATTGAACACTAAATCAATTCATTTATGCAAAAGGAGGGGAGAGGTTCTTAAAATTTTGTTGTGGAAATAATGTACCTTGTTCATTCTATAAGCCCATATATTTCTTAAAAATGTCATACCTATATGGATTATACACATTGCAAAATTTAAGGCAAAAAGTGCAGTGCGTACTTGTAAGGTCATAGGGTTACAAAGTGCATTTTTGAGTTTATTGATGATAGACTTTGAGTGCATGGAAGTGTAGAGTGCATGTTTTTGGTCATTTTGATACAAAGTTCATTGAATTTGGCTAAGTATTGAGAAAGTTGAATTTTTGAAGTTTTTTAAGTTTTGAGGTCGGTTGACGACTGTTCTTAATTCGCGGTGAGCGCGACCGTCGGATTGACTGACAGCGTCGAGCGATCTGGCCCGTTAGAGTGAAAACTTCGACTGACGCGGAGTGCCGACTAGGTCAATTTACCTAGAAGTTTCAGATTACCCTAGCGAGTCTAAGTTAGTATATTCTAGACATTTTGATGCATGCATGTGGACGTCAAATCGGCTCGACACGTCAGATGAGACTGATCTGGCCTACTCACAAATATTTTGAAAGGGACGATTTGAAAAACACTAAGGAAAATCCGTTGCTAGGCGGCCCTCCCGCCTAGAGAGGACTTAGGTAAAAAAACCATAAATAGGCATAACTTCCTCATTTCTTATTAGTTTTCACTTCTATAAATTTCTACGGGTTTGTAATGACGAGGCCTTATATCCTAGTTCATTTGTGAGCACTTTTTTACAACTCATAATGTTGAGTAATTTTTGTGAGCTTTCTAAGTGACAGGCCGTTGCACTCTTTAGTATGATTGCAACTAGTTCTTTTCCTCGTGAGTCACTACGCTTCCACTAGGGCACTCTGCCCCCTTCATTACTAAGCGTAGAAAGCCCTTCTTTTTGTACCAAATTAACAAAGTAGCGTATATATCGAACTAAGCATATTAGCGTGCGGGGTAACCCTGCAAACTACTGCGGCACTTGTGGTCAAACTGCTTCTAATCCCAAGCATTTGTAAGTCAAATCATGTCAATGAAAACCTCATCTCTATTCTAAAAAAATTGGACTTGAGAATGTAGACTTCAAATCACACCTTAAGTATGCTATGCATATAGCCTATTTTGCCTGCTTCATCACGTTCTTCTGAGATCTCTGAGCATACTCAACAACTGAAGTGGTATACTTCAGTGAAAGGTTGATCATCATCTATATAGTCTTCTCCTAAATATCAATAATATCAAACTTTTCATGCAACTGCTGAAAAAATTATTCCCACGTGAGATCATTAAATTGTTTAAACTTCCTGTTATCTTTTTTAGAGCCACCAGTCTGCTGCGTTGCTTGTCCGCAAAGTACCAGTATGCTTAAATTTTTTTAAGTCTTGCTTGCAGGTTAAGATAATTCTCCAAGCACTGTTCAACATTTCTCAAAGATTCTATCAGGTATCGCTCGGGATCAAAGTGTCAAGGCGCCTTTGGCTTAGGCCAACTGGGCACTGTGCCAAAGTCACTTTGATCAATTTGAGACCTATTTTGGTTTCTTCCTTGTAACAAGTCATGCATTTGGTTTCTATCTCCCTACTGAGATTGCCTCACCATTGTCATTTGCCTCTGCAAATTCCTTCCAACACCAGCACCTTCAGGGGGCAAATCAGCAACAGCACCATTTAGGCTAGCAGGAGTAGCTTCAATACTTCTTGTTGCTACTGCTTTAGTCATTTTGGTTCCGCTCACCTGCATGCAAACGGTTGCTATTGCCACATCATGAAGTACAACAAAAGGCTTATGGAGGAATTTGGCCGTGATAGTCGCATCCTCTTCACGTGCTCCAACTATTGCCACATGCCTTCCTCCCCGGGTTGCATCCTATTTTGCTCTTGCGAAGTGTTCGCATGTCCTAAGAAGCTCATCCTCAGCTTGCTTGAGTGCCACGGTGCTAGTGCGGCTATTGCTTTTCCAGTCTTTCTAGCTATCATGGCGGCGTCTTCAGTAAGAGAACCAAAAACATTCTCACTATGATCTTCCACCTTATTGATATTGCTACCTTGAGATCTCGTGCTTACCATTCAAAAAATTGTGGGAAAAACTCTTACACCACTAAATTAGATCGACTAACAATAAACTAGTAACTTCTACAAATGTTTAATCAACAAGTAATTTCTATAAAGCTTTCTGACTGACTCTCTCAACAGGCAAAACACTACAATAATGTAAGCAACTCTCAGTTGTCAGATTCAAGTAAGCGAGTATCAATTACCCAATCAATACCCTCATACATAAGCAATGAAAGGGGCAAGATGCCCTAGTGGAAGCGTAGTGACTCACGAGGAAAAGAACAAGTTGCAATCATATTAAACAGTGCAGCGGCATATCACTAAGATTGCTTAGGAAAATTACTCAACATTTTGAGTAGCAAGAAATTGCTCACAAATGAACTAGAATGAGAGGCTCGTCATTACAAACCCGTAGAAATTTACAGAGGTGAAAGTTGATAAGAAGTGAGGAAGTTATGCCTATTTATAGTTTTCTGACCTAGGTTCTCTTCTCTAGGCGGGAGGGCCGCTTAGCAACAGATTTCCTAAGTGTTTGTCAAATCGTTCCTTCCAAAATATTCGTGATTAGGCCACATCAGTCTCATGTAACGTGTCGTGCCAATTTGACGTCAACATGCATGCATCGAAATATCTAGAATACACTAACTTTGACGCACTAAACTCATCCGAAATTCTAGGTAAATGGACCTGCTCGGCACTCTGCGCAGCCAAACTTACGTGAAGGTTTGAATTCACTCTAACGGGCCAGATTGCTCAACGCTGTCGGTCAATCCGACGGTCGCGCTCACCGCGAATTAAAGATAGTCGTCAACAGACCTCAAAACTAATTCCACTTTGGAAATCCATAACTCTCTCGATACTAAACCAAATTTGATGAAGTTTATATCAAAATGACCACACAAATGCACTCTACTCTACTATGTACTCCAAATTTACTTTCATGGAACTCAAAAATGCACTTTATAAAGCTATGATCTAACATCATCCCCCATATCAAAATGCGACGTCCTCGACGCATTCTGCAGGTAAATTCACAACTTACTTTTACAATGAGTCAAGTTGGCCTCCGGCTCCCAAGCGTTGTCGTCCGTATGGTAGCCTTTCCACTTGACCAGATACTCTTGAACAAACTATTGACCTCGCATGACTCGTCGATCGCCGACAATCGCCTCCACTTCATACTCCGATACATCATCAATCTCGACCGGTGGTGGCGGTGTAGGTAGTCGTCCTGGATGTTGTTCATTCGGGTCAACGTATGGCTGCAGGTAATTGACATGGAACACATCGTGTATACCCCAATGTGAACAAAGTTCCAACTTGTAGGCCACTGGATTCACTTGCTTGAGCACCGAAAATAGACCTGTAAATTGTGCTCGCAATTTCCTCTTGCCCTTGAAAGGTAGATTCTCTGTTGACGAGAGTACTTTGTTGCCCACGTGGAATGTCACTTCCCTCCTGTGCTTGTTAGCATGTTTGACCTGCTCTTTTTGTGCCTCCCGATTACACGTCTTCACCGTGTCCCAAGTCTTGGCCATCTGCTTCATAAAAGCTTGTGTAGTAGGGAACTGAGTCTCCTTAGTCTTCTCCAACAAGATGTTTCCAGGATGATATACTTCTCTTCCATAAACCATAGTGAATGGTGACTGCTTGGTTGATCCCTGCATGCTGTTGTTGTAAGCAAACTCCAACCTTGGCAGCTTCTTGTCCCACTTTGAAGGGTCTTTCGTAGTGAAACTCCTAAGCACCTCTTGCAGAGTTCTGTGGAGCTTCTCACTCTACCCGCCTGTCTGAGAGTGATAGGAAGTGCTCACACTCAGCTTGACTGATACAGCTGCAAGGTCACACCTCGTGGATAAAGCATCTACAAGGTTGATCTTCCCAGGTAAGTACTTGTTCTTGTGGTCAAATTGTTGCAGAAACTCCATCTGCTTTGCTTGTCTTGGTGTCAACGTTGGCTGCGTTATAAACTTCTCCAAGCTCTTGTGGGCGGTCTTGATGAACACCTTCCTTCCGTCCACATAACATCACCAAATCCTCAAAGCCCGAATAATAGCCAACATCTCCCGCTCGTGTGCTGCATAATTCTGCTCAGCAGGACTCAACTTCCTGCTCTCATATGCCACAGGTTGCAATGCTTTGCCCTGGTCCTGGAGAAGAATGGCTCTTACTGCAAAGTTTGATGCGTCCGTGATGATGGTGAAAGGAAGCTCTAGACTGGCTATTGCCAACACAGGTACTTGTGTCAACAACTCCTTGATCTTCCCAAAGGCTTGCTGCTCCTTGTCACCCTATAGCCATTTCTCCTGCTTCTTCAACATGTCTGTGAGCGGTGCACACACCTTGGCAAATCCTTCAATGAAACGTCGATAATAATTTGCCATGCCAAGGAAAGTTCTGAGTTGATGATTATCAACAGGTACCGACCAATCTCTGACTGCTTGCACCTTCTTTTGCTCCATCGTGACTCCTTCAACTCCCACTATGTGCCCAAGAAACTCGACCTCTTTAAGACAGAATTCGCACTCGCTCATCTTCCCATATAGCTTTTGATCTCTCAAGACCTCCAACACCTTCTTGAGATGCTTCACATGCTCCTCCAAGGTCTTCAAATAGATCAAGATGTCGTCGAAAAATACCACCACAAATTGGTCCAAGTAGGGCCTGAAGATACTATTCATGAGCCCCATGAATGTAGCAGGTTCATTAGTCAACCCAAAAGGCATGACTGTGCAGAGTTACGCCGTTTGCCAAGCTGGCCGACCTTTGTACGCTCAATTAAGCGAACTGAGTCGCTCGCACGAACTAAGCGAACCAAAAATTATTTACTTGTGTCGGCCGCCCAAGAACGCCTCGACGCGTGCACATCAGGCTCCCCACAATTTGTTTAACTTGTGAGTTTGAATGAAGCATTGATCGACGCGATTGAAAACAAAAGTACACTAGCACAAGGTTTTTGAATGAGCAGCGGGAGCCCATAAGATCAAAAAACTTTGACGAAACTTTGAGACGAATGTTTTGGGATCCTCGAGTATCGCAGCATTCGTTGCACATTCATCTGCCTACCTAGCTGCTCACGGCACAGTTAGGACCCCTTTGAGGCAAAACCTGCAACATACTTAAGACCCCTGTAGTGCTTTGTAGTTCATTCTGCACATCTTCTGTCATTGTAAGTTTGTCTCATCTTTCATTGACGTCTGCACCTTGCTCGCACTTTGCTCTGTACTTTGCTATTTTTGCTGAATGTCATGATTTATTGAGTCGAGGTTGACGTACAAAACCAAGCTTTACTTGTGTGAACCATCAACCTAGGAAGACCGACTTTGCATTGACCTTACGCATCTTTATATTGACCTTTTCTAGATTTTCACGTCATCAAAGTGTAGCGCGTCGAAGCATCTTCCGAATGGCACCAGTTTTGCGTCATTTGGTCAGGTATCGAGCGTGATATTTGCGATCTAGTCCGCGTCACCTACCGGCCCCTAACGGAAGTTTCCCAAGTGCCAACTTGTGACTCAATGTCCCCAAAGGTGACATTGTTGACTCTTCGTGATTCCAAAAGCCCTAGCTTTGTACGCACAAATCCGCAAACCCCTTAGACTACATAAGTCTTGCATTTCCATAGTATAAGTGCATCATTGAGGCTATAACTTGGTGACTGCATCACCTACTCAGATTCACTTTTGAGGCGCTATCCAAGTAGAATCACCCAAGGTAAGCTCCACCACTGAGAGACACATAGCATATTCTAAGTGCCCTGCTTTGATTGGTTTGAGTTATGCTTAGCCTATAGGAGTGCTACTACATGCCTTGTACACATTAGTGGATATACGAGAGCCTCCTAGAGTGACTAGATGCATTGGATCCGCCGCATACCACGCCGGGTTTCCAGGATTATAAGTACTAGAGATGTCCCTAGAGAGACATCATTTTAGAAGTCCTCATTATGCCAGTTGTAAGTAACAGAGATTATGAGTAAAGCTTACACTTTTATCTCTTGTGTTTTCAGGACCACTTAGTTACTCTCTTGTGAAGAGCAAGCCTTCCTGGCTTCTAGTCACTTGAAGAACTTCACAAGTGGTGAGCAAAGTCACAGCTTAAACCCTTGCATGGGACTACTCTTGAAGATCATGATGTGCTTCCAATGATCTTTTGGGCCATACTTCATTAGTTGTTTTCCTACCAGATTACAGTCTTGAGGTGCTCACTCTGGAGAGAACACACCCCCCTTACTTCTAAAAGGATCTCTCTTTGCTTCGCTGACAAGCATCTAGAATGTTCAACGTATGCTTACCCGTAGTGGGCTATCTTATCAGCCATACTACGAAGGGGTTAGAAGACTCAGACTGAGATCTCAGCACTATCACTAAACCCTCTGGAGAGGAGCAACCCGCGCTCCAGCGCACGGCAGTTGCTTCTGAGCCACCGTCCCAGTGGGCTCACGACGATTCCTGGTATCCTATGGCAGGTGACCAAGAGGTCAAGACTAACAGGTTCGCCTATCGCTTCAGCGGCCGGCCAGGCACCTGTGATCTGGAAGATACCATCTCGGAGTTTCAGGCTGACTTCGCAACAGCAAAGCTCAAGACGCCCACGCTGACGAAGCGCGACGCCTTTGACACGCTTATGCGCTACCTCTCTCACGAGGCCCGCGACACCTTCCGTGAGAAGGAAGCCGAGCTCCGGACACGTACCGAGCTTGTAGGTGACCCACCAGTGGCGACCACGCTGGCTGACCCAGTGCAAGCCTTCTGGAACATCCTGAAGACAAAGTTCCAGGCTGCAACTGAAGAAATGGTGTACGAGCTGCACCACTTCTTCCGACGCAAGAACGAGACGATCCTCATGATGTACCGCCGCTTGGTGCACCTACGCCGCGACGTCGGCATTGTCACCGACCGGGAGGCCGCGGAGATCTTCTTGCGCGCCGTCGAGCCGCGTCTGAGGGAGAGGGCTGTCGTCCCCCTCATCGACCGCCACGATTTAGAGTACTCATTGGAGCAGGCCTACCTCTCCATTGAGAAGCAGAGCTTGGCCGCCACACAGAGCAACATTAGCGATCGTTTGGGCCTCGCATCTACGAGCGTGCGCCAGGAGGCCTCAGTGCTTCCATCTTTCATGATGTGCACGACTCTTGCCCGCTTGCCCCAGCAGCAGCAGCAGCCTTAGCACTCTCAACTGCCCCAGCAGACGCAGCAGCGCAAAGCTACGCGTGGCCGTATTTCCATGGCCGCTACGACAAGTGACCCCTGCTGGTCTTGCGAAAAGACGAGCCACTCACGCCAGAACTGCACGCTCGCGCAAAATGTCAAGCCCGACGATTGCACCTACTGTGGCAAGGCCGGCCACCTGCAGATTGTGTGTCTGCAGAAGAAGCGCGACGTCGAGATCCGGCGCGCTCGTGACGGTCCTTCGCCTGCAGCAGGACAGCAGGGCGGGCGCAACCCTCGCGCGGGTGTACGCCCTGCGATGACGGCAGCTACGGCCACAACGGACACCGCGCTGACCCCCGGAGCCGACTATTGTAGCTATGACGATATCAGTGACGACCTCGTGGAGGCCAATGCGGGGATCGCAAGACTTTGTGGCCTCTTCGACGCCAATAGCTACGACGCGTGCGGAGCGCTCTTTGCACACGCTCCATCGTCCTGCGCCACAGCTCTGACAGCTGGCGCCCGCACAGTTCCTGCGCACACCACGCTGACACCTGTCAGTAGCAACAGCACACGCTCTGACAGGCTGCCAAACGGCAGGCTACAGGCCTGCGTTGCCGCACCATCCCCCGGCGTAGGCACGCCCGCAGACGACACCGCACGCACGCCAGCCCGGGCTCCGACAGAGCCCCTGGCCTGCGCTGCCCTGCTGTCTCCAGCAGGCTTCACCTCGACCCGCGCAGCGACATCTAGCACGCGGGAACGAGCTCACTGGACGGCGCGCACGGTTGCCGTTAGCACAGCTGCCGAATCCCTTGTCGTACGCACGGCACGACCATGCGCAGACCTGCGCACAGGCAAAAACAGCCGCCCCTTGCTGGCTTTCGCATACAGCAGGTCCCAGCAGAGGCCGCCACTTGTCGCCGGCACGACGGGTGGTGTCGCTCCTGTTAACAACAGTGTGCCCGCGCGCGCACTCACACGCACGCGCACGCCGCACATTGCGCTGCCAGACCCGCTGCGCAGCTGGCGATGCCACGACAGCTCCGTAGCAGCAGCCACAGCAGCGCACGGCAGTTGCGCACAGGTGTTGCCACATGGCGCACGCACGCTGCCCCACACAGTCTGCGCAGAGACTGCGGTTGCGACCGCCATCTCCAGGCAGGGGGGGGCAACCCCGACTGCGCTGTGTGGCCGGATCCCCGGACAGGGCGCCGACGGCACGCCCCCAGCTGCGTGCAGCCAGGTGTTTACCCCTGGCGCACACGGGCCACCACTTGGCACGCGCACACAGCTCGGGCCAGCCAGCGATCTGGCGGTCGCGACCGCCATCCTCAGTCGGGGGGGGGCTACCCCGACGTCGCTGTGCTGCCAGATCGGCGTGCGGGGTCCCGACGGCACCACCACAGCTGCGCACAGCCAGGGCTTAAACCCTTGCTGCACGCAAAATTTCGGCGACAACGTATTTCGCGCTGCCGGGGCTCCAGCAAGTGGACGCACCAAGGGGAGGGCGCCGCGAGCCTTGCACGGGGGAGCCGAGACGGGCGCTGACGCGGGTCTGACGACGTGACCCCACGGCTCCAGGAGCCACCAGGAGGCGCCACGTGGCAGCCTCCCGGCAGCCGCGTGCTCGCCAGCAGCTGCAACCGTTCCTGCAGCTGCGCACTCGACAGCCGCTGCGCTTCCGGCGGCTACGCATGCGCTTGCGCCTGTAGCGCTTGCGCCTGCATCTGCGAGTGTGCCAACGTTTGCACCAGCGCCAGCCGTCATGACAGCGTCAGCCGCCACGCCAGTAGCGGCTAGCCTTGGGATCGTGGCAGGCCGCGCGACAGGCTTTATGGCAGGCCGCGCGACAGGCTCAGCGGCAGGCCCTGCGGCAGGCTGCGCGCCAAGCCTTGGGGGAGGCTCTACGACAGGCAGCACGGCAGGTACTGCAGCAGGCCTTGCAACAGGCCTTGCGGCAGACCGCGCACCAGGCTGCGCGGCAGGCCTTGCGATTGCGCCAGCAACTGCCATTCTGGCCTACTGCGCACGCACGCAGCCTCTCGGCAGTTGCCCTGCGGTCGGTCGCGCTAGCTGCGAGCACACGCTCGTGGCACCAGCCGGCCGGCCTGCGGCTTCACAGAAGCGCGACGGGCCAAACCAGGGATGACGGACGGAGGAAGTGTTGCGCCTGCCTCGTTCGTTTTGCGTGCTGGAGACGCCAGTAAAGCCCGCGTCATGCGTGCTCGCCTCGCCGAGAAGGACGGTGCAGCTCAGCGCCGAAGCCATCTTGCTGGCACTGCATCGCATGCCGGCGGTCTCCTTCGCGGAGCTCGGCGTTTCCATGGAGGCAACAAGGCAGGCCGCTCATCTGCTGCTCTGGTCACGCGCAGACACTGTGCGCGCTGCCATTGGCAGGCCTACACCCGATGCCGCAACCGCGATGCGATCCGCACCAGCGCGCCCTGCGCATGAGCGCAAGATGATCAGCACTCCTAACGTCGCGTTTTTGGATAATTTGCACGGGATTGTGCTCGTCAACACCCAGGCGCCGCACTGCATGATGTTTGACACGGGCGCGCAGCCGGTCCTCATCAGCCTGCGCAACTTTCGTCGGCTGGGGCTCTCTTTGGCCGACCTGGAGGACTCGTCGAGGCGCATCAACACCGCCGCCGGCACCTCCAAGTTCGTCACAGGCCGCACAAGGCTGGCATTGCGGTTCACTCTCCGCCCATGCACTGCAGACAAGACGACCATCTATTGGCACGCGCTCGTTACTCCTTCAAAGTCCTTCGATGTTCTACTCGGGCAGGACGTGCTCTTTCCTATCGGCGTTGCGGTCGAGAACTGGGCGGAGCGGGTCTTCTATTGACCTGATTGGCAATCGGGAGGGATGCGCACGGCACCCTTGCCCCTTAACATCGTCAATCGCTGCCCAGCGGTGTCTGCTCTCTACGGATTCATGGGGCTGGGCGACGGCCAGCCAGTGGTCTAGACCGATGAGGGAGGGCCCGAGGACGAAGAGATCTCTGTGGGAGAGGACCTGCTTGAGCCGCAGGATGAGGAGCCGGATCTGCCTAGCGCAGAGCTCCACCTTACACCACATGAGCAAAGAATGTCAAAGAATGTGACCCGGCTGTCAAAGAATGTGTCAGCAAGCTGACTTAAGGTGACCTCAGCCTGTTACTTCAGGCCGAGTCATTAAACTTATATTAACTATAAAGTCTGGCAGACTGATCATTAACTAGAGTTCAGCAGGCTGAACTTATTTAACTATATTATTTAAATGAATATTATGTCAACCAATATACTGATTCATTACAAGCAGGCAGATGTCCTGGCAGCCCAGGCCAGGGAGCAGATACGCATCTGCGCAGCGCACCGCGCCAGGATGCGGCAGATGGCGGAGGATACCACCGAGGCTCTTGCCGTTGCCCGTACTGCCGTTGCTGCCGCAGTCCTTGCTCGTGACACAGCGCACCTGCCCCCTCTTGCAGCGGGCCTTCAGCGAGGACAGACGTCCGCGTACGCCACGACGTACCCGTTGGCGTGGCCATCCAATACAGTAGGGACCTTGCACCAGGCCGCCTATCCTGGCGAGTCCAACGACCTACCCCTTGACAGCAACGAGAAGGAGGAAGAGCAGTGGGAGCAGCTTCCCGAGGAATCTGCAAAGGAGTACCTTGCGCAGCCATCGGAGGAGCCTCGGCCACCTACGCCCACGACGCATGTTCGACGCGGGCCTACAAGCTCGCCCGGCTTTAGCAACTTGCCGCAGGGGGCCGCGGCCTGGTCCAACCGGGCCACGCCGCCGCAGCTAGAACAAGCCGTCCCATGTCCCATGACTGCTCCACAAGCTACGAGTGCCGCGTCAGGCACTTATTCACCTCCGCCCGCGCGGCAGCTGCTCCTTCCAGCACTGCCACGCCTCCGGTACGCCAGCTGCAGGCTCACAGCAGCATTCGCGACCCGCCGCGCGAAGGCCCGTCTACCTGCGTTCATCCGCCCCTGCGATACGCACACCGCACCAGGCCGACCATTGGGCCCGCCCGAGAGACCACTCCTCTCCGCGAGACGAGGCGCCCACGGTAGCTCACGCCCCTGCGTGAGGCGCAAGAGGTCACTCCACTTTGCGAGCCGCGATCTCGCTCCATCACGCCGCCATATGATGACAGGAAGCGCACGCCCCCATACGACGACACTCAGAGCAAGGAGGCACGCCACCTTTTTGACCACTCCCAGACTGCGACGACACGCATTCCTCCTCGCAGGCGCATTACGCCCTGTACCTTGACCTTGCAGCTCAACGCGCCGACGTCCCCCGCAGCCACATCACAGGCGACGGCCCCTCGGGATTGCCTCCTCAAAAGGTGGCGCGCACAGGTGACAGGCCGCTTCCTCGCCACCCGTTCCCAGCAGCCACACGAGCAGAGCTCATGCCGCACCTCCGGCATCCCCGCGTGGAGCTAGCTCCGCGAGGGCAGCCCCGCCCGCGAGTCCAGCTGGCCCCGCACCAGCTCGTTCGGCCATGGCAGAGGGTTGACAACCCAGAGCAATCGATTCGCACAGTCCCCGCAGACGCCAGGCGGGAGCGTCTGCGCGCCTACTTTGATCCGCATCCCTATTTGCCTCAGCGGCTCGTTTTGGACCAGTTGGCCCATGCAGCCTCGCACCAGGACGACCTTGCTCAGCGTGGCCGATGGCAGCAGCTGTGCATTTGCATGGCCCGTCCTCAGGCCCGCGCTGGCCGCCGGAGGCCTTGCAGGACGCCTACATGAGGTGGCGTTCCTATCAGACCCATGGCCGGGAGGGGCGTACCCTGCCCATTGCGGACCACATTCCAGGCCTCACGCGCGACTACGTCGAGCGCGCCGTGGCTGCGCTCCGCATGGCGCCACATCAGCACAGTGCCGAGCGTACCTATCCGCCTCTCGCGCAGCCTGGCAATCCTGCCATGGGGTGCCGCCCGCTGCCGACACCCATTTGTGTCGACCCGCTCAACGAGCATCCCGGCAGCATCGTGCTCGTGGAGCTCTTCGTTGAAATCGCCACATGGCTGCTAGCGACCTTGCAGGCCGGCATTCCCGTACGCCGCCACGTCTATGTGGACCTCGATCTCGAGGCTCAGCAAGTGGCTCGTCGGGAGATTGCTCTGTGCCACGAGCGGTTCCCAGACCTCCCTCCCGCGCACGCCTTCCGCCGCGCAGAGACGGACTGGCCCATGGACATCCGCGACATCACCGTCGAGCATGTCACTTGCCTTGGCCCCATCAATCTTATCATCGCAGGTTGGGAGTGTCAGGGATTTTCCAGAGCTGGGCGTGGCCAGGCACTCAGTGACCCTTGCACGGCCCTCTTCTGGCACCTGCTCCGCGTCCTCAACATGGTGGAGGACCGTCAGCCATCGCACACTCTTGCATGGGTCCTTGACAACTTGGACGCCCGCCACGACCACAAGCCCGATGTCAGTGCCGACTTTGCCCTTTGCAGCAGCTATGTCGGTCGTGAGGCCGTCATCGACGTTGCCCAGATTGGCTCATTTGCGTATCGCGTCCGCGCCTACTTCACCAAACTGGCGATGCCGAGCACGCTCAAGGCTTTGGCAGCCGCCCATTTGCGCCACGCGCGCAATGTCGACTCCATCCTCGATGCCCCTCGGCTGGCGCAGCGGGTGACGGTGCTGCCACATCCCTCGCAGGCGCAGTGCGAGGTCCTTCACGCCGTTACTCGCGCGCTCCCTACCTTTGTCAGCCGCTACGACAGCGATGCCTTTGTGGGTGCTCAGCGCGAGATGGTCATTGATCTGGAGATTGGCATGTTCGACAGGCCCCGCCCGACAGAGATAGAATGCGCCATGGGCTTCCCGCCACACCTCACAGAGCTGGACGGTCTCACAGAGGTGAATCGTATTCGCCTCCTGGGACAGGCGATTGACGCCAACGTCCTCACACGGATCCTGCTTCAGACACAGGCCTTGGCCCCTCTTTACGCGGAGGCGCGCCACTCAGAGCTCCCTTGGCCTGCTAACGCTATGGACGAGGACTTCCCTGCCGATGACGGCCAGGCCCCGTCCGGCACCGCGTGGCATTCTCAGCGCGAGGGGCCTGCCCTGCAGGCGCGCGCACGCCCTCAGTCCCCGCCGCCAGCCCGTGACACTCCTGGTTCGCTGGGGGGGGACGCAAGAGAGAGGAGGCCTCACAGCGACCTAGGGAGTTCCAATTGTCATTTCTTTTTCCTCGCTCGTGACCTCAGGCAGGCGGTGCAGTGTAGCTGGCAGCAGCTGCACAGGAGGAGGCACCCATCCCAGGCAGAGCACAAATAGCTGCAAGGCAGGCGACACCTGCAGCGCCACCGCTTACGCCAGCAGCAGGGCAGGAGGAGCCGGCTGCAGGGCAGGAGCCCTCACCAGCTGCGCCTACATGGAAGCTGGGGGGGACTCTTACTGACGCCCAGGCGACACTGCTGACGACATCGCTGGATGGAAGACGCAGCGTCAGCTTCGCGAGCGGCATGCACGACCTCGGGCGCTCCAAGGGGGATCCCATGCGGATCCCTCTCACGTCCAAGGAGCCTATCTTCCTCAAGAGATATTGTTATAGTCACTCGAGAATGGACTAATCGGCGCACAAACAGGCAAGCTTGAGAACAGTCGGCTCATCAAAGAGTCGTCGTCTTGCTATGCCGCGCCAACGGTCATGCCAGCCAAGAAGGATGCCTCGGGCAACTGGTCCGGGAAGAGGATGTGCTGTGACTATCGTTGACTGAACGAGGTCACTGAGCAAGACAGGTACCCTATGCCGACGCTAGACAAGATCCTCAATGACATTGGCACCTGCACTTGGTCTTATTGCTGGACCTGCGCCAGGGCTTCAACCAGATTCCCATCGCCGAGGAGGATCAGCATAAGACGGCGTTCTGGGGGGCACAGTGCCTCTACGAGTGGATGGTGATGCCTTTTGGGTTGAAGAACGCGCCGGCCACCTTTCAAAGGGTCATGGAGAAGGAGGTGGCGGGGCTTCTCTTTGCCAGGTGCTACATCATTGACGTGCTCGTCTTCAGTGAGACGTTTGAGGAGCACGTGGCCCACATCATTGCTGTGTTGGAGCGCTCGGAGGCCGTGGGGCTCAAGTGCCATCCCGGCAAGTGTACGTTTGGGACTCGAGAGGTGGAGTACCTCGGGTATCTGCTCTCTTCGAGTGGTCTAGCGCCGCAACTGGCCAAGATCTCAGCCATCACCGGCATTCCGCCTCCCACGGATCTCTCGCAGCTAAGGGCCTTCCTTGGCATCGCCAACTACTATCAGCGCGTCGTGCCAGGGTTCAGCAAGCTGGCCAAGCTGCTCAACGACTTGTTGCGGAAGGGTGTTGCTTATGTGTGGGGGCCAAAGCAGCAGGCGGTGTTTGACAAGCTCAAGGAGTTGTTGGTGAGCGCGACGGTGCTGCGACGGCCCGACTACAAGAAGCCCTTCATCCTCCACACCGGCTGGTCGCAGGCAGGGCTCGGTGCGGTGCTGGTGCAGGAGCATGAGGGCTTTGAGCACGTGGTGGCCTACGCTAGCCGCAGCAACAACCGCGCCGAGAGTAACTATGGCTCTAATGGGGGGGAGTGCCTGGCAGCAGTCTGAGCGATTGTGCACTTCAGGCACTACCTCTACGGCACCCACTTCCGCCTGGTCACCGACCATCAGCCACTCAAGTGGCTCATGACGTCGGAGCGCCTGACAGGCAAGTACGCACGATGGGCGCTCATTTTGCAAGAGTACACCTTCGGCGTGCATCATCGCCCTGGGTCCACTAACATGGACGCCGACGGCCTCAGCCGTAACCCACTTTCATCGTCGAGGGACCTAACGGTGGCACGCCATGACGAGGACGAGCCTGTGGCATGGCACGCACCAGCATTCTTGGCCTTCACTGTGGACAGCGAGGTGCGACCTGCAGGGCTCACAAGCCTGGCCATGGTGACTCTCAACACGCGACGCTTGGCATTGGCAGCAGCAGAGGAGCAGGACAGCTGGCAGCGGTGGCTCAATGACGTTTGGGAAGACGCCCCAGTGCTGCAGTACGTTACCTCTAAGGAGATGGTTCCAGGCGTCACCAGGAGGGAGCGCGTGCGCATCCTCAAGCGCAGCCACGACTTCGTCTTCATGGAGGGGTGCGTGCGCCGGGTGATGGCGGACGGCTCCGTC
Organism: Mesotaenium endlicherianum; assembly: GCA_009602735.1. Classification (NCBI taxonomy): domain Eukaryota; kingdom Viridiplantae; phylum Streptophyta; class Zygnematophyceae; order Zygnematales; family Mesotaeniaceae; genus Mesotaenium; species Mesotaenium endlicherianum. The sequence continues at coordinate 593,047 of WELA01002297.1, forward strand.
CTGGTGGTTCCTGAGCCTGCTATACGCAGTCAGCTTGTGCGCCGGGTACACGAGGCATTGGGACACTTTGGTGTCAAGCTCACGCTCAGCCTTCTTTAGGCTGAGTATTGGTGGTCAGGCATGACTAAGGTCGTTGCCGACGTCGTCAGCAGCTGCACTCTCTGCAACAGTGTGCGCTCGAGCTTCACAGCCCGCACCGTTGCTCTCAGCCCCCTCCCTATTCAGGGGCTTTTCTACAAGTGGTCGCTCGACTTGGCTGGAGAGCTGCCCAAGTCTCGCCGAGGCAACCTCTATATCTTGGTGATGATTGAGCACATGTCTAAGTGGATTGAGCTTGTGCCTTTGCCTAGCAAGGCCAGTAAGAGGATTGCTCAGGCCTTCCTCAAACAGGTCCTTAGCCGTTTTGGCGGCTGCGCTGAGATGCTGACCAACCAGGGCAAGGAGTTCCAGGGCAGCTTTCAAAAGCTGCTGGAGCACTCTATGATTGACCACCGCACCACCTCCCGCGATCATCCTCAGGCTGACGGCCTTGCAGAGCGTATGGTGCAGACCGTCAAGCTTGGGTTGCGGAAGTACTGCCTTGCCCACAACAGCACCCACAGGGACGACGCCCTCCCGTGGTTGGCTATGGGCTACAGGTTCAATAAGCAGGCCTCCTTGGCCTTGCACTCTCCCTACTTCTTTCGCTACGGCCGCCAGTCAGTCCTGCCCGCCGCAGCCAGGACCATGGCTGAGACCGTCTTGGACTTAGACAGTCCCGAGACGTGGAGCGCTCTTATTGGGCAGCGTGCGCAGCTCTTCTAGCGCTTGATGCCCATGGCCATGGATAACCTCAGCATCGCACAGCATCGCGACACTCTGAGATATGCCATGACTCGTGGAGGAGCATATCGTCCGCCGGTGTTGCAATTATCCGCAGGTGACTTCGTGTACCTGCGAAGTCAAACGAAGAACACCCTCGACATCAGCAGCTCGTCGGTCATCCTGCGCGTCAAGCGCGTCTTGGCGTCAGGAGTCCTAGAGCTGGAAGGCGCAGATGACCGTCTTCACAAGGACCACACGAAAAACTGTGGACCATGCCACCTTCCAAACCTTGACTTGCAGATTCGTCCCCGCGAGGCGCGCCCGCCCAAGGATTGGGCGTGCCAGATCTGCCACAGTCGTGGCCAGGAGGCCACGATGCTGCTCTGCGACAGCTGCAAGCTCGGCTTCCACATTGGCTGCCTTGACCCGCCGCTGGCTCGCGTGCCAGCTGGAGACTGGTTCTGCAGTGACTTCTTTGAGCTAGCTTTAGGCAGCGTTCATTGCCCATTAGCTGGAAGCTGAGAGCTCGGGGGGGAATTATAACATTCGAGACTTGACTCCCTTTTTGGCTATAAAGCCACATGTGTTATAGACTTCATTGCAGCATAGCTTGCTTGCTTATGATGTGTTGCTTGTCCCTATGTTGCTCACCCGACCTCGTAACGCACGACAGCCGTCATGATTTATTGAGTCGAGGTTGACGTACAAAATCGAGCTTCACTTGTGTGAACCATCAACCTAGGAAGACCGACTTTCCATTGACCTTACGCATCTATAGGTTGACCTTTTCTAGATTTTCAAGTCACCAAAGTGTGTTGCGTCAAAGCACCTTCCAAATGGCACCGGTTTTGCATCATTTGGGCATGTATCGAGCGAGATATTTTGCGATCTAGTCCGCGTCACCTACCGGCCACTAGCGGAACTTTCCCAAGTGCCAACTTATGACTCAATGTCCCCAAAGGTGACATTGTTGGCTCTTCGTGACCCCAAAAACTCCTAGCTTTATACGCACAAATTTGCGAGCCCCTTAGACTATATAAGTCTTGCATTTCCATAGCATAAGTGCATCATGGAGGCTATAACTTGGTGACTGCATCACCTACTCCTAGAGGAAGCTTCCTCAAGTTCCAAATTCACTTTTGAGGCGCTATCTAGGTAGAATCACCCAAGGTAAGCTCCACCAATGAGAGACACATAGCATATTCTACGTGCCCTGCTTTGATTGGTTTGAGTTCTGCTTAGCCTACAGGAGTGCTAGTACATGCCTTGTACACGTTAGTGGACATAGGAGAGCCTTCTAGAGTGAATAGATGCATTGGATCCGCCGCATACCACGCCGGGTTTCCAGGAGTATTAGTACTACAGATGTCCCTAGAGAGAAAACTTCTTAGAAGTCCTCATTATGCCAGTTGTAAGTAACAGAGATTATGAGTAAAGCTTTCCCTTTTACCTCTTGTGTTTTCAAGACCACTTAGTTACTCTCTTGTGAAGAGCAAGCCTTCCTGGCTTCTAGTCACTTGAAGAACTTCACAAGTGGTGAGCAAAGTCACAGCTTAAACCCTTGCATGGGACTACTCTTGAAGATCATGATGTGCTTCCAGTGATCTTTTGGGCCATACTTCATCAGTTGTTTTCCTGCCAGATTACAATCTTGAGGTGCTCACTCTGGAGAGTACACACCCTCGTTAATTAAAACATTGAGAGTTGACTCCCTTTTTGGCTATGAAGCCACATGTATTATAGACTTCATTGCAGCAAAGGTTGCTTGCTTATGATGTGTTGCTTGTCCCTATATTGCACACCCGACCTCGTAACGCACGACATGAATCTTTCAAATCTGGAACTATGTGGTGCTTGCTTTTGCATGATTTTTGTTCTTGTGTTCGATCTTGGTCTCAGAGTTTTCATCTGCGCTTACATTGCGCTTACCTGCCGTTTCTCTTTGTTGTGTTCTATCTCTTCAGGGACGTTGACACGAGAAGGCGGCCAATTTGACACATTGTCATTGGCTTGTAATTTGAGGTGAGTTTGCTTCCCAACCCTTCTATCTTTCCTCTTAGCTAATCGTGTAGGTTCTCTACTACTTCTATGTCCTGCCTGTTGCATATTTAGTAATGCTATTCTTCCTTTTTTTTGAGTGTTTGGATACTATAAAGGCATGTGCCAATCCCACTTATGTGTTTGTCTCTTATGTTGCGCTCTTCATTCACTTCGCCTTTACCTTCATCTTTCACGCATCAGAAGCTCTTCTTCCAAGCATCAAAAGCTCCAGAGGTACTTCTGTAGCAGGTCTGCCTGGTGCCCCAGTGTCCCTGTTTGTTTGCTTGCTTTGTAACGATTTGAGCTTTTCAGGCGTATTTGGGACGTTTTCCCCGATTGCCTGAAATACGTTATACTATTTATCATACATAATATGATAAACGATTGCATCACATTAAATTATGTGCCACGCGCGTGTGCCGATTAATTCCCGGTCGATTGGCGAAACGATCGAGATACTATTGCAAAAAGTGTCCTAACGTAATTCGACTACTTTGCAAAAGCACGACATAATTTTTCATAAAGTTACTTTGATTCGTTATGAGATGATAACTTAAGTAGTCATTGTTTGATCAAGTTATCTTTATTGTCATTATTTTGGGTAATGCACTGTCACAAATTTCGAATTTACGACCAATAGTTAATATGAACAAACAGTCGTAAAAGTCAAACGACACATATATGCAAAGCGACTTAGCATCCGAGCGGATTCGAACCCGCAACCTGTCGTTTGAAACGTTCACACCTAACCGATTGGCGAAGTAATTTTCCTAACTACCGGTTGATGACAAAAAGCATGTGTACGCAACTCCGACAACAGTCGCGACTTTTTGGAAAGTCGCGAGAACGCGAAAAAGCCCGTTTGGCGCGAAACGGTTTTTCGGAAATCGTCAAAAAGTCTCCAAACGGCCAAACGGCGCGTTGCGAGCATTCAGCCGAAATGGGTCGTACCCCTTCGCTTGTTTTTGTTGACATGAACCAGTGCCCTAGGTGGTGACTTGAAGCACTTCAATGCCTCACGTCGTGCAGGTATAAATGCCTGCAGAGTCATTATAAGTGCAACTCTCACAAGCACACATTCTACATTAGTCTTCATTTTCGCTTTCTCGAGGATTTGTCAATTTGCACAAGTATATAGATTTTCTTTCCACTTCATTTAAATGTTCCCTGAATACCGAGAAAAGATCCTCTCGAAAAGCAGAAACGTTACATTGGTATCAAAGTCGATCTCGGATACTCCAAGGAAATATGTTTTTAGTGGTTGGAAAATATATTTTGGGAAAATATATTTTGGGGCAATTTTTCGTATTGGGAAGGTCACCCATCCCAATCCTGCCCTAACCCAACGGTCGCGTATCGTGTTTCGACGGGAATTTTTTTCTTGCCGAGGCCAATCATACTGAGTTGGCCGACCTTGTCACTCGCTTCGTTGCTGCCTTGGACACTCACCCTGTGATTGGTCCTTTCTTACAGGCTGCCCAAGGGATGCCGGGCCCATCAGGGACCGCCGGCGATAACGCCAACCCACCAATCCCGCCCGCCATCCTTGGGCAGGCCGCGGCACCAACGCCTTCGTACAAGCCTTCACCGCCTGAAAAGTTTCAAGGCGGTCCAGGTTCTGACGTACGCCGTTTTCTCAAAGAACTCAAAACCTTCTTTGCGTTAGCTAAAGTGGCCCCTACCAACCAAGCCATGATGGCTTCCACTTTTCTCATGGGGGACGCATCGCAGTTATGGCATGGGCTTGAGAGGGGGCCGATGACTTTCGAGGAGTTTAGTACTGGGTTACGCAATTCCTGTGGGCGTCACAATTCATCAAAGCTAGCTCGTGATAAGTTGCTTCAACTCAAGCAGACAGGCACTATCAAAACCTATGTCAACAAGTTCCGTATCTTAGTCGCCCAGATAGTGGATGTTCCAATTGATACTGGGATGCAAATTCACCTCTTTCGCTTGGGGCTCCGAGCGAAATACGCTAATCGTCTCAATGCAAACCCAGTCACCGGTTTGGAATGGACAACCATCGCCGATCTCATTCGTTACACCGAGACTTTAGCTCAGGAGTAGTCGGTCGCTACGCCTAAATGTCAGGCAGCTCGTCCATCACGTCCTCCATTGTCGTTTCCTAGTTCTAGTAATGCCGCTCCAAAGAGGAACTATCCCAATGGCGCGGGTAGTAGTGCTAGATCCAATGGTCCACCTGCCAAGATAGGCAAGATAGACAACACAGAAGCTCGCAATCGCATGATGGCAGAAGGGCTGTGTTTTGGCTGTGGGAAACATGGGCATACGATCTCGGCATGGTCTACTAAAAAGGATTCACAAAACGATCCCAAGGGAAAAGGCAAGGGGCCTTTCAAAGAGTAGCTCTGGAGATAGCCGCAAAGTCTCCTTCTGAGCTATTGACGACACGACTTCGTGAGCAAGAAGTTTTAGGTGTTTGTGCGCACGCACCAAAGGTTCTTGTTCAATCTGGCATACCCAATATAAATATACTTCGAAACGAATATATTTGTATGCAAGTGTTGAGCTTTGTTGAAATTTTGGGACTCGAGTGCATCCATGATACCATGTTCTTGCACTTTCAGCCGCATGATTCTAACCTTGCCAAGTGATACGCACACTTATCTCGCTTACGGAAAATGCACCAGTGTCGTGCACCAATGTATATTGCTGCATTTACACATCGACGCGCGCATTCTCACCCGCTAACTTGGTTTTCCGCGCGGATGGCAATACAAAATGGGATTTTGGTAAAGGACCTCCATATTTCCCACATTCCTCTCAAGGCGAGGACATTGCTAGTGATGCATAATGCTTCTTGGGGTTAAGTATGACATTTCAAACAAAAGTTTCAGGCAAATCATGCTTTACAATCATTGATTCAGGCGCATCAGTGAGCTTCATTAGTGCACGTTTTGCACAAGGGATGAAGTTGCTTCCAATACTCAAGGACGAGACCCTTCGCCTCGGCGATGGCTCGTTAGCTTGTATTTTTGGAACGATTAAATTACGGCTCAGCGTGCAGTTCTTTCATGGGCGTGTACAATTCTACGTAAGTGAATTGCCACATGGAATCGACGCAGTTTTGGGTCACAATTGGCTTACGCAAACAAGTGCGTTGCTTGACTTCGGTCAAAAGACATGCATTGTACGCAAAGGGACCAGAAAGATCACTCTTCAGTCCCTTAAGCCCGATATGGCCTTGGAAAGTCCTTTGAAGACTCTCCTATTGTGCATGAAAGGGGCAAAGCGCCCTAGTGGAAGCGTAGTAACTCACGAGGAAAGGAACTAGTAAAAATCATACTAAAAAGTGCAGCGGAATATTGCTAAGAGAGCTTAGGAAAATTATTTGACATTTTGAGTGGCAAGAAACTGCTCACAAATGGTGTAGGATGAAAGGCCTTGTCATTACAAACCCGTAAAAATTTTCAGAAGAGAAAACTGATAAGAAACAAAGAAGTTATGCCTATTTATAATTTTCTGCCTAAATGCCTCTCTCTAGGAGGAAGCTACGGATTTCAATAAGTGTTTGTCAAATTGTCCCTTCCAGAATATTTGTGAGTGAGCCAGATCAGTTTAATCTGACGTGTCGGGTCGAATTGACGTACACATACATGCATCGACATTACTAGAATGTTCTATCTTAGACGCGCTAAGCTAAACCAAAAAACTTATAGGTAAATTGACCTAGTCGGCACTCTGCGTCAGCCGAACTTACGTGAAGGTTCGAGTTCATTCTAACGGGCCAGATCGCTCAACGCTGTCGGTCAATCCGACGGTCGCGCTCACCGCAAAGTAAGGACAGTCGTCAACCGACCTCAAATGTAGTGATTTGAGTTATTATATATTAGTATGCATATATTTTAATGTTTTCAAATATATTTGGAGTAGTATTGTGTGGAGTCAAGTGTGAATAGGTACTCTAGTAACTTGGTTCATGTCCTTTGAACCTTCCAAGGCATTTTCGAAGTTAGAGGAAAGACCTAGAAGAACTCCATGTGGCAAAAGTCAGATGTGCCATTTTTAGGTCAAAAGGACATGTGTACATTATTCTAGAAAGAGGTGGCAAGTTTTGGGATGTGTTGGGTGCCAACACATCAACATACACCTTCCTAGAAATTACTTATGTAGCAAGTATATAAACAAGAGCTAGAACATAGAAAGACATTCCAGAATCACTCTTGTACTTGCCAAAATCCAGAAATATATTAACTTTCAAGAAGCCATCTCTCTTTCAAGAAGCTACCACTTGTGTTCAAAGATCCTTGTCTTGAATAGATAAAGTATTCTGTTTTACTAAGTACTTTATCTATCTGTTTCACTACAGTGGTATCGGAGCTAGGCACTTTGGTAGCACAAGAAGATGGCCGATCCTCAAGACCAACAGCAAGCTTTCGAAGGAAGCCCTTCCTCTCCAAGACACCCTCCTCCAGCGCCGATGGGAGAGCCCACTCAAGAAAATCTGCAACAACAAGAAGCACCACAAGGAGGAGCACACCCTCCTCCAGCGTCGATGGGAGAGCCTACTCAAGGAAATCTGCAACAACAAGAAGCACCACAAGGAGGAGCACCGTCAAATCCCGTGGCAGCCGCTATAGCAAAGTTGACCCCACCACAAGGAGTTCCCGCAAATGAGTGGGCAGCCTTCCTAATGACCGTCCACAACCAAGTGGGCTTGGCCACCTATGAAGCAACCGTGCAAGCGTCAAGAGAAGCTATGGCTGCCATGGTTGCCCCTATTGCGAGCAATGCTCAAAATCCAGCCCCGGCTCAAGCGCCTCCACAAGAGCCAACGAGAGCAAGGAAACTCATCAAGCCCGGCAAACCCGACACTTTCAACCCCGGGAAAGGTGCCAACCTGAATTTATGGCTCTACCAAGTGGAGACGTACCTCGCGTTCCTTGAAGTACCCGAGGAGGACTACGTTCCCTTTGCCGTTACCTTACTTAGAGGAGCAGCAACATCATGGTGGCGTAACTATCAAGCGGCTATATATCAAGCTATGGCGCACCCCATGCTCGGCCAAGAGCCCCCACCATCATATGCAAGATGGGCAGATTTTCGTGAGGCCCTCAAGAAGCAATTCATGCCCATCAATGCGGAGAAGATTGCCCGAGGAAAGCTCCACCATCTCAAGCAAACGACGTCCGTTCAAGAGTATACATCCAGATTTCACGCCCTCACTCTTGAGATCCCCAACATGTCTCTCGAGGAGAAGATTGACCGTTACATCTTTGGCCTCAAACCCAAGGTGGCAAAGGAAGTGGAGTTACGCGACTTGACGGACTTCTCAAAGATCATTGAAGTGGCCCAAAAGGTGGATACCTTGGATTTCAAGCACTCCGTGCCTTCATCTTCACGGGTACCGACGACGCGGGTGTACGCAGCCCCTTCCACATCCGAATCTGGACCCACACCCATGGAAATCGGAGTTATTAAAAGGGACCCCGCGGCTGCCCGGAAGAGTGGAAGACCCTCCAATGACACTTATGATGCAAGAAACCAGCAAGGAGTGAAAGCAAGACTCTCCCCGGCTGAAAAAGAAGCTCTCATGACGGCTGGACTATGCTTCTATTGCAAGGAAAAGGGCCATCGTGCACTTTCATGCCCCAAAAAGTTGTCAAAAAACGGACAGCGCCGGTAGGCCAGGAGCCTACCACCCCAAGACCCACTTCACGAGAAGGCAACACGCCAAGTGAGGTGGAGACCCCCGTTGAAGACGACGTTCCAGCCCCAATGAGTTTGAGAGGTTACCTTGGAGGAGAGAAGGTCCACATCTTGGTGGATAGCGGAGCTCAAGGCAACTTCATTGCTGCAGATTTTGCCACCAAGCACGGTATTACTATGCGAACTCTTGACCACGACGAGGAGATTATGATGCCCGATGGATTCTCCTATACTACCCCTTCCAAGAAGACGTACCCCTTGGCACTCTCTATCAAGTCCTTCAAGGATAGAGTAGTGTTCTCCCCCATGCAATTGGGCAAGTACGACGTCATCCTAGGGACGCCTTGGTTGACCAAGCACAACCCCCAAGTTGATTGGAGGACCGGTACTATCAAGATCAAGAATGACATCACTTCAAGAATCTGTATTTTGCGCGCAATCCAGAATATCCAGACCCAAGACATCCAGAAGCCGGCACACGAGATACTATTGTCCGCCCTCCAACTCAAGAGACTTGTGAGGAAGGGACACGAGCTTCTTTTGGCCTTGATCACGCCAAAAGACATCAAGAAAGACATCGAGAGTCAAGAAGGCAGCCCCGTTCCCAAGGAGATACAAGAAGTCTTTGAGGACTACAAAGAAGTGTTCTCCCCGGAATTGCCCAAGGGCCTACCCCCCAAAAGATTCGTAGACCACAAGATAGAGTTGGAGCCCGGAAGCAAGCCCATCTCTCGGCCTACGTTCAAAATGTCATACACGGAGCTAGACGAAGTCAAGAAGCAAATCAAGGAGCTACTGGAGCATGGCTTCATTCGACCTAGCAAGTCGCCATTTGGAGCCCCGGTGCTATTTGTCAAGAAGAAAGATGGTACCTTGAGGATGTGTGTGGACTATCGCGCCCTCAACAAGATCACCATCAAGAATCGATACCCGCTGCCGCGCATGGATGAGCTCATGGACCGGCTGGTTGGAGCCAAGTACTTCACGAAGATTGACTTACGGAGCGGCTACCACCAGATTCGCATCGCAGAACCGGACATAGAGAAGACGGCATTCAGGACAAGATATGGACATTTTGAGTTCATGGTCCTGCCATTTGGACTCACCAACGCGCCAGCAACTTTCATGACTATGATGAACACCATATTTCAGCCCATGTTGGACAGATTTGTGGTGGTATTCATCGATGACATCCTTATCTACAGCAAGACCCTTGAAGAGCATGCGAGACACTTGAAAGAAGTCCTTGAAGTATTGAAGCAAAACAAGCTGTTTGCGAAGGAGTCAAAATGCGAGTTTGCCAAACAAGAAGTGGAGTTCCTAGGTCTCCACGTGACTGCTGATGGCATCAAGATAGACCCCAAGAAGACCACGGTGGTGGAGGAATGGCCAACCCCCACGACCAAGAAAGAACTCCAGTCATTCTTGGGATTTGCCAATTGGTACAGAAAATTCATCCAAGGCTTCTCGCACATAGCAGCCCCCCTGACAGATCTACTCAAGAAGGACAGGCTATATACATGGACCGAGAAAGAGGAAGAGGCATTTCAAGAGTTAAAGCGAAGATTGACCACATCCCCGGTGCTCACACTCCCAAGTCCAAACCCAGATTGGCCCTTCCACGTCATCACCGATGCATCTTCCTATGCAATAGGAGCAATCCTGCTTCAAGACCAAGGCAAGGGACTGCAGCCCATCGCCTACGAGTCAAGGAAGCTAAATCCAGCCGAGCAAAATTATACAACCACGGAGCGAGAGGCATTGGCGATTGTACATGCCTTGAAGGTTTGGCGCTGCTACGTTGAAGGACGCAAAGTACTGGTCACCACGGACCACGAGGCGTTAAAGCACCTCCAGACGCAGCCGTATCTCTCAAGGAGACAAGCAAGATGGAGCGGATACTTGCAACAATACAACATCACGATTCAGTACCAGCCCGGCAAGACAAACCCGGCTGACCCCCTCTCAAGACTGCAATTAAATGCAGTGATGGTATCCCTGAAGACAGATCTGGAAGCTCGATTTTCAGCCGCCTATGAAAGAGACCCTTACTACAAGAACGGAGAAGCAGCCTTGGACCCATGCAAGAAGCAAGAAGGCAATTATTGGGTGAGGCAAGATACGGGCCAGAGATGTGTTCCTAATGACTTAGACCTCCGGCTCTTGCTTCTACGAGAAGCACACGACAACCCTCTTGGAGGACACTTTGGAATCCTAAGGACCACGGGCGTTCTAGCTAGGACTTATTGTTGGCCAGGCATGTCTAAGCAAGTCAAGGAGTACTGCAGGAGCTGTGACACATGCCAAAGAATCAAGCCATCATCGCAAAAGGCGGGAGGACTCCTCCAACCACTACCAATCCCCGAAAGACAATGGACGGACATCTCAATGGACCTTATCGTGGACTTGCCCGTGACACCTCGAGGCCATAATGCAATACTCACGGCGGTGGACAGACTTACCAAGATGGCTCATTTTATTCCCACGACGACTAAGGCTACAGCACCACAACTTGCAAGACTCATCTTTGACAACATCTTCCGACTCCATGGACTACCATCAAGAATTGTGTCAGATAGAGATCCAAGATTCACAAGCCATTTCTGGAAAAATCTCTTCAAGAACTTGGGTACATCGCTGGATATGTCTACTGCCTACCACCCACAATCAGATGGGCAAACCGAGCGTATGAATCGTACCCTAAAGACCTCTCTAAAGGCCTACGTGTCTACCCTCGAGCAAGACTGGGACATGTACTTGACCCCCCTCGAGTTTGCCTACAACAACACTACGCAGGCCTCTACCCAAGAGTCCCCATTCTTCCTCAACTATGGCTTCCATCCGACCACGCCACTGAGCTTCACGGCTGGCCATGATGAAGTACCTGCAGCCACAGATTTTATGGAGACATTAGAAGCAGCCCTTACAGCAGCGAAGAAAGCTCTACAACACGCGCAAGATGCTCAAGCAAGAGTGGCGAACAGATCCAGAAGAGAAATTACGTACAGAGTGGGTGACAACGTGTTACTATCATCCAAGAACATTTCCCTGAACAACAGGCCTGCCGGCAGCAAGTTCTCTCCCAAGTATTTGGGACCCTTCAAGATTATCCAGCAAGTCAACCCCGTTGCTTTCAAGCTAGAACTTCCCCAGACTATGCACATCGACCCCGTATTCCACGCTTCCCTCTTCAAGCCATATGTGCAACCCGACAACAAGTTCCCAGGACGTGTGACAACCCCACCAGCCCCAACAATAGTGGATGATCATTTGGAGTACGAAGTGGAAGACATAGTGGCTATGAGAAATTTCAGGAGACAGCAGCAATACTTGATCAAGTGGAAAGGATATCCAGATTCGGAGAATAGTTGGGTGGCGGCGCACTACCTTGACAAAGTTCAGAGAAAGTTGAAGCGCTTCCATGCCGCCAACCCCCATCTTGGACCAGCCCCAAGTCTCTCTACTAGAAGCCCGAAGACTTCAGGGAGGCAGCCTGCCACCATCAAGAAGCAGCAGAAGACCCCTTGGAGGCAGCCTGCAAGAACAAGAAAGAGGAAAAATTGACATTAGACACTCTTCTCTTCTCGCAGTTTCTGGACAGAAAACTAAAACTGCTACTGGTAATAGGTCTCTGCATAATAAATTCTGAAAATTTACCTGGCTGTAGTCCATGAGTAGCCGGTCATTTAGAGTCCAAGTTTGCTCAATTTGGAGCACTGGTGAGAGAGATATGATGCTCTAAGTAGAAGGGGGTCAGGCTGCTGGCATTGTTAGGACAGAATATGCCTTCTGACATTGTGCCTTCCCCTGAACTTGGAATGCTCTGAAACTCAAGACTCTGGTAGAACATCTTACAGCGCCCAGTTTGAGACTTAGTTTGCAGAATTTGGAGAAGTATAGAAGGACTTATGATTTTCAGAAGTTTCTGCACAGATTTGGAGGAGTGCCTACTCTCTCAGCTCTCAACGACACTCCAGAAATGAGAATGCTCTCAAATTTGGTGACCCGGTAGAGTTCTCCGACGCGGTCCGTCTGGCACTCGAATTTTCAGATTTGGAGCAGTTCTGTGGCCGCTATGAATTTTTGAGTTCGTGGCAGATTCTGGGCCAACTTGTACAATTTTCTTTATCATTAAGGAGTAGGCTAGCCAATAAGGTCACACCACCTACGACCTTGCCTAGTCTACCTTACATGTGTAGCACCTGACTTGGCGCCTTTGACTAGTCCTCTTCACATGTGTGGCATCTGACTTGAAACTGTTGACTAGTTTGCTCCACATGTGTAAGACCTGACTTGACGCGCCGAGACGTCGCTTTTTCTATCGGGGGGGTGATGTAGTGATTTGAGTTATTATATATTAGTTTGCATATATTTTAATGTTTTCAAATATATTTGGAGTAGTATTGTGTGGAGTCAAGTGTGAATAGGTACTCTAGTAACTTGGTTCATGTCCTTTGAACCTTCCAAGGCATTTTCGAAGTTAGAGGAAAGACCTAGAAGAACTCCATGTGGCAAAAGTCAAATGTGCCATTTTTAGGTCAAAAGGACATGTGTACATTATTCTAGAAAGAGGTGGCAAGTTTTGGGATGTGTTGGGTGCCAACACATCAACATACACCTTCCTAGAAATTACTTATGTAGCAAGTATATAAACAAGAGCTAGAACATAGAAAGACATTGGAGAATCACTCTTGTACTTGCCAAAATCCAGAAATATATTAACTTTCAAGAAGCCATCTCTCTTTCAAGAAGCTACCACTTGTGTTCAAAGATCCTTGTCTTGAATAGATAAAGTATTCTGTTTTACTAAGTACTTTATCTATCTGTTTCACTACATCAAAACTTATCAAACTTTGGAAATCCATAACTCTCTCAATACTTAACCAAATTTGATGAACTTTGTACCAAAATGACCACAAACATTCACTCTACACTTCTATGCAATCAAAACATACTTTTAAGGAACTCAAAAATGCCCTTTATAAAGCTATGACCTTACATCATCCCCCTCCTCAAGATGCGACGTCCTCGACGCATTCTGCAAATAACGTCTCAACTTACTCTTACAATGAGTCAACTTGACCTCCGGCTCCCAAGTGTTGTCGTCCGCATGGTAGCCTTTCCACTTGACCAGATACTCTTGAACAAGTCGTTGACCTCGCTTGACTCGTCAATCGCCGACAATCGCCTCCACTTCATACTCCAATACATCATCAATCTCGACCGGTGGTGGCGGTGTAGGTAGTCGTCCTGGATGTCCTTCATTCGGGTCAACGTATGGCCGCAAACAACTCACATGGAACATATCATGGATACGCCAGCTTGAAGGAAGTTCCAACTTGTAGGTCACGGGATTCACCTGCTTGAGCACCACAAAGGGACCTGTGAACCGTGCCCGCAATTTCCTCTTGCCTGTGAAAGGTAGGTTCTTTGTTGACAAGAGTACTTTGTCGCCAACATGGAATGTCACTTCCCTCCTGTGCTTGTTAGCATGCTTGACCTGCTCTTCCTGTGCCTTTTGAATACACGTCATCGCCATATCCCAAGTCTTGGCCATCTGCTCCATAAGTGCTTGTGTAGTAAGAACCTGAGTCTCCTTGGCCTTCTCCAACAAGATCTTCCCTGGACGATATACTTCTCTCCCATAAACCATAGCGAACCGTGACTGCTTGGTCGATCCTTGCATGCTGTTGTTGTAGGCAAACTCCAATCTTGGCAACTTCTTGTCCCACTCAGAAATGTCCTCCATATTGAAACTCCTGAGCACCACTTGCCGAAATTTGTTGAGCCTCTTACTCTGCCCGTCTGTATGAGGATGATAGGAAGTGCTCATACTCAGCTTGGTCCCCATCAAAGTAAACAATGACCGCCAAAAGTTGCTAGTAAACCGCGGATCCCGGTCTGAAACAATCACCTTTGGCAACCCATGTAGCCTGAAAATATGATCAAAGAAAAGCCGTGCCACATCCGCTGCCGTAGAAGTCTCCTTCATGGGAATGAAGTGAGCCATCTTACTGAGTCTATCAGACACAACCCATACTGCATCGTGCCCTTGACCACTGACTGGTAACGATGTGATGAAGTCCATAGCAATCTGCTCCCAAGAATACTCTGAAATAGGCAGGGGCTGCAATGTACCTCCCTTCTTTTGATTTGGTGTCTTGTGTCTCTGGCACGCATCGCAACTCTTTATCCACTCCTCGATGTCCTTGTCCATATTTCTCCAATAGTACTCTCGCTTCCGCACGCTTGCCGTCTTCTCGCTTCCAAAGTGTCCAGCATATAAGCAGTCATGATCCTCCGCAAGTAGTAAGTCTCGTAGCTCCTTGATGTCAGGTACCATCACTCTCTTGGAATCACCATAATACCATATGCCGTCCTTCTTCTGCGTACTCGCATTTGACTCAGCTGCTCCACCATCAGCAAACTCTGGGTCCTCCTCGTAACCTCTCTGAAGCTTCTCCTTGAAGTCCATATTCTCCTTGATGACTGAGACAGCTGCAAGGTCACACCTCCTGGATAAAGCGTCTGCAGGGTTGATCTTCCCAGGTAAGTACTCAATCTTGTGGTCGAACAGTTGCAGAAACTCCATCCACCTTGCCTGTCTTGGTGTCAACGTTGGTTGCGTCATAAATTTCTCCAAGCTCTTGTGGTCGGTCTTGATGAACACCTTTCGACCGTCCACATAACATCGCCAAATCCTCAAAGCCTGAATAATAGCCAACATCTCCCGCTCGTGTGCTGCATACTTTTGCTCAGCAGGACTCAACTTCCTGCTCTCCTATGCCACAGGCTGCAATCCTTTGCCCTGGTCTGGGAGAAGAATGGCTCCCCCTACAAAATTTGATGCGTCCGTGATGATGGTGAAAGGAAGCTTTGGACTTGCAATTGCCAACATACGTGCCTGTGTCAACAGCTTCTTAATCTTCTCAAATGCATGCTGCTCCTTGTCACCCCATAGCCACTTCTCCTGCTTCTTCAACATGTCCGTGAGCGGTGCACACACCTTGGCAAATCCTTCAATGAAACGTCGATAATAATTCGCCGTGCCGAGGAAACTCCTGAGTTGATGAATATCAGCAGGCACCGGCCAATCTCTGACTGCTTGCACCTTCTTCTGCTCCACCTTGACTCCTTCAACTCCCACTATATGTCCAAGGAATTCAACTTCATGAGACAGAAGTCGCACTTGCTCATCTTCCCATACAGCTTTTGATCTCTCAAGACCTCCAACACTTTCCTCAGATGCTCCACATGCTCTTCCAAGGTCTTCGAATAGATCAGGATGTTGTCCAAAAACACCACCACAAACTGGTCCAAGTAGGGTCTGAAGATACTATTCATGAGTCCCATGAAAGTAGCAAGTGCATTAGTCAATCCAAAAGGCATGACTGTGAACTCGAACAAACTATAGCAAGTTCTGAAAGCAGTCTTCTGAACGTCTCCTTCCACAATCCGTACCTGGTGATAGCCACTCCTCAAATTGATCTTCGAGAAATACTTCGCCCCGACAAGCCTGTCAATTAACTCGTCCACTCGTGGAAGTGGGTACCTGTTCTTGATGGTGACCTTGTTGAGTGCTCGATAGTTGACACACATTCTCATAGTCCCATCCTTCTTCTTCACAAATAAGACTGGCGCCGCGAATGGAGACTCGCTGGGTCGAATGAATCCCTTCTCCAATAACTCCGTCAGCTGCTTCTTCAACTCATCAAACTCCGCAAATGATTGTCGATAGGCGGGTCTCACTGGTGGCTTGCTCCCTGGTTCCAACTCAATCTTGTGCTCCATAGCTCTCTGTGGAGGTAATCCTGCAGGTAGCTCCTCGGGAAACACGCACTTGAACTCCTCCAACAGCGCCTTAATTTGGGCAGGCATCTCAGCAGGCTTCTTCTCTTGAGCAGTTGGGCTCTGCTCCTTCTGAGCAAGGGGATCAGACACCACTACTTGCTCCTCCGGCGATGTACATTCGCCCAGGCTGTTAGGATTCACGCTTGCTCCATCTGATGACCTGGCCAGGGCCACCGAAACAAGGTACATCTCCTTCACCTGATTCGCCCTGCATAGCTTCTTAACTTGCAGGCTCAACAGAAGACAGTTACTTGTGGTCGTATCTACCTCCACCTGTTTCGCTGTCTCCATTCGACCATCACGCCCTTGGACTTTCACTTGTCCTGTGCTCCAGTGCACTTGAGGGTTGGCTTTCCTTAGCCATGGTCTGCCCAATATCACCTCATGGTGACCCAACTCTGCCTGCTCCATAACTTCAGTACATTGGTGCCCTGCTACTTCCACGTGAATAGCTTCCGTAGGTGCACCACACTTGAGTCTCTGCCCATTCGCCAAAATTGCCTCCTTAGGCTCATAATGCTTCTGCACAGGGATTTGCCACTCTTTCACCAGCTTCTTGTGCACAAAGTTTGCACTTGCGCCACTGTCGACCATACACTTTGCCTTGTTGCCGTCGACCACTCCTTCCACGATGATAGGCTTGTCAACGTCTCGTCCTTTGCTTCTCGGCAGGCTCCTGGGGATAACCTCCTTGTGAGTTCTCGTCTTCACGCCAGTANTGTTCACGCCAGTAGACACCCTAGAACGACTTACTGACGTCCTCCTTTTTCCTGTTGTTGAGGCTGCTTCGCCTTCACATGACAGTCTCGAGCCAGATGTCCAAGCTTGCCGCAATTATAGCAAGGTCCTCTCGGTTTGAAATTCTGCTGCCTGCGCTGGTACTGCACAAGTCCCAACTCCATAGGTATTGGACCATGTCCACTTATGCTTGGCGCATGAGATCCAAAGTGTCGATAACCTCCAAAGTTGTGGCTGCCCCACTGCCTCTGACTATACTCCGCAGCCTCGACCCTTGTTGCCAATGCCATCATTTCTCCAAGACTGGTAGGGTCCTTGAGCGCCTCTTCCTTGGCCACAGTTGGCTTGAGTCCCCTCTTGAACTTGTCCATCATCTCCGACTTGTGCATGGATGGACATTGAAGCAACAGCTTATTGAAGCGTGATACAAACTCTTGAACGCTTCCTCGTTGACAAAGGCGCACCAATAGATCTCGAGCGGCAGCCTCGGGTGCAATAGGTTGAAATTGCCTCTTCAATCCTTCAAAGAGCTGATCAGCAATAGCAGGGACTCCAGACAGCTGCTCCTGTTGCTCATACCAAGCTCTAGCACTCTTCTGCAGCAAAGTTATGACAAAGGCGACTTGCCTGACGGGCGTGAGCGCAGAATACTCCATAAACTTCTTCACTCCAAAAATCCATTGATGAACAGGCGGCGATCCACGCTCTCCAGTATAAACTTCAGGCTTAGGCGCACGCACTCCCGCTGCGGGTGAAATAACTGGTTGCACCACTGAGTTAACATGAATTGATGGCACAAAAGGTGTCGGTGCTGAACTCGTCGAAGCGGCGTTCCCCATAACCACTCGCACCATTCTCTCCACCTCCGCGCGCATATTATGTTGAAATTGGGTGTAGACTTTTCCTCCAATTGCATTTGCCATTTGTCTGAGCATCGCCTGCATCTCTTGTTGCTCTCTAATCATCGTCGATACTGCCTGCTGCCTCGCGCGCTCAACATGCTTAACATGTTCGCCTCCTCCAGCTGCCGGCTGCGACTACATAATATAATATGCAACTAGCCCAGCTCCGATACCAGATGAAAGGACTAGAGCGCCCTAGTGGAAGCGTAGTAACTCACGAGGAAAGGAACTAGTTGCAATCATACTAAAGAGTGCAACGGCATATTGCTAAGAATGCTTAGGAAAATCACATGACATTTTGAGTGGCAAGAAACTGCTCACAAATGATGTAGGATGAAAGGCCTTGTCATTACAAACCCGTAAAAATTTACAAAAGTGAAAACTGATAAGAAACAAAGAAGTTATGCCTATTTATAATTTTTGTCTAAGTCCTCCTTTCTAGGAGGAAGCTACGGATTTTCCTAAGTGTTCGTCAAAATGTCCCTTCCAGAATATTTGTGAGTGAGCCAAATCTGTCTAACCTGACGTGTCGGGCCGAATTGACGTCCACATACATGCATCGACATTACTAGAATATTCTATCTTAGACGCGCTAGGCTAAACCGAAATTTCTAGGTGAATCGACCTAGTCGGCACTCCGCGTCAGTCGAACTTACGTGAAGGTTCGAGTTCATTCTAACGGGCCAGATCGCTCGACGCTGTCGGTCAATCCGACGGTCGCGCTCACCGCGAATTAAGGACAGTCGTCAACCGACCTCAAAACTAATTAAACTTTGGAAATCCATAACTCTCTCAATACTTAACCAAATTTGATGAACTTTATATCAAAATGACCACAAAAATACACTCTACACTTCTATGTAATCAAAACATACTTTCAAGGAACTCAAAAATGCACTTTATAAACCTATGACATTACAGTCCATAAAGCAAGCTTGACGTCTGGCAAAGCAAAGTTAAAATGTTTTCTATGGAGTACTAAGACCCAATTTCCCAACGACTTCCACTACGCACGTTACGGAAGAGCCGATGTTAGACATTACTGGTCATGAGGACACACTCACAGTTGAACTTTTTGCTCTTTTGCAAAAGTACAAGACAGTGTTTCCAAGTGAAATACCAGCCGATATTCTGCCTAATAGGGGTATTGGACATACAATCGCTCTCATTCCCGATTCTCGACCGACTTGGCGACCAATTTATCGCCTAAGCCCGTTGGAAATGAATGAAATGAAGGACCAAATTACCGACTTGCTTGAGAAAGAATGGATTGAGCAGCGCTCTTCTTCATTCGGGGCGCCATCCTATTTGTTCAAAAGAAAGATGGGACGCTTAGAATGTGCATTGATTATCGTGCGTTGTACAATATAACGGTCAAGAACCGCTATTCGTTGCCTCGCATTAATGATTTGTTTGATTTGCTACAGGGGGCATGCGTGTTCTTCTCGCTTGATTTAGCCCAAGGCTATCATCAGATTCGAATCACATTAGAGGATGTGTAGTGATTCGGATTATTATTTATTATTTTGCATATATTTTAATGTTTTCAAATATATTTGGAGTAGTATTGTGTGGATTCAAGTGTGAATGGTACTCTAGTAACTTGGTTCATGTCCTTTGAACCTTCCAAGGCATTTTCGAAGTTAGAGGAAAGACCTAGAAGAAGTCCATGTGGCAAAAGTCAAATGTGCCATTTTTAGGTCAAAAGGACATGTGTACATTATTCTAGAAAGAGGTGGCAAGTTTTGGATGTGTTGGGTGCCAACACATCAACATACACCTTCCTAGAAATTACTTATGTACCAAGTATATAAACAAGAGCTAGAACATAGAAAGACATTCCAGAATCACTCTTGTACTTGCCAAATTCCAGGAATATATTAACTTTCAAGAAGCCATCTCTTTTTCAAGAAGCTACCACTTGTGTTCAAAGATCCTTGTCTTGAATAGATAAAGTATTATATTTCACCAAGTACTTTATCTATCTGTTTCACTACAGGATGTCTCCAAAACAGCGTTTCGTACGCCTATTGGGCACTTCCAGTACAAAGTCCTAAATTTTGGACTTACCAATGCACCAGCGACATTCCAAAGTACAATGAACGATTTGTTTAGATCTTACTTGGGGAAATTCGTCTACATTTATCTTGACAATATCCTCGTCTGTTCAAAGACCAGGGACGAGCATTACAAGCACCTCCAGTTGGTGTTGCAAATCCTTCGTGAGCAACAGCTGTATGCTAAGCTAAAGAAATGTTCCTTCCTAAAGGATGAACTTTTGTACCTCGAACATATAGTGGGTTCAAAAGGAGTGCACCTTGACCCAGCCAAGATAGCGTACGTCGCTGACTAGCTTGTCCCAAAAGATGTACATATTGTACGTTCATTCCTCGGGTTTGCTAACTACTTTTGTAAGTTTATGCAAGGTTATTCAGTGATGGCCGTGCCACTCACTGCTCTGACAAGGAAAGATAAGACGTTCATTTGGGATGAGAATATGCAACATGCGTTTGAGCGCGTTAAGTATGCTCTCACTAATGCGCCACTTCTTTCATTAGCCGATCCCAACTTGCCTTACGAGGTAGTCGCCGATGCGTCTGGTGTTGGAATAGGGGCTGCTCTGCTGCAGGGAGGCAAGCCTATTAGTTTTAAGAGTCGAAAGCTGACACCTGCCGAACAAAATTACTCAACGACAGAGCAGGAGCTCTGGGCAGTGATATACGCTTTGAAAACTTGGCGATGTTATTTGGAAGGTTGCAAGGGTTTGACAGTGGTTACGGACCATTGCCCAACTACCTTTTTTCAAATTCAGCCAACGCTATCGTGGAGACAGACGAGATGGTCTGAGTTCTTGCAACGATTCCACTTTGAGTGGGCGTATCGCCCAGGCCGCAACAATGTTGCTGATCCTCTAAGACGAATTCCTCATCATCACTTGATGTTGGGGACTGTTGCGAGCTTGCGAGAACGAAATGGTCAGGTTTCGAGGGCGGCCACCCTTGATTCTGCTGTACCCCCCCAGACGTCTGATCGCAACCAGCCTGGTGATGCGGGCACACGCGATATGGATAGCATGCATAACTCGGAAGTACTTGACCTGCATCAACTATTTCACGAGGGCTATCTCAAAGATTCGTTTTTCCTAGATCTCCAGGGTACTGGCTTGAACGGTGTAGCCGCATCGATGGACAGTATGGATAAAAGGAAAAAACACTCAAACTATTCATTTGAGGACGGTTTTGGTGGCACAATGGGCGCATTGCTGTCCCAGAAGGCCGAGTAAGACATGTGCTACTACGCAAAGCGCATGACTCTCCTTACTGTGGTCACCATGAAATTACCAAAATCACACACGCTTTGCGCCGAGGGTACATTTGGTCGTCCCTCAAGCCTGATGTTGCCGAGTACATTGTCAATTGCGCAACATGTCAGAGGAATAAGCCGAGCAATACGTTGCCAGCTGGGAAGTTGCAACCATTGGAACTTGCATGTGCTCCTTTGAAAAGCATAAGCCTTGACTTTGTCGTGGAATTGTTTACCACCGATAGAGGACACAATGGGGTGTTAACGATCGTGGATCGTTTCACTAAGATGGTGCACTTTGTGGCGACTAAACCATCGCTTGATGCCGTCGAGACCGCGCGTCTCTCGTGGATCATGTGTTCAAGTTGCATGGCATGCCAAAAGAAATCATAAGTGATCGTGACAATAGATTTACGACCCACTTCAAGCAGGAAGTTTGCTCGCATTTTGGCACAAAGCTTAAGATGTCCACTAGCTTCCATCCTCAGACCGATGGTCGGACAGAACAACTGAACCGCATTCAGCAGCAGTTCCTTAGGCATTATGTGAATCTTTGCCGAGACAACTGGGACACCCTCCTTTCAGTGGCAGAGTTTGCAGTAAATAATGCTTATCGGCAAAGTGCTAAGGAAACACCGTTTTTTCTTAACTATAGGAGACATCCGCACACTCCTCTCACGCGTACGGTACCCGGTGAGGCGGGGATGTCAACCATGAGAGTGCTAAGTGCACGCCTATTTGTCCATTCTCTTCAAGAGGTGCACAAAATCGCAAAGTTGGCTTTAGTCGCTGCTTGAGATCGTTAGAAAACGTTTGCTGACACGCACGAGACTGAGCTGAGTTTTCAAGTTGGCAATAAAGTACTTTTGCAAACTAAAAACCTCCAACTCAAGCACCCAGGAAAGCGCAAGCTTCTGCCTTGGTGGGTAGGCCCTTTTATCGTTATCGCAAAGGTTGGACCTGTTGCATACCGACTGGATTTGCCTAAATCCATGGGGCGAACGCATTCTATGTTCCATGTCAGTTTAATAAAGCTGTTTAGGTCTGATGGCCGCTATCATCCGCAAGCACCGAAATTTGTACTCGCCAAAGGTGATAAGGCCTCGGATGAAGAGGAGGTCTTAGGACACCGCTACACTCGTCATAAGCCTCCACGCGTGGAACTTTTGATCAATTGGCTTGATTACGATTCCGGTTGGGACTCGTACGAACCTCAGGACAATATCTTACTTTATTGTCAGGACCTGGTTCAACAGTATCGGTTACGATTGGCTTTTGCTCAGAAGCTCTGCGCCGAGGCAAGTGTGCTACCAAGCGCTCTTTGTAAGACATGGAACAAACGCAAAAGAGACGCGGCCAAATAATTGTTCTTTTTCGTCATTGTGATGATGCATAGTCTAATCGCTCACCAGTGTTTTTCGCTAGTCAAGGCTAGTATTGACACATTCAGACTTAAAAGACGTACGCTTACCGCGAACGTTAAGTTCTTTTAAGAGGGGAGGAGTGTAACGATTTGAGCTTTTTAGGCGTATTTGGAACGTTTTCCCCGATTGCCTAAAATACGTTATGCTATTTATCGTACATTATTTGATAAATGATTGCATCACATTAAATTATTTGCCACACGCGTGTGCCAATTAATTCCCGGTCGATTGGCGAAACGACCGAGATACTTTTGCAAAAAGCGTCGTAACGTAATTCGACTACTTCGCAAAAGTACAACATAATTAATCATAAAGTTACTTTGATTAATTATGAGATTATAACTTAATAAATCATTGTTTGATAAAGTTATTTTGATTGTCATTATTCCGGATAATGCGCAATTACAGATTTTGGATTTACGACCAGTCGTTAACACGAACAAAGAGTCATAAAAGTCAAACAACACATAATATGCAAAGCGACTTTGCATTCGAGCGGAATCGAACCCGCAATTTGGCATTTGAAACGTTCACACCTAACCGATTGGCGAAGTAGTTTTTATAACTATGGGTTCATGATGAAAAGCATGTGTACGCAACTTCGCAAACTGGAGCAACTTTTCGAAAAGTCGCGAGAACGCGTAAACGCCCGTTTGGCGCGAAACGGTTTTCCGGACATCGTCGAAACGTCTCCAAACGGCCAAACAGCGCGTTTTGAGCATTCAACCGAAATGGGTCGTACCTCTTCGCCTGTTTTTGTTGACATGAACCAGTGCCCTAGGTGGTGACTCGAAGCACTCCAGTGCCTCACGTTGTGGAGGTATAAATACCTGCAGGGTCATTGTGAGTGCAACTCTCACAAGCACACATTCTACGTTAGTTTTCAATTTCGCTTTTCCGAGGATTTGTCAATTTTCACAAGTATATAGATTTTCTTTCCACTTCATTTAAATACTCCTTGAATACCAAGGAAAGATCCTCTCAAAAAGAAGAAACGTTACATGCTTAGGGCTGGCTGGCTTGCTGAAGTGCTGCAACTGGTCGCCCCCCTGTTGTGTTTCTGCTTGCCCGGGGCGGGTTGGGTGCTGTTGTGCCGCAACTGGCCGCCCCCGTGTTGTGTTTCTGCTTGCTCGGGGCGGGCTAGCTGCTGCAGTGCTGCAGCGGGCTGACCCAGTGTCCCTGTTTGTCTGCTTGCTCGGGGCTGGCTGGCTTGCTGCAGTTTTGCAGCTGGCCGCCCCCGTGTTGTGTTTCTGCTTGCCCGGGACGGTTTGGTTGCTGTGTGCTGCAGTGGCCCCTATTTGTTTGCTTTTTTTTTTTCTTTTTTTTTTTGTTTGTTTGCCTGCCCCCGTACTGCACTTTTTGTGCTTGTTCTTCTTGAGGCGGGCTGGCTGCTGCATTGCTGCAGCTACCCAACCTTGTTTTTCTTTTTTACAAATCCCGACTGGCTATTTGCTATTTTTTTGTTGCTGTATTACTTGGACGGGCTGGTTGCTGCAGTGCTGCAGCTAGGCGTCCCCGTTCTATTGCGTTTGTGCTTTAGTCGGGGCGGGGTGCTTGCTGCAGTGCTGCAACTGGCTGCCTTCGTGTCCCTGTTTGTTTACTTGCTCGGGGCTGGCTGGCTGCTGCAGTGCCGCAGCTGGCCACCCCCGTGTAGTGTTTCTGCTTGCCCGGGGCAGGCTGGCTGCTGCTGTGCTGCAGCTGCCCGCCCCCGTCTGACTTTTTGTTTGTTGCAACCCTTGTATTCCTATTTTGTTGCTTTCCTGGGGCTGGCTGGCTAGCTGCAGTGCTGCAGCTGCCAGCCCCCGTATCGATGTTTTTTTGCTTACCCGGGGCGGGTTGGCTGGTACAGTGCTGCAGTTGCCTACCCCTATGTTGCTGTTTTTTTTGCTTGCTCTGCTGCTGCTCTTCCTATGCTTGCCTCTCTTGCTGTCCTATTGTTGCTCTCTTTGTGCTTGCCCTTGCTGCTGCTCCTATAATGTTGTCTTGACTACTGCCCAGTTGTTGCTCTCTTTACTGCTTATTTTTTTACTGCTTCATTTATTTCCGTTGTTATTGCAGGTTTCACGCGCATCATGTCTCAAGCATCCACTTTGTGTGGAGCAACGCTTGCTGGAATAAGAGGGGCTATTGGAGCTTTAATCGCTTATCTGCCCCCTAGAGCAGGTGCTGCAAGATCTGGTCCAAAGTGGGCCCATGTATCCATCGTTGCGGAAGCCAAGACGAAGAATGCACATTCAAAGGTCAAGTGCAACTATTGCTTCGACGAGTTTGTCGCTGGAGTAACCAGGATTCGTGGCCATCTCACGAGAGGACTTACGGATGTTGGTCAGTGTGAGGAGGTTCCTGATGAGGTTCTAGATGTCATAATTCCTTGTTTTAATGGTTCGTCTAGTGGTGTCTTGGGAAAGCGACGTAGTACAAGTGCCATGCAAGCTGCACGAAAGCACGTGTTTGAATGGGGTTCTGGTGCTAGTGGCTCCCCCTCCTTAAGCTGGGAGACTGGACATACCTTCCTTCGTGACATGTACCAAAACATGAATGCTGATGCTGTCCATGAGATTGTTGCTCGCTTCTTCTATGGTACTGGTTCATCACTAAATGTTGCTCGCAGCGAGTTCTTTAGAGAGATGTTGGTTGCAGTTAGTAAATACACCCAGGAAACAGGTGTACTGTATGTCCTAATGAAGGATAAGCCGCTCAGAAGTACCCTACTAAATAGAGAGGTGTTGTAGTGAAACAGATAAATAAAGTACTTAACAAAGTAAAATACTTTCTTTATTCACGACTAGGATCTTTAAACACAAGTGATAGCTTCTTAAAATAGAGATGGTTCCTACAAAATTGATATATTTCTCAAACTTAGCAAGTACAAGAGTGATTCCCGAATGCCTTTCTACGCTCTAGCTATTGTTTATATACTTGCTACGTAAGTAATTTCTAGAAAGGTGCATGTTGATGTGTTGGCACCCAACACATCCCAAAACTTGCCACCTCTTTCTAGAATGATGTACACATGTCCTTTTGACCAAAAAGTGGCATATTTGACTTTTGCCACATGGAGTTCTTCTAGGTCCTTCCTCTAACTTCAAAAATGCCTTAGAAGGTTCAAAGGACATGAACCAAGTCACTAGAGCATCTATTTACACTTGACTCCACACAACACTACTCCAAATATAGTCGAAAGTATTAAAATATATGCAAACTAATATATCATAAGTCAAACCAGTACGTCACCCTCTCGACTGAAAAAACGACGTCTCGGCG
This sequence comes from Mesotaenium endlicherianum, assembly GCA_009602735.1. Lineage (NCBI taxonomy): Eukaryota > Viridiplantae > Streptophyta > Zygnematophyceae > Zygnematales > Mesotaeniaceae > Mesotaenium > Mesotaenium endlicherianum. The sequence goes on from WELA01002297.1 coordinate 619,043, forward strand.
CGTCAAGTCAGGTTTTACACATGTGAAGCAAACCAGTCAACAGCTTCAAGTCATATGCCACACATGTGAAGGGGATCAATTAAAGGCGCCAAGTCAGGTGCTACACATGTAAGGTAGACTAGGCAAGGTCGTGGGTGGTATGACCTTTTTGGCTAGCCTACTCCTTGATGATAAAGAAAATTGTACAAGTTGGCCCAGAATTTGCCACGAATTCAAAAATGTATAGCGTCCACAAAATTGCTTTAAATCTAAAAAATTTAGTGCCAGACAAAGCGTGTTGGAGAAGTCTTGCGGGTCGTCAAATTTGAGAGCATTCCAACTTTTGGAGTGTTGTTGAGAGCTGAGAGAGTAGATACTCCTCCAAATCTGTGCAAGGACTTTTGAAAATCATAAGTCCTTCTATACTTCTCCAAACTCTGCAAAGTTAGTCTTCAAATGGGCGCAATAAAGGCTTCTATCATAATCTTGATTTTTGGAGCATTCCAAGTTCAGGGAAGGGCACAATGTCTGAAGGCATATTTGCCCAAATAATGTCAGCAGCCTGACCCCCTTCTACTCAGAGCATCATATCTCTCTTACCAGTGCTTCAAATTGAGATTCTAAATAATTGGCTACTCATGGACTACAGCCAGGTAAAATTTCAGCATTTAATGTGTAGAAACTTGTAAGCAGTAGCAAATTTAGTTTCCTGTGCAAAAATTGCGAGAAGAGAAGAGTGTCTAATGCCAATTTCTTCTCTTTGTGGTTCTTGCAGGTTGCCTCCAAGGGGTCTTCTGCTGCTTCTAGATGATGGCAGGCTATCTCCCCCAAGTCTTTGAACTTCTAGTAGAGAGACTTGGGGCTGGTCCTAGATAGGGGTTGGCGGCATGAAAGCGTCTCAGCTTTCTCTATCCTTTGTCAAGGTAGTGCGCCGCAACCCAACTATTCTCTGACTCTGGATATCCTGTCCACTTAATGAGATATTGCTGTTGCCTCCTGAAATTCTCATAGCCAATATGTCTTCGACTTCATACTCCAAATGATCATCCACTATTGTTGGGGATGGTGGGGTTGTCACACGTCCTAGGAACTTGTTGTCCGGTTGTACACATCGCTTGAAGAGCGAAGCATGGAACACGTGGTCGATGTGCAGAGTCTGGGGAAGCTCTAGCTTGAAAGCAACTGGGTTAACTTGCTGGATTATCTTTAAGGGTCCAAAATACTTGGGAGAGAACTTGCTGCCGGTAGGCCTGTTGTACAAAGAAATGTTCTTGGATGATAGTAACACTGCGTCGCCCACTTTGTACGTAATTTCTACTCAAGTCCTGTTTGCCATTTTTGCTTGAGCATCTTGCGCGTGTTGTAGAGCTTTTGTGGCTGCTGCAAGGTCTTCTTCTAATATCTCCAAAAAATATGCCGCTGCAGGTACTTCATTGTGGCCAGCCGTGAAGCTCACTGGCGTGGTCGGATGGAAGCTATAGTTGAGGAAGAAAGGGGACTCTTGGGTAGAGGCCCGCGTCGTGTTGTTGTAGGCGAACTCCAAGGGGGTCAAGTACATGTCCCAGTCTTGCTCCAGAGTAGACACGTAGGCCTTTAGAGAGTTCTTGAGAGTACGATTCATACGCTCTGTTTGTCCATCCAATTGTGTGACGTTTCTGCTTTTCGAGAGGATCTTTCCTCGGTATTCAAGGAATATTTAATTCAAGTGGGAGGAAAATCTGTGTACTTGTGAAAATTGACCAATACTCGAAAGAGCGAAAGTGAAAACTAACGTAGAATGTGTGCTTGTCACAGTATTTATACCTGCACAACATGAGGCACTGGAGTGCTTCAAGTCACCACCTAGGGCACTGGTTCATGTTCAACGAAAACGGTCGAAGGGACGTGTCCCACTCGATCGAATGATCGAAACGCGCAGTTGGCCGTTTGGAGACTTTTTGACGGTTTCCGAAAAACCGTTTTGCGCCAAACGGGCGTTTTCGCGTTCTCGCGACTTTCTGAAACAGTCGCAATTGATCGCTGAGTCGCGTATACATGCTTTTGTCATGAACCGGTAGTTTAAAAAGCTACTTTGGCCAATCGGTTAGATGTGCACAGTTCAAACGAAAGTCGCGAGTTCGAATCCGCTCGGATGCAAAGCGACTTTGCATATTTCGTTTCGTTTGACTTTACGACTGTTTGTTCGTATTAATGATACGACAGTTTCTTCGTATTGCGACTAGTCGTAATCCGAAATCCGTGATTGTCCATTATTCGTAATAATGACAATCAAAATAACTCAATCAAGCAATGATTAATTAAATTATCATCTCATAATTATTCAAAGTAACTTTATGAATAATTATGTCGTACTTTTGCAAAGTAGTCGAATTACGCTACGACGCTTTTTGCAATAGTATCTCGGTCGTTTCGCCCATCAACCGGGAATTAATCGGCACACGTGTGTGGCGAATAATTCAATGTGATGCAATCATTTATCAAATAACTTATGATATATAATATAACGTATTTTAGGTAATTGGGAAAACGTCCCAAATACGCCTAAAAAGCTCAAATCGTTACACTCCTCCCCCCTTAAAAGAACTTAACGTCCTCGTTAAGCGTACGTCTTTTAAGTCGTGGATGTGTCGATACTAGCCTTGACTAGCGGAAAACACTGGTGAGCGATTGGACTATGCATCATCACAGTGACGGAAAGCAGCGATTACTTGGCCGCGTCTCTTTTGCGTTTGTTCCATGGCTTACGAAGAGCGCTTGGTAGCACACTTGCCTCGGCGCAGAGCTTTTGAGCATCAGCCCATCCTAACCAATATTGTTGGACCAGGTCCTTATAATTAAGTAGGATTTCGTCCTGAGATTCGTACGAGTTCCAACTGGAATCGTAATCTAGCCACGTTATTGAAAGCTCCACGCGTGGAGGTTTATGACGAGTGCAGCGGTGTCCTAAGGCCTCCTCTACATCCCAGGCCTTATCATCATCGGCGAGTTCCAATTCCGGTGCTTGTGGCTGATAGCGGCCATCGGACCTAAACAGCTTCGGTAAACTGACATGGAACACAGGATGTGTTCGCCCCATGGATTTAGGCAGATCCAGTCGGTATGCATCAGGTCCAACCTTTGCGATAACGATAAAAGGGCCTACCCAGCGAGGCAGAAGCCTTGCGTTTTCCTGGGTGCTTGAGTTGGAGGTTTTTAGTTTGCAAAAATACTTCATTGCCAACTTGAAAACTTAACTCAGTCCTGTGCGTGTCAGCAAACTTTTTCTGCCGATTTCGAGCAGCGGCTAAAGCCAGCTTCGCGGTTTTGTGCACCTCTTGAAGAGAATGGACAAATAGGCGTGCACTTGGTACTCTCATGGTTGACAGCCCCGCCTCAGCGTAAACGACGCGCGTGAGAGGAGTGTGCGGATGTCGCCCATAGTTAAGGAAAAATGGANGAAAATGGAGTTTCCTTGACACTTTCCTGATAAGCATTATTAACTGCAAACTCTGCGACTGAAAGGAGGGTATCCCAGTCGTCTTGGCGAGGATTCACATAATGCCTAAGGAACTGTTGCAGAACGCGGTTCATTCGTTCTGTCTGACTATCGGTCCGAGGATGGAAGCTAGTTGACATCTTAAGGTCCGTGCCGAAATGCGAACAAACTTCCTGCCAGAAGTGGCTCGTAAATCTACTGTCACGATCACTTATGATTTCTTTCGGCATGCCATGCAACTTAAACACGTGATCTACGAAGAGACGTGCGGTCTCGACGGCATCCAGTGCTGGGGTAGTGGCCACAAAGTGTACCATCTTAGTGAAACGATCCACGATCGTTAGCACCCCATTGTGTCCTCGATCGGTGGTAGGCAATTCAACGACAAAGTCGAGGCTTATGCTTTCCCAAGGAGCACATGCAAGTTCCAATGGTTGCAACTTCCCAGCGGGCAACGTATTGCTCGGCTTATTCCTCTGACATGTTGCGCAGTTGATGATGTACTCGGCAACATCAACCTTAAGGGACGGCCAAATGTACCCTCGGCGCAAAGAGTGTGTGGTTTTGGTAATTCCATGATGACCTGAGTAAGGAGAGTCATGCGCTTCTCGTAGTAGCACATGTCTTACTCGGCCTTCTGGGACAGCAATGCGCCCATTGTGCCACCAAAAACCGTCCTCAAACGAATAATTCGAGTGTTCTTTCCTTTTATCCATATTGTCCATCGTTACGGCTACACCGTTCAAGCCAATACCCTGGAGATCTAGGAAAAACGGATCTTTGAGATAGCCCTCGCGAAATAATTGATGCACGTCAAGTATTTCCGAGTTTTGCATGCTATCCAAATTGGGTGTGCCCGCGCCACCAGGCTGGTTGCGGTCAGACGTCTGGGGGGGTACAGCAGATCAAGGGTGGCCGCCCTCGAAACTTGACCATTTTGTTCTCGCAAGCTCGCAACAGTCCCCAACATCAAGTGGTGGTGAGGAATTCGACTTAGAGGATCAGCAACATTGTTGCGGCCTGGGCGATACGCCCACTCAAAGTGGAACCGTTGCAAGAACTCAGACCATCTCGTCTGTCTCCTCGATAGCGTTGGCAGAATTTGAAAGAAAGTATTTGGGCAGTGGTCCGTAACCACTGTCAAACCTTTGCAGCCTTCCAAATAACATCGCCAAGTTTTCAAAGCGTATATGACTGCCCAGAGCTCCTGCTCTGTTGTTGAGTAATTTTGTTCGGCAGGTGTCAGCTTTCGATTCTCAAAACTGATAGGCTGGCCTGCCTGCAGCAGTACAGCCCCTATTCCAACACCAGACGCATCGGCGACGACCTCGTAAGGCAAATCGGGATTGGCTAATGAAAGAAGTAGCGCATTTGTGAGTGCATACTTAATGCGCTCAAACGCATGTTGCGTATTCTCATCCCAAATGAACGTCTTATCTTTCCTTGTCAGAGCAGTGAGTGGCGCGGCCATCACTGAATAACCTTGCATAAACTTACAAAAGTAGTTAGCAAACCCGAGGAATGAACGTATAGTATGTATATCGGTTGGGACAGGCCAGTCAGCGACACACGCTATCTTGGCTGGGTCAGGGCGCACCCCTTTCGAACCAACTATATGTCCCAGGTACAACAGTTACATTCTTTAGGAAGGAACATTTCTTGAGCTTAGCGTACAGCTGCTGCTCACGAAGGATTTGCAACACCAACTCGAGGTGCTTGTAATGTGCGTCCCTGTTCTTTGAGTAGACGAGGATATCGTCGAGGTAAACCTGGACGAATTTCCCCAAGTAAGGTCTAAACAATTCGTTCATGGTACTTTGGAATGTCGCTGGTGCATTGGTAAGTCCAAAACTTAGGACTTTGTATTGGAAATGCCCAACAGGCGTGCGAAACGCTGTTTTGGGGACATCCTTTGGTATGATTCGAATCTGATGATAGCCTTGGGCTAAATTAAGCGAGGAGAACACGCATGCCCCCTGCAGCGAATCAAACAAATCATCAATGCAAGGCAACGAATAGCGATTCTTGACCGCTATGGTGTTCAGCGCACGATAATCAATGCACATTCTAAGCGTCCCATCTTTCTTTTGGACAAAGAGGATGGGGGCCCCGAATGGAGAAGAGCTCGGCTTAATCCAGCCTTTCTCCAGCAAGTCGCTAATTTGATCTTTCATCTCGGTCATTTCCAACGGGCTTAGGCAATAAATCGATCGCCAAGTCGGTTGAGAATCGGGAACGAGAGGGATGGTATGTCCAATACCCCTATCAGGCGGAAGCCCGGCTGGTATTTCAGTTGGAAACACTGACTTATACTTTTGCAAAAGAGCAAAAAGGTCGGCTGTGAGTGTTTCTTCATGACCAATAATGTCCAACATCGGTTCTTGCGTAAAGAGCGTAGTTGAATTTGCTGGGGAATCGGGTCTCAGTAATCCAAAGAAAACATTTTGACCGTGCTTTGCCAAACGTCGCGCTTGCTTTATGGACAATAGAAGAGTCTTCGAAGGACTTTCCAAGGCCATATCGGGCTTAAGGGACTGAAGAGAAATCTTCCTGGTCCCCTTGCGTACAATGCATGTCTTTTGACTGAAGTCAAGCAATGCACTTGTTTGCGTAAGCCAATCATTACCCAAAACTGCGTCGATTCCGTGCGGCAATTCAGTTACGTAGAATTGTACACGCCCATGGAAGGACGGCGCGCTGAGCGGTAATTTAAGCATTCCAGTAATGCAAGCTAACGAGCCATCGCCAAGGCGAAGAGTCTCGTCCTTGAGTAATGGAAACAACTTCATCCCTTGTGCAAAACGTGCACTAATGAAGCTTATTGACGCGCCTGAATCAATGACTGTAAAGCATGATTTACCTGAAACTTTCGTTTCAAATGTCATACTTAATCCCAAAGAAGCATTATGCATCACCAGCAACGTCCTCGCCTTCAGAGGAATGTGGGAAATATGGAGGTCCTTTACCATAATCCCGGTTTGCATTGCTGTCCTTGCGCGAAACCGAGTAATCGGGTCAAAGTACGCGAATATGTGTGAATGCAGCAATATATATTGGTGCAAGACACTTGTGCATTTTCCGTAAGCGAGATAAGCGTTCGTAACACTTGGCAAGGTTAGGATCATGCGGCTGAAAGTGCAAGAACATGGTATCATGGATGCACTCGAGTTCCAAGAACTCAGCAAAGCTCAACACAGGCATACAAATATATTCTTTTCGAAGTATATTTATATCGGGTATGCCTGAGTGAACAAGGATTCTTGGGGCTTGCGCGCAAACTCCTAGAATTTCCTGCTCACTAAGTCGTGTTGTCAAAAGCTCAGAAGGAGGCTTTGCGACTAGCTCCTGAGCTACTCTTTTAAAGGCCCCTTGCCTTTCCCCTTGGGGATCGTTTCTCGAATCCCTCCTAGTAGGACATTGCGAGATCGTATGCCCTTGCTTCCCACAGCCAAAACACAGCCCTCTGGTCATCATACAATTGCGAGCTTCGGTGTTGTTTATTTTGCCTATCTTGGGAGGTGGACTAGTGGATCGAGTGCTAGGGCCCGCGCCATTAGGATAGTTCCTCTTGGGGGCGGGTTTACTTGTACTAGGAAAGGACGATGGAGGACGTGATGGACGACTCCTCTTGAGCTAAAGACTCGGTATAACGAATGAGATCGGCGATGGCTGTCCATTCCAAACCGGTGACTGGGTTCGCGTTGAGACCAATAGCGTATTCCGCCTGGAGTCCCAAGCGAAAAAGGTGAATTTGCATCCCAGTATCAACTGGAACATCCACTATTTGGGCGACTAAGATACGGAACTTATTGATATAGTTTTCGATAATGCCTGTCTGTTTGAGGAGAATCAACTTGTCACGAGCTATCTTGGATGGGTTGTGACGCCCAAAAGAATTGCGTAACTCGGTACTAAACTCCTCGAAAGTGATGGGCCCCCTCTCAGTCCCATGCCATAACTGCGATGCATCCCCCTTGAGAAAAGTGGAAGCCATCATGGCTTGGTCGGCAGGGGCTACTTTCGCTAACGCAAAGAAGGTTGTGAGTTTTTTGAGAAAACGGCGTACATCAGAATTGGGGCCGCCTTGAAACTTTTCAGGCGGCGATGGTTTGTACAAAGGCGTCGGTGCCGCGGCCTGCCCAAGGATGATGGGCGGGATTGGCATGTTGGCGTCGTCGCCTGCGGTCCCTGATGGGCCCGGCATCCTTTGGGCAGCCTGTGAAAAAGGACCAATCGAAGGGTGAGTGTCCATGGCAGCAACGAAGCGAGTGACAAGGTCGGCCAACTCAGTATGAGTGGCTTCAGCGAGGTTAACACGGTCTTCTGTACGACCAATGACGTCGGACAAAGTACTAAGTGCCGTTGTCATGGTTTGACTGTCAGTCGTCAAGGCCGTGAAGCGTTGTAAAATGGTTTGCTGGAAAAAGCGCGGCGAGATTGGCTCGGCGAGCAATCCTCCAGCATCGCTGCTGGTGACGACAGGAGCGGGAAGAGCAGCTGCAGCGGCGGCGACAGCAGCGGCAGCAGCAGCAGCTGTCGCAGCGGCACCATTGTCGCCCTCCATATGGAAGCCGAGATAGCGCCGGAAGAGAGAGAAAAAAGTTCCCGTCGAAACACGATAAGCGACCGGGGGGTCAGGGCAGTACTGGGATGGGTGACCTTCCCAATACGAAAAATTGCCCCAAATATAATTTCCCAAAAATATATTCCAGCCACTAAAAAACAAAAAATTCCTTGGAGAAACCGAGATCGGCTCCGATACCAATGTGACGTTTTTGTTTTTCGAGAGGATCTTTCCTCGGTATTCAAGGAATATTTAATTCAAGTGGGAGGAAAATCTGTATACTCGTGGAAATTGACCAATACTCGAAAGAGCAAAAGTGAAAACTAACGTAGAATGTGTGCTTGTGAGAGTTGCACTCATAATGACTCTGCAGGTATTTATACCTGCACAACATGAGGCACTGGAGTGCTTCGAGTCACCACCTAGGGCACTGGTTCATGTTCAACGAAAACGGTCGAAGGGACGTGTCCCACTCGATCGAATGATCGAAACGCGCAGTTGGCCGTTTGGAGACTTTTTGACGGTTTCCGAAAAACCGTTTCGCGCCAAACGGGCGTTTTCGCGTTCTCGCGACTTTCTGAAACAGTCGCAATTGATCGCTGAGTCGCGTATACATGCTTTTGTCATGAACCGGTAGTTTAAAAAGCTACTTTGGCCAATCGGTTAGATGTGCACAGTTCAAACGAAAGTCGCGAGTTCGAATCCGCTCGGATGCAAAGCGACTTTGCATATTTCGTTTCGTTTGACTTTACGACTGTTTGTTCGTATTAATGATACGACAGTTTCTTCGTATTGCGACTAGTCGTAATCCGAAATCCGTGATTGTCCATTATTCGTAATAATGACAATCAAAATAACTCAATCAAGCAATGATTAATTAAATTATCATCTCATAATTATTCAAAGTAACTTTATGAATAATTATGTCGTACTTTTGCGAAGTAGTCGAATTACGCTACGACGCTTTTTGCAATAGTATCTCGGTCGTTTCGCCCATCAACCGGGAATTAATCGGCACACCTGTGTGGCAAATAATTCGATGCGATGCAATCATTTATCAAATAACTTATGATAAATAGTATAACGTATTTTAGGTAATTGGGAAAACGTCCCAAATAGGCCTAAAAAGCTCAAATTGTTACAGATTGCGGGTGGTAGGTAGAGGACATATCCAGCAATGTACCGAAGTTCTTGAAGAGATATTCCAGAAATGGTTCGTGAATCTCGGGTCGCTGTAAGGTCATAGGTTTATGAAGTGCATTTTTTGGTTTCATGAAAGTATGTTTTGATTGTATAGTAATGTAGAGTGCATTTTTGTGGTCATTTTGATAAAAAGTTCATCGAATTTGGTCAAGTATTAAGAGAGTTATGGATTTTTGAAGTTTACTTAGTTTTGAGGTCGGTTGACGACTGTCCTTAATTCGCAGTGAGCGCGACCGTCGGATTGAGCGACAGTGTCGAGCGATCTGGCCCGTTAGAATGAACTCGAACCTTCACGTAAGTTCGGCTGACGCGGAGTGCCGACTAGGTCGATTCACCTAGAAGTTTCGGTTTAGCCTAGCGCGTCTAAGATAGAATATTCTAGTAATGTCGATGCATGTATGTGGACGTCAATTCGGCCCGACACGTCATATTAGACTGATCTGGCTCACTCACGAATATTCTGGAAGGGACAATTTGACGAACACTTAGGAAAATCCATAGCTTCCTCCTAGGGAGGAGCACTTAGGCAAACAATTATAAATAGGCATAATTTCTTTGTTTCTTATCAGTTTCCACTTCCGTAAATTTCTACGGGTTTGTAACGACAACGCATTTCATCCCAAATTATTTGAGAGCAATTTTTTGCTGCGTAATATGTTGAGTAATTTTCTTAAGCTTTCTTAGTGATATGCCGCTGCACTCTTTAGTATGATTGCAACTAGTTCTTTTTCTCGTGAGTCACTACGCTTCCACTAGGGCACTCTGCCTCTTTCAGTCGTGATCAGACACTATTCTTGATGGCAGGCCATGTAATCATAATATATTGTCAAAGATGGGTCTTGCTAACTAGGGTATTGTAACCTTGGTCGCTGTTGGGATGAAATGAGCCATCTTTGTAAGTCTGTCCACCATTGTTCATATTGCATTATGGCCGCGTGGTGTCACTGGCAAGTCCACGATGAGGTCCATGGACATTTTTGTCCATTGTCTCTTGGAGATTGGTAGTGGTTGAAGAAGCCCTCCCGTCTTTTGTGATGATGATTTGATTCTTTGGCATGTGTTGCAGCTCCTGCAGTACTCCTTGACTTGCTTAAACAATCCTGGCCAGCAATAAGTCCTTGCGAGCACGCCCGTGGCCTTTAATATTCCAAAGTGACCTCCAAGTGGGTTGTTGTGTGCTTCTCAAAGTAACAAGAGTCGTAGCTCTTGATTGTTAGGCACGCATCTCTGTCCCGTGTCTTGTCTCACCCAACAATTTCCTTCTTGCTTCTTGTGAGGGTCAAGGGCTGCCTTGTCATTTGTGTAATAAGGGTGCGCGTCATAGGCGGCAGAAAATCGAGTTTCCAGATCTGTACTCAAGGATGTCATCACTGCATTTAGTTGCAGTCTTGAGAGGGGGTCGGCCGAGTTCGTCTTGCCGGGCTGGTACTGAATCATGATGTTGTACTGTTGCAAGTATTCACTCCATCTTGCTTGTCTCTGTGAGAGATACGGCTGCGTCTGGAGGTGCTTCAACACCTCGTGGTCCGTAGTGAACAGCACCCTGCGTCCTTCAACGTAGCAGCGCCAAACCTTCAAGGCATGAATAATCGCCAATGCCTCTCGCTCCGTGGTTGTATAATTTTGCTCCGCTGGATTTAGCTTCCTTGACTCGTAGGCAATGGGCTGCAGTCCCTAGCCTTGGTCTTGAAGCAGGAGTGCTCCTATTGCATAGGAAGATGCATCGATCATGACGTGGAAGGGCCAATCTGGATTTGGACTTGGTTGTGTGAGCACCGGGGATGTTGTCAATCTTTGTTTCAATTGTTGGAATGCTTCCTCCTCTTTGTTGGTCTAAACATATGGCTTGTCTTTCTTCAGTTGATCCGTGAGAGGGGCTGCTCTGTGCGAGAAGCTCTGGATGAATCTCCTTTACCAATTGGCAAATCCCAAGAATGATTGGAGTTCTTTCTCGCTCGTGGGGGTTGGCCATTCCTCCACCACGGTGGTCTTCTTGGGGTCCATCTTGATGCCATCAGCAGTCACGTGGAGACCTTGGAACTCCACTTCTTGTTTGCCAAACTCGCACTTTGACTCCTTTGCAAATAGCTTATTTTGCTTCAGGATTTTGAGCACTTCTTTCACGTGTCTTCCATGCTCTTCAAGGGTCTTGCTGTAGATGAGAATGTCGTCAATGAATACCACCACAGATCAATCCAGCAGGGGCTGAAATATGGTGTTCATCATAGTCATGAAAGTTGCTGGTGCGTTGGTGAGTCCAAATGGTAAGACCATGAACTCAAAATGTCCATATCTTGTCCTGAATGCCGTCTTCTCTATGTCCGGTTCTGCGATGCGAATCTGGTGGTAGCCGCTCCGTAAATGAATCTTCGTAAAGTACTTGGCTCCAACCAGCCGGTCCATGGGCTCATCCATGCGCGGCAGCAGGTATTGATTCTTGATGGTGATCTTGTTGAGGGCGCGATAGTCCACACACATCCTCAAGGTACCATCTTTCTTCTTGACAAATAGCACCGGGGCTCCAAATGGCGACTTGCTAGGTCGAATGAAGCCATGCTCCAGTAGCTCCTTGATTTGCTTCTTGACTTCGTCTAGCTCCGTGTATGACATCTTGACGTAGGCCGAGAGATGGGCTTGCTTCCGGGCTCCAACTCTATCTTGTGGTCTACGACTCTCCTGGGGGGTAGGCCCTTGCGCAGTTCCCAGGAGAATACTTCTTTGCAGTCCTCTAAGGCTTCTCGTATCTCCTTGGGAATGGGGTTGCCTTCTTGACTCTCGATGTCTTTCTTGATGTCTTGTGGCGTGATCAAGGCCAAAAGAAGCTCGTGTCCCCTCCCTTACAAGTCTCTTGAGTTGGAGGGCGGACAATAGTATCTCGTGTGCCGGCTTCTTGATATCTTGGGTCTGGATATTCTGGATTACGCGTAAAACACAGATTGAAATGATGTCATTCTTCATCTTGATGGTACCGTCCCTCCAATCAACTTGAGGATTGTGCTTGGTCAATCAAGGCGTCCCTAGAATGACGTCGTACTTGCCCAATTTCATGGGGAAAAACACTACTCTATCCTTGAAGGACTTGATAGAGAGTGCCAAAGGGTACGTTTTCTTGGAAAGGGTAGTATAGGAAAATCCGTCGGACATCATAATCTCCTCGTCGTGGTCAATAGTAATACCGTGCTTGGTGGCAAAATCTGCAGCGATGAAGTTGCCTTGAGCTCCGCTATCCACCAAGATGTGGACCTTCTCTCCTCCAAGGTAACCTGTTAAACTCATTGGGGCTGGAACGTCCTCTTCAACGGCGGTCTCCACCTCACTTGGCTTGTTGTCTTCTCATGATGTGGGTTTTGGGGTGGTAGGCTCCGGGCCTACCGACACTGTCCGTTTTTTGACAACTTTTTGGGATACGAGAGTGCACAATGGCCCTTTTCCTTACAATAAAAGCATAGTCCAGCCGTCATGAGAGCTTCTTTTTCAACCGGGGCGAGTCTTGCTTTCACTCCTTGTTGGTTTTTTGCATCATAAATGTCATTAGAGGGTCTTCCACTCTTCCGGCCAGCCGCGGGGTCTCTTCTAATAACTCCAATTTCCATGGGTGTGGGTCCACATTCAGATGTGGAAGGGGCTGCGTACACCTGCGTTGTTGGTACCCGTGAAGATGAAGGCAACGAATGCTTGAAATCCAAAGTATCCACCTTTTGGGCAACTTCAATGATCTTTGAGAAGTTCGTCACGTCGCGTAATTCTACTTTGTTTGCCACCTTGGGCTTGAGGCCAGACACAAAATGATCAATCTTCTTTTGGAGCGACATGTTGGGGATCTCAAGGGTGAGGTCATGAAATCTGGATGTATATTCTTGAACGGACGTGGTTTGCTTGAGATGGCGAAGCTTTTCTCAAGCAATTTTCTCCGCATTGATAGGCATGAATTGCTTCTGGAGGGCTTCACGAAATCCACCCATCTTGCATATGATGGTGGGGGCTCTTGGCCGGGTACAGGATGCGCCACAGCTTGATATACAGCTGCTTGATAGTTACGCCACCATGATGTTGCTGCTCCTCTGAGCAAGATAACGGCAAAAGGGACGTAGTCCTCCTCGGGTACTTCAAGGAATGTGAGGTACGTCTCCACTTGGTAGAGCCACAGATTCAGTTTGGCTCCTCTTTCAGGATTAACGTGTGTCGGGTTTGCCGGGCTTGATGAGTTTCCTTGCTCTTGTAGGCTCTTGTGGAGGCGTGGGAGCCGGGGCTGGATTTGCATTATTGCTTGCAAAAGGGGCAGTTATGGCAGCCATAGCTTCTCTTGACGCTTGCACGGTTGCTTCATAGGTGGCCAAGCCCAGTTGGTTGTGAATAGCCATTAGGAAGGCTGCCCACTCATTTGGGGGAACTCCTTGCGGCGGGGTCAACTTATTACAGCGGCTGCCACGGGATCTGATGGTGCTCCTCCTTGTGGTCCTCCTTGTGGTGGCAGATTTTCTTCATTGGGCTCTCCCGTCGGCGCTGGAGGAGGGTCTTTTGGAGGTGTATTGCCTCCTTCAGAAGCTTGTTGTTGGTGTTGAGAATCGGCCATCTTCTTGTGCTACCAAAGTGCCTGGCTCCGATACAACTGTAGTGAAACAGATAAATAAAGTACTTAACAAAGTAGAATACTTTATTTAGTCATGACTAGGATCTTTAAACATAAGTGGTAGCTTCTTGAAAGAGAGATGGTTTTAAGAAAGTTGATATATTTCTCAAACTTGGCAAGTACAAGAGTGATTCTCAAATGCCGTTCTATGCTCTAGCTATTGTTTATATACTTGCTACGAAAGTAATTTCTAGGAAGGTGCATGTTGATGTGTTGGCACCCAACACATCCCAAAACTTGCCACCTCTTCTAGAATAATGTACACATATTCTTTTGACCTAAAAAAGGAACATTTAACTTTTGCCATATGGAATTCTTCTAGGTCTTTCCTCTAACTTCGAAAATGCCTTAAGGTTCAAAGGATATGAACCAAGTCACTAGAGTATCTACACTTGACTCCACACAATACTACTCCGAATATATTCAAAAGTATTAATAGATATGCAAACTAATATATTATAAGTCAAATCACTACAGGTGTTGAAGATAGAAGCTTGGGAGAAGAAACAGAAGAAGGGACTACCAATGATAGGTTGTAGCATTGTAGCAGATGGGTGGACTGATCCATGCGGGCATCTTCTTTTGAATGTGCTTATGGTTGTGGGAGGCACTAAGATGTTCATGGATGCTATCAACACTGAGGGTGAAAGGAAAATGTGTGACTACATTGGGAACCACCTGCTTGCGGCCGTGGAGAAGATAGGCGTCGACCATGTTGTACAGCTTTGCACAGTCTCTGCAGCTAACATTGTAGCTAGCTGTAATGTGGTTCGCGAGAAGCACCCGCAGAAGTATTGGACCCCTTGTGCTGCTCACATTTTGGACCTGCTGTTGAAAGACCTAGGAAAGATAAAAGAGCTAGAGGGCATCATCGATAGCTTCACACTTGGTCCAGCTTGTTGCAAACCACCACATACCTCACGCTCTTTACCATGAGCATGGGACAAGGCTAAAAATAAACTAGAGTTGTTGAAGCCAGGACCTACGAGGTTTGCTAGTAACTTCCTTTGCTTGCAAAGACTCTCATCGTTGTGAGGGATATCTTACAAGCTAGGGTGTGTGACAGTAGGTGGCTTGAGTGGGCGGTAAAGAACGGTTTTGTAGGTGAGGCTACAAAGGTTAGAGACCTAGTTCGTGACATGAACTTTGGGAGCGAGTGAAGGTATGGGTAGCCGTGTGTGAGCCGATCGTAGTTCTTCTTCGACTAGTCGACTCTCCACAACCTTCTCTTGGGAAGATCTAGGCTCGCATGAGTGCCATTAAAATTCATATGCATGAGGTTGGAGGACTCAAACCAACACAAAGAACCCAAGTTAAGAAGGACGTGAAGGCTCGCTGGGAGCAGCTTCACAGCCCCCTACATTCTGCGGGTAAAAGTATATTTTGTTGTTGCTCACCTTTCTTGCTTGGCGACTGCTGTTCTCTTGTATGCTTGTTATTGTGTGCCGGTCATTGTCATTGTGCTTGTTATTGTTATTGCTCTCTTTTTGTGTCAAGTGCATTGTGTTGTGGATCATATACTGAGTTTGCTTATTGACTTTGTGTGGCTACAGGATACTATCTGGACCCCAAGTTCCAAGACCATGAGTCTTGGGCTGTTGAGAAGTATCTACTAACCGATTGGTCCGACGTGCGGAATACCCTTGTCGGAGGAGGTGTGGCTGACCGAGCGTTGGTGGATCGAGAGTTGGCGCTCTACCGACAGAGCGGTGACATTTTTGGCGATGACGTTTGCAAGGCTAATAAGACCATGATGCCTGCTCACGTGTGGTGGGAAACATACGGAAGTCATTGTCCTAATCTTCGGCTTCTTGCTATGAGAATACTGTCGCAACCTGGTTCAGCAGCTGCATGTGAGAGAAATTGGTCTGAGTACGGGTTTGTTCATAGTCCACTTCGCAATAGTCTGCTCCCTACTAGAGCAAAGAAGTTAGTGTACGTGCATTCTATGTTGAGACTTCAGGAGAAGAGTTTGGACTTCCTTGGACCAAGTGTTGGCGCAACTCAATGGGTTGAAAAGGCGAAGTTCTTAGAGACACCTAAAAAGGAGGGTCTCAATCTTGCCATGCACACCTCGTTGAGTGAGGAAGGGGAGATGGAGGTAGAGGAAGAGGAGGTAGAGGAAGAAGAGGTGGAGGAGCGATCGAGTGTTAGAATTAGCTTGTACTTAGAATTGTTGTCGAACTCATTTTTTCTTTCTAAGCCTTTGCTCACTCTTAAATGTCGCATTTAAAAGAATTTCTTACTTATTATACATGCTTGTTAAAAGGCTTAATCTTCTTCACACTTGTTTGTTAAAGCTTATTATACTCAATGAAGAAGCAAATATCCTCCTCAGCCTCCTGCTGATGTAATTAACTTTATGAAGAAGTACTAAAAACAAGCTCTGCTAAGCAGCCCTCCAAGTAGTTTCTTACACTTTTTTTCGCTAAGTCTAAATTGTTTTTTTTCACACATGGAGGCAATAAATAAGTACTTCTTCATTCTTATGTGTTTGTTGATTATGAGTGTGAGTGACTTTATAAGCTTTACTAAAGCTTGTTAGTCTCAGATATGATGAAAAAGTATTCTTACATCTTATGTCTGAACTAACCAAGTCGTTAAAAAGTACAAAAAAAAGGCTCTGCTAATCGGCCCTCCCAATTTCCCCTCCCATTTTCCCTTCCAAGTCTTTTCAAAACAGCTTACAACAACAAACCGCCACAATGGTAAAGACCGCTTTATGGCCCTTTCGTAATGCTGCGCTATTCGCTGTCGGTGGCAAGGGTTCAAGCCCGTCTTCTTGCATCATTGGCACCCAATCGCGTCAGACTTCAGTAGTCATTTTTGTCAAACAGACAAAATAATGTAGAGCAGCTTTGTTGATAGTGTTACGTCAACATCAATGAGTCGTACAAATTTGTGTGGCACTTTGGTAAGTCGACGCCCTCGAGAACCAGTGGCGAGAGTTCAAACCCGTCCGCTTACGTCCGGAGTGAGTGTCAAGAATGAAAATTATTTTTGAGACTCGTCGCTGCACAGCGGGCAACGAAAACTTTCGAAAGCGCATGAAAAAAAAAACTAACAATTTTGAACGAGAAAACTGTCTGACACGACGTAGTACTTTTACACGTGCCACCGACACGGACGTCGACGTTGGAGCTACATGACGTCGACGACATCGCGACTTGGCGCACTAGGCAAACTAAGCTTTTTTTTGAACACCGAACTAAGCGAACGTGCGCACTTGGCAAACTAAGCAAACAAGCGAACGGCGTAATCCTATGACTATGAACTTGAACAAACCATAGTGACACCTGAAGGCAGTCTTCTGAATGTCTCCTTCCGTAATCCGTACCTGGTCATAGCCACTATTCAAATTGATCTTCGAGGAATACTTCGCTCCAACAAGCTTGTCAATCAAA
The DNA here is from genome assembly GCA_009602735.1 of Mesotaenium endlicherianum. Classification (NCBI taxonomy): domain Eukaryota; kingdom Viridiplantae; phylum Streptophyta; class Zygnematophyceae; order Zygnematales; family Mesotaeniaceae; genus Mesotaenium; species Mesotaenium endlicherianum. Next base: position 636,298 of record WELA01002297.1, read on the forward strand.
TCGTCCACTCGTGGAAGTGGGTACCTGTTCTTGATGGTATCTTGTTGACTGCTCAATAATCGACACACATCCTTATACTCCCATCCTTCTTAATCACAAATTGGACTGGCGCTGCAAATGGAGACTCGCTGGGTCGGATGAATTCTTTCTCCAATAACTATGTCAGCTGCTTCTTCAACTCATCCAACTCCGAAAACGATTGTTGATAGGCGGGTCTCACTGGTGGCTTGCTCCTTGGTTCCAATTTGATCTTGTGATCCATATCTCTCTGTGGAGGTAATCCTGCAGGTAGCTCCTCAAGAAAAACGCACTTGAACTCCTCCAACAGCACCTTAATTTGGGCAGGCATCTCAGCAGGCTTCTTCTTCTCTGGCGGCACGCGCTCGCCCAGGCTTTTAGAATGCACGCTTGCTCCATCAAATGACCAAGCTAGGGCCACCGAAACAAGATACATCTCCTTCACCTGATTTGCCCTGCATAGCTTCTTAACTTGCAGGCTCTACAGAAAACAATTATTTGTGGTCGTAACTACCTCCACCTGTTTTGCTGTCTCCATTTGACCATCACGCCCTTGGACTTTCACTTGTCCTATGCTCCAGTGCACTTGAGGGTTGGCTTTTCTTAGCCATGGTCGGCCCAATATCACCTCATGGTGACCTAACTCTGCCTGCTCCATAACTTCATTACTCTGGTGTCCCGCTACTTCCACGTGAATAGCTTCCGCAGGTGCACCACACTTAAGTCTCTGCCCATTCACCAAAATTGCCTCCTTAGGCTCATAATGCTTCTGCACAGGGATTTGCCACTCCTTCACCAGCTTCTTGTGCACAAAGTTTGCACTTGCGCCACTGTCGACCAGACACCTCGCCTTGTTGCCATCGACTACTTCTTCCACGATAATAGGCTTGTCAACATCTCGTCTTTCGCTTCTCGACAGGCTCCTGGATGTAACCTCCTTGTAAGTTTCCTTCTTCACGCTAGTACACACCCCCGAATGACATAGTGGCGTCCTCCTTTTTCCTGCTGTTGAGGTTGCTTTGCCTCCGCACGACAGTATCGAGTTGGATGTCCAAGCTTGCCACAATTATAGTAGGGTCCTCTCGGCTTGTAACTCTGCTGCTGCTTGCGCTGGTTTGGAACAAGTCCAAATTCCATAGAAATTGGACCTTGTCCACTCGTGCTTGGCGCTTGAGATCCAAGGTGTTGATGTCCTCCAAAGTTGTGATTGCTCCACTGCCTCTGACTATACTCCACAGCGTCGACCCTCGTTGCTGATGCCATCATTTCTCCAAGACTGGTAGGGTCCTTGAGCGCCACTTCCTTGGCCACAGTTCGCTTGAGTCCCCTCTTGAACTTGTCCATCATCTCCGACTCGTGCATGGATGGACATTGAAGTACCAGCTCATTGAAGCGCGATGCATACTCCTGAACGCTTCCTCGTTGACGAAGGCGCACCAATAGATCTCGAGCGGTAGCCTCGGGTGCAATAGGTTAAAATTGCCTCTTCAAACCTTCAAAAAGCTAATCAATAGTTGCAGGAACTCCAGACAGCTGCTCTTCTCGTTCATACCAAGCTCCGGCACTCTTCTGCACTAAAGTTATGACAAAGGCGACTTGCCTGTCGGGTGTAAGCGCATAATACTCCATAAACTTCTTCACTCCAAAAATTCATTGATGAACAGTCGGCGATCCACGCTCTCCACTATACACTTCAGGCTTAGGCGCACGCACTCTCGATGCTGGTGGAATAAATGGTTGCACCACTGGTTGAACATAGATTGGTGGTATAGCAGGTGCAGGTGCCGAAGTCGTTGAAGTGGCATTCCCAACAACAACTTGCACCATTCTCACCACCTCCTCGCGCATATTTTGTTGAAACTGGGCGTAGACTTCTCCTCCAATTGCATTCGTCATTTGCCTCAGAATCGCCTGCATCTCTTGTTGCTCTCTGGTCATTATTGGTGCTGCCCGCAGCCCCACGCGCTCAACATGCTCGACATGTTCGCCTCCTCCAGCTACCGACTGCTACTCCACAATATAATATGCAAACTTGCCCAGCTCCAGTACCACATGAAAGGGGCGGGGTGCCCTAGTGGAAGCATAGTGACTCACGAGGAAAAGAACTAGTCGCAATCGTACTAAAGAGTGCAGCGGCATATCACTAAGAAAGCTTAGGAAAATTACTCAACATATTACGCAGCAAAAAATTGCTCTCAAATAATTTGGGATGAAATGCGTTGTCGTTACAAACCCGTAGAAATTTACGGAAGTGGAAACTGATAAGAAATGAGGAAGTTATGCCTATTTATAATTCTCTAACCTAAGTCCTCCCCAGGCGGGAGGGCCGCTTAGCAACGGATTTTCCTAAGTGTTTATTAAATTGTCCTGCCGAAATATTGGTGAGTAGGCTAGATCAGTCTCATCTGACGTGTCGGGTCAATTTGACGTCTACATGCATGCATCAAAATATATAGACTACACTAACTTAGACGCGCTAGGCTAATCCGAAACTTCTAGGTAAATCGGCCTAGTCGGCATTCCGCGTTAGCCGAAATTACGTGAAAATTTGAATTCTCTCTAATGGGCCAGATCGTTCGACGCTGTCGGTCAATCCGACAGTCGCGCTCACTGCGGATTTAAGGACAGTCGTCAACCGACCTCAAAACTAAAAAAAACTTCAGAAATTCATAACTTTCTCAATACTTAATTCAATGAACTTTGTATCAAAATGACCACACAAATGGAGTCTACACTACTTTGTAATCAAAATTTACTTTCTTGGAATTCAAAAATGCACTTTGTAAAGCTATGACACACTACTTTGTAATCAAAATTTACTTTCTTGGAATTCAAAAATGCACTTTGTAAAGCTATGACCTTACAAGCAAGGTAAGGAAGAAGTTCGTGTAACGACTTGCAATTTTCAGCTCAAATTTTCTCTTAGTAATTTGTATTGAGAGTTGGCCTCGCTTCCAAATGGGAAATCCGATAGCAAATCTAGCATATATATATCGCATTGACGATACTGTTTGACGTCATAGCGGTGGCACCGTGTACCTGGGACTTTTTCTCGTCCGACAGATATTGACTTACCAAATTCACAAGAATCTCCTATCATTCTGAATTGACATTTGCTTAGAGCGTTATATCGTCATTCATCTAGCATATCACAATAGATGCATCATTAGGCAATTCGCCAGTTTTGCTTTCAGCGGTTAGGTGACAGTTTAAGAATATGTCAACGAGCTGACTTAGATGGACCTCAACGTGCTGCTCTCGGCTGAGTCATTAGGCTGAAATATAAGTAAAGATCAACATATTGAATTTAATAAATAAATGCAATTCACTGAGTTAATATCTTTAACAATGTATTGATTCATTATATATTTTTTGCTTATGTGTGGATTCACTGATTGCGTGATTAATGCTCAATTATTGACATGTGATTGTGAAGTAATACTTGCGCTCATTATGTTATTTTTTTGATATTAAATGAGTGAACCAAGAATTCATAAAATGAATTGTTAATCAAAATAGCTCAAACAAGTTGTATGAGTTTATTATTATGTTTTCTCATGGGTAACACAATTTATTGTGATCGTCTAAAGGTTTTTACTTTCTGAACGACTTTAGAAAGTTTGCTATTTCGGCCATCTGTTGACACCAGGTGTACCAAGCTCCAGCAAAAGAACAATTTATGATTCCAAGTTATATATTTCTGGAATCCTTATTCACAATTAAGCAAGATAAAATATACATAAGTGGTGTACATATGCTTCTAATCAACACTCAATGTTTTTGTATAGGTTAAATTTCCTCTTATTTGAAGAACTTGTTGTCTTTTTTTACCTTTCACACGTGTGAAAGTTACGAGAGGATGAAATGCCTTTTTAATGTGTATAAAAATGAATATTAAGCTTTTGCATATTACCCAGTGATATTCCTATCATATCCTTTTGATTTCTTTATGTCATGCACTTCAAATAGTAAGAATTAGATTTGTAATTGACTAGCAACCCTTTGATTGGTCAACACGCTAATCAGGGCGCGAGCAAGATGATGTAAAATGAATTATTGATAAACTTACACATTGCGTTTCTCAAGTCAATAACACCCTAAATTTGGTAAGTTGATGAGCAATATGAAAATTATGCTAGTAGAAAATGTTATAAGGGCTTGTGTTTTTACAAAAAATAATTTTACACGTGAATTCCATTAAAATTGATAACATATATTTCAATAACGTTTGTTAAGTACAATGTACGTTATATTTGGCCATTGGAGATGCGAAGGAAGGTCAAAGGAAGTGAAATGAACTTCGTTTGTACACAAGGATCTTTTGTCAACCATAGAGCTTAGACCGTACAATTATGTAGCTAGAATGACAAGTGGGATACTATTACTTATTTTCTTTGAGTGCGAAGAACATTGGGTGTCGCGCTAAGTTTCATTACTTCTGACCCAATTATTGAAATGAGGTAATCACTTTATCGCCCCCCTCACACTCTTGAACTCATTCTCAAACGTGAAGGACAACGTTTTGAACCCATTCATGAAAGAGAAAACATCCATAAAAATAGTGCTCATCATGGAACCATAAGTGGATGTAGATTCGTATATGGTTGCGTGGTATACCTTATATGTTGAGGTACACAAAAAATGTGAATGCATGCTAGAACGGATCCTTGGAAGTTTGTCCCATGTGGGATCTGGAGATGGAGAACCCATAGTGGGTCTAATTCTAAGTACACCGAGGTTGACTTGAGATCGGTTGCATGGCTTTTCGAATTGATGAATTTGAGCTCTTTCTTAACTTACATTTATTTTTCTTTTGATTTGATGTCAGTTGTAAATAGAGCGGATTAACATATGCCAATACTTTTTTGAAGCTTCCAATAATTACTGTGCACTAAGGTGCAACCTTTGAAGACTTGCAACACTTGTAATTGAGCTGCTTAAGAGATCCATACTCGCTCGCTTTAGAGCCCGTCGGTCCGCCTACATTGCGTCATGCTTCAACTGTCCCTCACGCGTGGTCGGCAGCTTTTATACCTCTTTATTGCAAAAATCAGCAACAATGGTCGTGCCTGGTCGTGCCGGTGCGCGTCGGTCTCAGTCCGCTTATGCAGTGTACCGAACATCGACAACCAGGCTGCATCTGTAACCGTATCTTGAAGTACTGTACAAAAGCATACGGAAATATTGTATTATACAATATATAACTGTCAATAACAATTTCGTAGTGCTGGTGCATGGGGTGGAAACTGGCGCTAATTTTCCGAGATTTCGAATTCGGAGGACGTGGCATCGAGAGTGCCAAGTTGCACTACTGCAGCATGTCCTCTACTAGGAACATCTGCTGTCCTTCGGAGGTCTTCCCCCGGAACCGTCTGCACAGAGCCAAGGTGACGCTACGTTAGATATTAATTCCGAACTGCATCGAACCCACCCCGGTTGCCTCAGAGGATAAGCATGCCCCCTTGCTCTGTATACTGCTGTATACAAGTAACGAAATTGCTGCTGCGTCAACGCAGACGCCTCTTGAAGACCGCGCTAGCTTCACTCAACGAATTCCTGCAATTGTCGTCCTTCAGATAGGATGCGAGCAGTCGAAGCCTAAGCAGTCTGCTTGCATGGGATAGCGAAGTATTCGCATGCCTCCTCTCAAGTATGTACAGCTGTGAGTTGATCTCAGTCTTCTATGCCCTTATCGTTTGCCGACGAATTGGTGGTAATTGTGTCTTTGACGTGTGGTGTCGACTAGATCAAGGGGCATCGCGACCCTACTAAGATGCAGGCTTCCACTACCCTAAAATTTACGGGCATGTAGGCTCTTTGGCTTCTATATCGGGCAATGCATACAGGGTCTCTGAACTTTTCTGATGAAGAAGTATGGATTTTTCTGGACCCCAGTCCCCTCCGAAGCACAGCGGGCAAGCAGGGGAAGCACCTCCAACTGAACATTCTGAGGACAAGTGCGAGAAGAAGTTGCTCGTTGGCGAGCTTGTTGAGGTATTACTAAGTTCATGGGAGAGCGTGGGTAGCTTTCGGAAATATGTTAGTACATCTTGAATTTTCTGGAAGTAATCTTCAGTTTGCTGTCAATATTAGTACCAAGTCATGACAATCGGAATTCATTCAGAACTGGAATATTTCTCTTGTCAGCTGTCATGACATGAGGTGAAGAAGGTGATATTAACCTTTAATCAATGGGACCGTTTCTTGATGCTTGATGCATACGTCTCATCCTTGTCACTTTCTGAAGCATTCAGCTTCTTCATCCCATTTGTACAGCAAGCGAAGTTTTGCATCTCCTCACACCTTTCCTTGATTACAAGTGACATGTCCCTCAAATGTCCAAAGCTGTCAACCTTCAGAAGGAGAAATTATGTAGGTGGGAACCAGAGCTGGTTGGAAGCAGTCAGGGGGTTTGTGGGGTGTTAAAAGTGTAAACTTCTGACTGTTGATTAGTGTGCATATCAGTTTCATGGACATCTGAAAGGTGGTCATGTCAAATTACGTACAGGTGCGTCAGAAGGAGGTAGGGCTGAGAGGATCTTGGCATCCAGCAGTCGTCACCAAGGAGAAGTATGGCCGACGCCTAGTCCAGTATGATGAGCTGCTCATGCAAGATTCCTCCCAGAAGCTCCAGGAGTCTGTCCCTGTAGGCCGAGGAGTAGATGGAGTGAACAGAAATTCCTCAAGGCATGTGGGGACATCATGTCGTCAGACCTCAGGGGCAAGGGTGCAGTTGCGGCCACGGCCACCCAGAGTTGCGGAAGATTGCGTGTTGGATTGGACAGCTGGGGCTTCCGTGGAGATGCAGTACCAAGATGCCTGGTGGGAGGGGGTGTTGCTAGAGGATGCTGATGTGGCAGATGAGGAGGGGGAGGTCTTAGTGGCCTTTCTGGACGAGGGAGAGGAGCAGACTGTGCCTCTGAAGGAGCTGCGGGTCGCCCTGGAGTGGTCTGAGGAGACGGGCGCATGGTCTCGCAGAGAGAAAGTGGATCCCGTCCTAGTCTTGCAGCAGATCAAGAAGAAGAAAGAGCTGGCTGCCAGGAAGGCCGCATCCCTGAATGGCAAGATGCTGGGCCGATCGAACCCGGATGCGGCCACCGTCATATCTGGCTGTGGCGTAGATAGTAGAATGCTAGAGCTTCCAGAGCTTCCTTCCACGGGGTATGATTCAGTCGGGAGGATCCATGCGCAGGCTGGGGGTAGTCAGGAACCTTTTGGCCACGGGGAAGGAGGTGCTCTGGGGCGGGTGGCCTTTGGTGGTGGCATGGATGTTCGGCAGTCTCCGCCGTCGCCCTTGTCAAGCGCCTTGCAAGGAGGAGGACAAGCGCCCGTCGATGCGGGATCGGCGGGGAAGGCTAGCATGAGCTACACTGACATGCTGAACCACGAGCTGGGGAAGGGTCGCGCGCTCTGGAGCTCAACAAATAACAGCGGAGCAGAGGAGGCAAAGACCGACCCGAGGGGCCAGGAGCAGCCGTGCTCCACCTTTGGCTCCTTCGGCTCCCTGCCGGAGCCCAGCGCTGCGGACTTGCTGGCCATTGACAGCATTCCCATGGACTTTGTCATGAACGACGACGACGAGCTGAAGGGCTTGGCCCCCCTAAGCAGCAGCAGGCATCCGGGAGTTGGGGAGGGGGGCCTGGGGGCACCTCCTGTGCCTTGGGGCATGGAGGGCGGCCATGGCTCTAAGGCGGCGCCGCTGCGGGGCGCTGTGCCGGGCGACTTGGGGGCTGTAGGCGACGCCGGGTGGCTGGCAGCCGGCCCTGAGGGCTTGCTGAACTTCAGATCTGCCCCTGGCGCCGCAAATCATGGGTGCTCCCTTGAGGATCTCACGCACCACGTTGACCCTGACGCGCTCTTCGCAGGGCTGCCGCCTGTGGAGGCAGGCACTCCTCTCCACCACCACCACCAGGCCGGGCGTCGGCCTCGGGGCAGGCCTCGGAAGGACAGGCCAGCAGCTGCCGAGGTGTTGCAGGGAGCACCACCAGCGGCAGCAGCAGCAGCAGAGCTGGGCAAGGGCCAAGTGGAGAGCTCCTTTGACCTGGTGGACCTTCCTGCGGAGGCGTTTGGAAGCGCGGAGAGCCTGCCGGGGGGCCAGAGTGGGAGCGAAGCGGGGGGGCACTCCCCCCTGTGGGGGCCCGCCTGGAAGGGCATCGTCATGCCGCCTGGCGCTGACCTCACTGCCTCACCAAGCGGCTCCGCAGCCCTGGGGGCCCACTTTGACTACCAGCTGCTGGATGAGCCCAGCCCCCTTTGGGGAGGCCCGGAATTAGACAGCAGAGTCCACCATGTGGTGCCGTGTGCCGCGAAGGAGCCTGCTGGAGGAGCTGGAATAGCAGGAGCTGCCAGCATGACAGCTCCCTTCCTGAGCGCGTGGGGTGCTGCCCCTGATGCAAACCTGGGGGCCGCGGGCACGACCCCTAGCGGCTGGGAGTACAACATCCATGGGGGCCATGCCAGGAGGGCCAACGGGGCGGCTGCCGGCCAGCGTTACCACGAGGAGCAGCTGTCAGGCCCCTCTGGGAGAAGGTCCCGCGAGCCGAACGAGGGGCTGAAGGTGAGCGCGAGAAGGGGGTCTGCGGGCGGACACGGCGGTCTGTTAGGGGAGGATGCACAAGCGCAAGCACTATCGGCGGCTGCGGCTGCGGCCGGGGAGTTGATACGAAGGAGGCGGAGGGACAAGGGCCACGGCGGCGCTGCTGCTGCGGCTGCTGCCAAGCCCAGCCCTCGCATGAACAACGTGATGCGGCAGGCGGCCATGGAGGAGATTACGAGGGCGGGGTGGCAGGTGCGCGAGAAGATGCGGCCCAGCGGCGTCCTGGCGGGGCGCAATGACATGTACTACTGCTCGCCGCAGGGCCAGAGGGTCACCTCCCTGGCTAAGGCGCTGGCCATCCTGCGGGGGGAGGTGGAGGCGGAGGCGGGCAACCTGCTGGGCATCAGGAAGAGGAAGAGGCCTGCTCATCTCGTGGAGGATGAGGACAGTGGCGGCGGTGCCGTGGGCGTGGCCGGGAGCAGGGAGGGGCAGGCTTGCAGAAAGTCTATGGGCAACGGCGGAATCTTGAGCGGTGGCGGCGGCGGCATCAGGGGCGCACTGAGTGAGGCGAGGATGGACGACTTGAAGAAGAGCGGGGCTGCCGGCCACCACCGAGCGGGCGGCAGCGGCAGCGGCAGCGGCAGCAGCAAGCAACAGACTCCTCCTGCTGCTGAGTTTGCGTGCACCGGCCCCGCGCCTCCTCAGGGCCCGAAGGTGAGGCGCAAGAAGCTCGACCGCATCAACCCCGTGAACAGGCGGCACAAGAACCAGGCGGAGGCGGTGCCAGGTGGCGCCAAGAACGTGCTGCTGCAGCAGCTGCACCGGCAGAGCAGCGAGGGGGCGGCGGATGCGGGCCTGCTGTCCAGGGGCAGGGGCAAGAAGTTGAAGAAACCCCTCGTGGTGGACCTGGCTGCTGCCAGCACGGCTCCACCTCCTCCTCCTCTGCTGGCAAAGGCGAACGTGAGGGGGAGCGCGCGCGTGCGCCAGCTGCGTGTGAGAGCCGCCCCCGACACCACAGCTGCAGCTGCAGGCGCGGTTGCGGACGACTGTGCTAAATCCCCGCCAGGCACCTCCTCCTCCCAGCAGCAGGAGAGGCACTTCAACGGCCCTCTTCTGTCGGCAGACGGCGTGGGGGGGCCCGCGCACGCGCGCCGCTCGGTCATCGTGCGGCTTATGGAGGCCGGCGTGCTGGTGGAGGGCGAGGAGCTCAAGTACATGAGCAAGAAGGACGGCAGCGTGCTGCGCGCAGGCGTGGTGAGCTGGGACGGCATCCGCTGCCGCTGCTGCGAGCGCTGCTTTGCGTTGTCGGAGTTTGAGACGCACTCGGGCAGCACGGCGCGCCGCCCCGCAGCCAACATATTCCGCGCCGACGGCGTCTCGCTGGCGCAGTGCCAGAACATGGCGGGCGTATCGTCATACTCTGTGCACCTGGAGCCACGGGGCAGCGCGCAGTTGCAGGAGGTGGAGGTGGACTACAGCGACGACGTGTGCCGCGTGTGCGGCGACGGCGGCGAGCTCATCTGCTGCGACGCCTGCCCCGCCACCTTTCACTTCAAGTGCATCGGCATCGAGGTACGCGCTCGCGCCCGCCAGCCTGCCTGCCTGCCTGCCGCGTGCAAGCATGCACGCATGCACCACGCAGGCGTTTACCTCTCACGCCTATCTTGTGCCGGCAGGCCGTGGATTGGCGTGTGTCTACCTTCTCCTTTTGTGCCTAGTGAAGCAAGCCTGGGACATAGACTGGTCTCTCCATCTCCCCTCCAATGGTGTCCTCTCAAAGCCCCTCCTCCCCCATCCTTGAAGCTCGGCCGATGCGGGCCAGCCACGCGGCAGTTTGATCATCAGAAGTCAGGTTTAGTGTCCTGCCCTTTTTCCAGACAGGCAGACAGTCTCTGAGCTCGTGACAAGTGTTGCTCTTGTGCACGTATTGCTACGTTGGTGAATGAGGCAGAGCTCTTTGGAACCAGCATGTCAGGGCCACATTCTTTCATCGCTGGGTTTGGAAAGCGCCAGTGCCTTATGAGCACAGCTCCTGCGCTCGCTCTGCTCCCTGTGCGGGGGTGGCATTGGTATATCTTTGGGGAGGGGGGAGGCATGGTGGGCGGATGGTCGGACGGGCCGGCGTGAGATGAGGGCAGGCCTCACAAGAGCAGTGGAGATGCAGGGGCACAGCTCATGCCACACGCGCGCGCATGGCCCCAGTGCCGGTCATGTTTCCGTCGGGCATGCATGTGCCAGGCGTCTGGGACTCGCTCTCCTCCTGGGAGAGCGATTGGCTGACTCCCCCAACCCTCTGGGAGGAGGCTGACTGATGATGTCTTCCTCCTGTGTGGGGCTGTCCTGCTGCGGGTGGGTGGTGGTGTCACAGGACGTGCCGGAGGGCGACTGGTTCTGCCCGTCGTGCCGCTGCACCATCTGCGGCGGCAGCCAGTTTGACCCAGATGGCTTCGGCGCCAACACGGTGATGCTGTGCGACCAGTGCGAGCGCGAATGTGAGCCCGCCCGCCCGCCCGCCTGCCTGCCTGCCCCTCCCTTTCTTCTCCATCTTTTCCGTCGCTGTGCCGTTGTTCTCCCTGTTCCGGCTCTGCCTGGGGTTACTGCTTCTGTTGGCATCTCACATTCAGGAGGACTCCATGCTTCAAGCTGTTCCTATTACGTGGACCCTTTACCTCCCTTCCGCTGCCGACAGCTGTCGACGAAGGGAGCGTGTGGTTTTTGTCGCCATGCTTCATGTGCGGCACTGGTGACGTCGAGAGAAACGTGTCCCCAGCAGAAGGTCTGACGCTCTGCCTGGCTCTCGCTCCCGCTGGCTGTGACTGCTGGTGCAGATCACGTGGCGTGCTTGCAAGACAGGGGTATCGCGCGGCTCACGAACCTGCCAGATGGCACCTGGTTCTGCAACCGGGACTGCGAGAAGGTGATTGTTGCCCCTCTCATGGCTCTCACCCTCATGCTGCAGAGGGAGCCCTCTCCTCCTTGTCAGCCTCTTGTCTTTGCGTGTGTGCTGCAACACCTGGCGGCATTACTCAAGTGTTGTGTGGAGCAGCACGGACCTCTGCACATTCGTATGGGTGTTTTTCTTAGTGCGGTGATTGTGCAGCCGTGCACTTGTTGTTTGCTCTGCTGGCCGTTATGGTGGCTGAGTGAAGCCGCGTTTGGGCACGCCCTTCTCCCATGGATGCGCTAGATTGGGCAAACGTGCCGCTTCAGCGTATGGGGGCCCTACTGATGCGGGAAGAATTGTGGTGTTTGTTTCACGACGCCCAGGGCCGCTTCTGCTCACAGTGGTTGGAGACTGCCCGGTGCTTATTGGCCGGCAAGTTAAAGTCGCGCGTGCTCACTTTGCGCGCTGGCCGGGGGGCGGGGCGGGGATGACACTTGGCAGATCCACACGAGCCTTCGCAGCCTGGTGGGCAAGTCGCAGCCGCTGGACGACGGCTTCAGCTGGATGATCGTGCGCTACTCCGAGGAGGACGAGCAGGAGGAGGCCGCGGAGGCCCACGATGCGCCCCCCCCTCCCCCGATGTTTGCACCTGCTGCCGATGGCGCGAAGACTGCGGCTGCGGCGGAGGCGGAGCACGCGCGCAAGCTGAGGAGCTCGCTGGCCGTGATGCACGAGTGCTTCCACCCTATCAAGGACGCGCGCACCCAGGAGGACATGATCCCCTCCCTCCTCTTCAGCCGTCAGTGAGTGCCCCTGTTCCTAGTTACCTCCCCCCCTCCCCCCCTCCCCCTCNCCCATGCGCCGGAGCTGTCAAACGTCCTGCTGCACCTAGGGAGAGACATGCGCCCTCCTCCTGTGGCCCGCTGGCCGCGCCGCCTTTTGCTGGGGCGGAGCTCTCCCCACGGGGGTTGCGCAGCTTTCCTGCCCTGCCCTACGCTGCCCCTGCTTATCCTACCCCACCTAATTCCTGCTTCTCTGGTTCCCTGGCGGCAGGCGGTTGGCGATGCTACCCAGCCAAGTGCTGTGCGTGAGCGCGTGAGCCCCTCCGCACATTTTTCACGCTTACTCGGGAGATCTTAGGACCCCCCTGTGTTTGCCGGAAAGAGTGGGGCCTCTGCGGGGCCTCTGCAGGGCATCCTGGGTCTGACAGGGCCAGCTGGCGCTGATGCTCGCTGCACCTCTTCTGCGCGCGCAGGACTGCGACCGGGGACTATCGAGGGTTCTACACGATGCTGCTGGAGAAGGGCGGGGACCTCATCACTGCAGCCACTGTCAGGTGCGCTCTCCTTTCCCCCCCCCCCCCCCCCCCCCCCCCCCCCCCCCCCCCCCCCCCCCCCCCCCCCCCCCCCCCCCCCCCCCCCCCCCCCCCCCCCCCCCCCCCCCCCCCCCCCCCCCCCCCCCCCCCCCCCCCCCCCCCCCCCCCCCCCCCCCCCCCCCCCCCCCCCCCCCCCCCCCCCCCCCCCCCCCCCCCCCCCCCCCCCCCCCCCCCCCCCCCCCCCCCCCCCCCCCCCCCCCCCCCCCCCCCCCCCCCCCCCCCCCCCCCCCCCCCCCCCCCCCCCCCCCCCCCCCCCCCCCCCCCCCCCCCCCCCCCCCCCCCCCCCCCCCCCCCCCCCCCCCCCCCCCCCCCCCCCCCCCCCCCCCCCCCCCCCCCCCCCCCCCCCCCCCCCCCCCCCCCCCCCCCCCCCCCCCCCCCCCCCCCCCCCCCCCCCCCCCCCCCCCCCCCCCCCCCCCCCCCCCCCCCCCCCCCCCCCCCCCCCCCCCCCCCCCCCCCCCCCCCCCCCCCCCCCCCCCCCCCCCCCCCCCCCCCCCCCCCCCCCCCCCCCCCCCCCCCCCCCCCCCCCCCCCCCCCCCCCCCCCCCCCCCCCCCCCCCCCCCCCCCCCCCCCCCCCCCCCCCCCCCCCCCCCCCCCCCCCCCCCCCCCCCCCCCCCCCCCCCCCCCCCCCCCCCCCCCCCCCCCCCCCCCCCCCCCCCCNCCCCCCCCCGCCGCGCCCTCCTCCCTCCCCTTCCCAAGCAGTGGATGGCAGAGAGCCGGGATGAGATGGGGCCCACTCGAGGCTGGAAGGAGATAGAGAGAGTGTGTCGCAGCTTGGCGCAGAGGGAAGCTGCTCTCATTATCCCTTTACCCATGTGCCCTGAGGTGGCGGCAGTGGCGTGGCAGTGGCTCTTCTCCCAGTGCCGGTAGCTGCCTCTCACTCCCTCTGGTGATCACGAAATCAAAGGTGGGCTAGGAGGCAGGTGTGATTAGTAAGTCAATGCCCACACTGAGCAGTATGTGACAATGTTTTGCGTCGCCCTCGGCGAGCAGGCAAGAGCGTGCGCGCCGGTTAGTATGCGAGCGAGAGCGACAGTGTGTGGATCGGCTCTGAGTGGGCAGCCATGTTGCTGCGGTGGGGAGGGGTGCGTGGGCGTGGGCCTGAGTGTGAGCAGGGTGTTTGGATCCAAGGTGGCGGAGATGCCGCTCATCGGCACGCGATTCCAGTTCCGGCGCAAGGGCATGTGCCGCCGCCTGGTCAACGCTATTGAGCAGGTGTGCCTGGCTGCACCTTTTTGCTCTCCTCCCCTCTCTTCTGCGAGTTCTGTGATTTGCGTCCAAAGCGGACGTCGCAGTGTTTTTGCTCCTCGCTCTGCTGATCGTTTGCTGCATGGGGCTGGGGGCTTATCGTTCGCTGTTGACGTAATGGTCAAGTGTGTCTTTCTGGCGTGCGCCTTGTTCTCCCATGGATGCACTTATTTGAGAGTTGCTGGGAGCGCCCCCCCGCCCCCCCCCTTCCTCCTTTTCCCCTTCCCCCCTTCTCCCAAGCCTCTACTTTGAGAAGTGTAATGGAGCTGCTCAGCTAGAGCAGGGAGTAGGGGCCACAAACTGCTGCTGCCACTGCGTTTCAGTCTGCTGCAATAGCGCGGATCAGTGGCTCAGGGATACCAGTAGCGCCACTTGCAGTGCTGTCAGGCCCTTCATGCTGTGCTTGGCCTGTCGTGCCAGAGACGCCTCCTGGGCAGAGCACGCAGGAGGCCCCGGAGCTGACGCCGTCGTGCGTCTGTGCTCGTGTGCCTCGTGTGTGTGGTGCAGCTCCTGGCCGGCCTGGGAGTGGAGAAGCTGGTGCTGCCAGCTGTCCCGGACGTGCTGGCCACGTGGACGGGCGCGTTTGGGTTCCAGGCCATGGAGGACCGCGAGAAGCGCAGCCTGGCGGAGCTGGGCGTGCTCGTCTTCCCCGGGGCCAGCACTCTGGAGAAGCACCTCCTGCTCCCCCCCCCGCCAGGTAGGCGCGCCTGTGGTTGGCCCCTTGGGCCCACTGTGGGTCAGGTGGAACGCTTGCTCGGCCCAGCAGGGGCTACTGCCGGCCCTCCGGCCGCCTGTGGCTGGCCCCTTTCTGGAGTGCATATCGCGAGTCAGATGGAATGTATGCTATGCGCAGCGTCAGCTCCCTCTCTCTCTGCGTGGTGTTTCTCTTCTATCTGCTGCTGTTGTTGCTACTTCGTCCACCAAATTGGGATGCGCAAGGTCTCCTTCCTCGCTCACCACTACTGCCCCCGTGTGCCTGTCTATTCTTGTGTGTGCCCTCTGCCCCCCTCCTCCCACCAGGCGTGCTGCCGTCTTCCTGTGCCGTGAGGGATGTGCGTGGAGACGTGGGCGACGATGGCAGGGAGGAGGTGCCCCTGGTGCTTCTCCTCCCCGAAGCTGCAGGTCCATCCGCGACCACGAGCGTGCAGTGCCAGGCACGTCAGCTGGCGCTGCAGAGGCTGGCAGAGGCGCAGGCGCAGGGGCCGGAGGTGCCCGTGGCCGTTGCCTTCTGGGGGCTGCCCTGGGAGAAGGTCGACTGGAGGCGCGTTCCCGAGATGCCTGCTTACGTGGACTCCCTGCCTCTCCCGGTCAAGGACGAGAGCGGCAAGGTTGCCAACGACGTTGCAAAGCCCGCAGAAGGACCCGTTGCTGCTGAGCTGGCGCTTGTCGAGCCCGGCCAGGCTGGCTCGGGTTCCAGGCCCTCTGATGCGGCTCGGCACCCTCTGCCACAGGTTGCAGAGGGTACCTGTGAGGCGGCCCCCCACCCGGCACAGGAGGATTGCCACTCTCCGCCAGGTGTCGCAGCACCCTCTCACCACGATGACAACGATGCCAAACCTGGGCTATTGCTGGCCCTGACGCTGGGGCTGGGTGGCACCCTGGCGTCGCCAGAGGCAGAGACAGATTGGGAGGGGCAGCAACAGGCTGCGCCGAAGACGCCAGACCCCGACGCCCCTGGCCCAGCGCGCAAAACGTTGAGCTTAGAGCAGACCAAAATCTCCGTAGCTGAGGCGATTGCCGCTTCGGAAGGAGAGGCTGCTGCCAGCGAGGACAAGAATGGCCTGGCTGTCACCGCCGATGTGGCTGCTGACGTGGACACACGCCCGGGAGCCAGCAGGGCCGACCCAAACACTCTCGTTACTTCTCTGGGTGGCCCGTCTCAGAGCGAGGGTGACGCAGAGGTGGTGGCTCCTGCCAATGCCACGCACGCTGCTGTGGACGCTGTCATCGCACTGGATGCGAATGTCGATACAGAAGCATCGAGCAAGAGAGAGGAGGACCAGCGTGTCACGGCGCCCGCCGACGAGGTTGCAGCAGCGGCAACAGCTGACACGCGGCAGGCCTCTGCGTCTTCCCTCTCTCTGTTGGCCGATGCATACGGAGAGCCGGATGTGGACGGCACGCCCTGTCCCAGTCCTGGTCGCGTGAGGCTCGCAGAGGCCCGGCTGGAGGGGATGGCAGCAGAGGGCAAGGGGTCTGGAGCAGCGAGAGGGCAGGCGGCTCCTTCTCTTCCTCTTCCTCCTCCTCCTCCTCCTCTTCCTCCTCCTCCTTTAGCCGCAGGCTCAGAACATAGAGGCATGGGAAGGCCCTGTGTATCTGGGGAGACTGAAAGCGTAGCTGACGACACGAAGGGCCCAGGTGGAGTCGACAGAGGAGGTGCTACAGGGGTTGCGGTGGCAGCAGCAGCGGTGGAGGAGGAGACCAGGCCCGCTCGTCAGCCTGCAGGTGGCACGGAGCATGTGGCGGCCCCTGCAGCCGTGCGGGAGGGGCAGGCTGCACCGGAGCAGGCTGGACAGGTGGCGGCCAGGCAGAAGGGGGAGCACGTGTGCGAGATTGCCCTTGTGGCAGGCACCAGCTGCGACGCCGCAGGCATTACTGAGCTGCCGCCTCTTACGGAGAGCATCTCGCCCTCTGCGAAACCCCAAACCCGCTTAGGAGGGGGGGGACTCGAAGAGGCGCTGCAGGATGACGGCGTGGCAGGTCCGTCTGCTTGTACTGCTGGCCCTGATGTCCAGGGTGAAGATGGCCAGCCGGGAGGAAATCATCGAGCCGAGCTGGCTGCAGAGCAGAGGAGGGGGCCGACCCAGGCGGAGGGAGCAGACGGAGGGGCAGCAGGCGGGCACATGCAGGTGCTGCCGGTACCCCCTCGGGCCGCCACCGCCGCCGCCGAAGCCGTTGCCGGTGCTGCTGCTGCTTCGGATGTGGCTGAGCAGGCTCGGGCTTCTTCTAGTATGCCTCCTGTCTCTGTTGCAGCAGTCGCATTGGCGCCTGTTGCTGCTGCTCCTGCTGTTGCCGCTGAGGTGGCAGAAGTGGAGACGTTTGACCTGGAGGATGTGGAGGAGCTGTCGGAGCTGGGGCTGCACTTTGCGGCCGCGGTGGAGCTGTTTGGATACGACAGCCTGGCACGTGATGTGCCCGTCGAGGTCCTGCCAGAGACGCTTGTCAAGACGGGCGGCTCCAAAAAGGGTCCCAGGAAGGGCCAGGTGGCTGGAGGAAGGAGGGAGAGGAGCGCGAGCATGGCGAGGTCCCTCTCCAAGAGGAGGAGGACAGGCCTGGAGAGCTTTTCGGCCATGGCGTGCGCGGGCGTGGATGCTTCGGCGTCGGTGGTGGGGCTGTGCGACCCGGGCGACATCTCGGAGGCCCTGGCCTTCCGGGACGCATTTGCGCCGCAGATCTCGGCCACCGACGTGCTGCCACCGCTGGACGGGGTCGACGACGTCATTGAAAATGGCGCCTGCGTGGGCCAGGTTCTGGGGGGGCTCGCGCGGCCGTGGAAGCTGCGGGTGCGGGACAGGCGGCCGTGGCAGAGCTTCGGGGAGCGCGAGCGCCAGCTGGAGGAGGGCCTGCTGCTCTCCCCCCCGCCCGGGGGGGTTGCCTCGCCCTCCTTCCGCCAGCTCAGCTCGTTCTACGCCTCTGAGACGGGTGCGCCTGACACCGACGACGACGATGGCCTCCTCCTCGCCTCCTTGCAGCAGCAGGGGACCTCAGGGGAAGGCACTCGCTACGCCTCGCGCGATCGCGGCTACCGCAGCAGCGCTCATCGGCATCTCACCGGCTCTGTGGCTGGTGGGGGGAGCCACGGCCACGGCCACGGCGGCCCTCACGCCCGTCGTGCAGCTGCTGGCGCCAGCGCCAGCAAGCTCGCCTATGCCGGTGCCGGCGCCTCCTTTCGGAGCCCGGACGGCCGGTCCGCTGGCTGCGGCTCGCCGCCCATTCTGTTGGCTGATGGCCACTTGGAAGGGCTGGATGCCGCTTTGAGCGGCAGGAAGGTCGGGAGCCTTGGCGGCCTGGGCAGCCCCGGGGGGGTTGGGGGGATCCCCGCTAAGAGGAGGTCGAACTTGACGCAGCGCGTGGTTCTCTCAATGTCATCGCCCGCGATGCACCACCACCATCAGCAGCATGCCTCCCCCGGCTTCTTGCAGCACCACCACCGCGAGGGAAGCGGCCCGGACCACGACGGCGCCGCCGCCCGGCAGCAGCACCACCCCAAGAAGCCGGACCATCTCGACATCGACGTGTACAAGGAGAAGAGCGTCGTGATGGGCACCACCCGGTCCCAGAGACAGGTACAAGCGCACGCCGCCCTCGGTCCCCGCCCCTGGTCCTGTCGCAAGATCTCCGCTCCGGATGAACCGTTGTTTCCTTTATCTTTGAGGTGCCCTTTGAGGTGGCCCCCCGTTGTTCCTCTCTGTGCCTATGTGGAAGGCCCTGTTACCCTGCGTACGTGGGCCCTGAGGTCTTCTGGATGGAGCTATGCGCGCGGGACTCAGCATCCCAGAAGTGGTCATCCTACCCTGCTCAGGATGGCAGAAAGAGAAGGAGAGGGGAAATTACGCTCTTGGGGCGTGTCCCGCACTCCCTTCTGCCGGAGGGGTTATGTGATATGTGAAGCTGCCTGGGTCTGTTTCTTCAGGGGGGAGCTGTGGGGAGGGAGGGAGGGTGCTCTGGCACGGGGAAGGCAGAGGGGTACCACCTGCATGTACGCTCACTCCCCGTGCTTGTGTGCTCGTGCTGGTGCTGGTGGGCTTGTCAGGTGAAGGCGTCGTCGTGGGTGGCGGCCGCCATGCGGGAGCTGGTCAAGGACAGCAGCCGCTCGTCGACCAAAGGCTCAGCTGGTGCAGGCGGCACCCCGGGCGTTGCGGCGGGAGGCACGCCCACCAGCAACGTGGCTGCCCCAGCAGTGCCCTCTCCTAAGCCGCAGCCCTCCCCGGCCCCTCAGGGCGTGGGAGAGCCCAAGAGAGGGGGCCTGGGGGAGGGTCCTGCTGCTTCTCCGGTGGCGGCGGCTGCTGCTGGTGCTGGTGCTGCTGGCCTGCTCCGCCAGTCGTCATCCAAGCAAGGCAAGAGCACGCCTGCCGGCAAGTCACTGAAGCCAGCTGTCAGCATGCTGGTGACCAAGAGGAAGGGCAAGGGGAAGAAGGGCAGGCTGTCGGTTGTGCTGAAGCTGAGCAGCCGCCGCCCGGGAGACGGGCCTGGCGCGATAGAAACATGGGTGGCAGGGCGGGAGAAGGAGGAGGCGAGAGTTGATGTCGAGGCCGAGGCGCTAGGTGGAGGTGCGCACCCGGTGGCAGCCGAAGCAGCTGCCGTGGCTGCTCCGGCTGCTTCTACCGCAGCAGCAGCAGCAGCAGCAGCAGCAGCAGCTCCTTCTTTCGCTGCTCCGAATGTTGTTGATGACACAGTAGTAGCAGCAGCAGCAGCAGTGGCGGCAGGTCCAGGTTTACTGGGGGCAGGCAAGGTGCGGCCAGCCAAGGTTGCCCCCCTGGTGATGCAAATGAGAAAGTCGAAGAAGAGGGGGAGGCCCAGTAGAGAAGCCAGCGCATTGCTGGCTGCCACCCCTGCCGCGCCCGCTGCCTCCGCTGCCCCTGTCCCTGCCGCGGCCGCTGCCCCTGCTGCCCCTGCCCCTGCCGCTGCTGCCCCTGTCCCTGGCCCCTCAGACCCAGCCCCTGCTCCGGCCCCTGCGGCTGCCCAGCAGGCTCCCGTGGTTGGAATGGAGGGAGGTGGCGGCGCGCCTGGAGGTGTGCTGGAGATGCCTGCCAAGAAGAAGAGCCACAAGAAGAAGCTCAAAAACATTGCCAAGGGCGAGCAGCAGGGGCAGCAGCCGCAGACCCGCAGGCAGCGCCTCCTGCGAGGGCAGGAGCAGCCCACGCCTGCTCCTGCGCCTCCTCCGCCTTCTGGGGCGGGGCCGGCAGCGGCCGAAGCACCAGGAGGAGTCTCAGTTACCAACGCAGCTGGCACTGGCGCCGCCTTTGGCGTAGATTTGGGTGCTGCTGCTGCTGCGCTTCCGACTGAGGGCAAGAGGCTGAATGGGGTGGTAAGCAAACCGGAGATAGCAGGAGCAAGTAGAAGTGAGGGTGCGGAAGGAGGGAGAGGAGGAGGAGGGGGCGGGGCCGGCGGTGCAAAGAAAATGAAGCTTAACAAGCTGGCTGTGCACGAGGGTGATGCTGCTGCTGCTGCTGCAGCTGTAGGTGCTGTTGGTGCTGGTGGTGCTGGTGCTGGCGCTGGTCCTGGTGGTGCTGGTGGGTCGGCAGCTGCTGTGCCTGTTGGTGCCAACCCAGAGAGGCCCAGGAAGGGCAAGAAGAAAGGCAGCACGCGGGCGCGCGACGTGTTTGCTGCGCAGCGTGTGGTGAAGCTCAAATCCGAGAGGGCCAAGGAGCGCCGGCAGCTGCAGCAGCAACACCGCCGCCGCCAGCAGCGCTACCACCTGCTGCCGGTCGGTGCAGCAGTTGGCGCTGAGCCCAGCGCCCCCCTGCTGGCGCCCCGGGCAGAGGGTGGTGAGGATGTCAAGTTCGTGAGAGAGCAGCGGGTGCAACCGCAAGCGCATGCTGTTGGAGGGGGACTAGCCGGGCAGGTCAGCCACGAGGTGCCTTTTGCTGCAGATGCGGTCAGCCTCGTGGCCGGTGGGGTGGAGGCCTGCACTGACGCCGGGCCGGCTGGAGCAGCCAACGGGAGCGGGCGTCCTCTGCAGCCAGCAGCACCAAAGCGTGTCCGCAAGAGCCGAGACGGTCTGCTTCTCCTGCCCTTGCCTCTGCCAGGTGGGACCAGCGCGGGCACACCTGAGGCGAGGGCCACGAGGCTGAGGGTCAAGAAGGGCGAAGCTGCCCTGGCGTCTCCTCTGGGCGTGCTGGGCTCGCCACCTGGCGGCCCAGCCGCTGCGTCGCTAAGCCCCGGGCTCCTACTGCCTGCAGCACCTCCCGCCGCAGCACCCCCCGCAGATATTCCTGCCGTCCATGGCCCTGCTGACGCCGGCGAGGGTGTGGGCGTGCTCGACGGCAGCGACAGCGGCGGTAATGATGACGAGAGCGAGCTGGAGGTCCACTACAGCATAGGAGGGCAGGAGATCTACCTGACCTACACCAAGGACGACGGGGGGCAGTGGGTGGTGGGCCACCGAGAGACAGCTGCCAGCGCTGCCTGCGGCGCGGCGTCGGCAGGCGAGCACGCTGGCGACAGCGACCCGTATGATATCCTCCCCGACACGGTTGGCCCGCCCCGGCTGGCCAACGGCGAGGTCCTGCACCTTGCAGGCGGTAGGGGGGCCGGCGGCCTGATGCGTCTGGGGAGCCACCGCAGCATGCAGTCGGGCGGGGCCGGCAGCTCGGGCGGAGGGTCGCTGTCGCTGGACGGCGGCAAGGGCTGGGTCAGGGGGTATGGCGCCCACGGGGCTCCCTGGGGGGCTTTTGCGGAGCCGCCAGCTGGCGGCGAGGACGAGTGCGGGACGGACAACTGGGCAGTGGTGCCGAGTGGCGCAATGAGGGCGGCAAGGACCGATGGGCCCTTTGCTCTCTGGGGCAAGGTGGGTGTCGGGATGGGAGCGGAGGAGGAGGAGGAGGAAGCGCCACATGTCGAGGCTGGCACAGGTGAAGGGCAAAATTGTGGCACTCTAGCAGGCAGTCGAGCGCAGTCTGAAGACTCTGGGTGGGGTGCCCTTGGTGCTGGGTCTGCAGCAGGGGCAGATGGATCGGCTGCTCCCTTGATACCCCACGTGCTGGTGGGGTCTGACGGGCTGCCAGTGCTGAGGTGCGAAGAGATGCTGGGATTCTCTGGCGACCTCGTCAGCGCGTGTTCCTTGCAGCCCGTGCCGCCCCTGCCACCTGGCGGTTCAGCAAGCGCCGTTGGTGCTAGTGCTAGTGCTGGGGCTGGGGTGGCTGTTGGCCCGGGCCTCGTGCAAGCCCTTCGGGTCCCCAAGCCGGAGCCTGCGGAGGCGGACGTTGCGGATGACAGAGGCACGCTCCCCTTGCAGGACGCCTGCCCCGAGGCCACGGCGCCCGTGGCCGAGCCCCCAGCTGACCCAGGCACCAAGGTGTATGTGAGAAGGAAGTCGCTATCGCGGAGGGACTCTTCTCTCCAGGACCTCAAGGTGGTGCGTCCCCCCGTTGCTTCTGGGGCGGGTGTGAAAAGTGGTGCGGAGCTTGCGACGGGAGGCGATGGTCTGGCCCTGGGCTCACTCCCGGGAAGAGCGGAAGGTTTGGGAGGAGCAGCAGCTGCGGCTACAGCAGCAGCAGCAGCAGCAAGCACTGCAGCAAACGTCACTGTTGCGAATGATGGGACAGGTGCAGAGGCGCGTCTTGGGTCGCTGGGATGCAGAACGCGGCAACGAGCTGCTGTGGGCGAGCTTGAAGTGGGGCCTGCCCCTTCCCCTGGCGTGGGACCACCACAGAGCAGTGCTGGAGAGGAGCCTAACGTAAGAGCAGCCGGGAAGTGCAAGCTGGCTCAAGGGCGTGATGGCAGCAGTAGTACACAAGGCTGTCCTGCTTCAGGGGGGGAGTGTAGCGGTGTCTTGACAAGTAGCTTGCCGGTGCTAGGCAATGGGTCAGCAGCAGCAGCAGCGGCTGCAGTGACTGGCGCAGCAGCAGCAGGTACAACCCCCCCCCTACCACCATTGTCCTCTCTTTGCTTGCGAGGACAGGGGAAGGGAGAGGGGGGGTGATTGCCGAGTGCCGCACGAGGAGGAATGGGGTAGGCAAGCTCGCTTTGCCCCTATGCATGGGGTACGTGTGGCAGGGCCAGCTGGCAATGCTGGGTAAAATGCAGGAGTCAGTGGGGGCCAGAGGCGTTCACGCCCTTCTCGTCGACTCGTGGGCCTGGCTGTCAGGTGCTCAGGGGTGCTCATGCGCTGCTCGTGCTCGTGCAGAAGCCTGTGGTGGGAGGGCGCCGCAAGCACCACCGCACGCGGGGTCAGCTGGACAAGAGGCAGACCGCAGCGGGGCACTGTTGCTGCACGACCCCGTGAGAGGTCCGGTTTGTGCAGGGGACACGCAACCCTTGGAGTTTGTGCTGCTCCCGGCAAATACGCAGGTCCGCGCGTCAGCCATCAAGGCCAAGTAAGGACAGGCCAAGTCCTGCCGCCTGTGCCCCCGGCAGTGAGGAACAGCGACTGTATGGCGCGCCCGCTCTGGAGTGGACTGGTTGTGCATGCATCAGTTTAGACTGAGCCCGTGTGGCAAGGTTTGATAGAGCTACGGTAGGCGTACCCCGCAGACTAAGCTTAGATATTCAGACTTTGTGGCTGGTGAATTTGGTGGGCATGATAGGTCCGGTGGATAATATAATGTACAGTACACATTAGTTGACTCATTCAAAACAAATTTTGATAGACTTCGCCGTATATGCTTTCCCAATGTGGCAATATGAGGTGTGACAAAGACACTGCCAGTCTTATGACACGAGCTTCAAGGACGCCCATGGCTCTATTGTTGTCAATGATTTGTGCATCGCCTGTACTAAAGATCTGGATCAAAATTTTTTATGGAGTGGCTGCCGTAGTAGATTAATTGCAGGTGTGTATATGAGCATCAAAGACGAAGTGATAACCATACATGTCGCACTCCTTGGGAGTGACGCTATCTTCGTGCCAAAGAGCCGAGTAAATTTGCTCTTGAAATGTTGTACTTCTTGCTTTGTTGTCACCAATCTATACTCAATAGCATATTTGAATGTCAACATCCTTTTTGGGTCTGTACAAGTGATACCAGACATATATCCGACCAAAAGCACACGTTCAAGCTTTTATTATTCACGTGTTATTGTGATGTACTTCATATATTATTGTGCGCGATGCACCATGACTTGACTGGTCAAAGTCATTACATTCTTCGTTGGTGGATTGTGTGTGTCCAGTTGGTGGACCAGCAGTTTCTATTCATGTCGCTGTATATTTGGTTGGAGTCTCTTGAAGCTAAACAGTAAGGTTCTAATCAACACCTAGCTTGACTATTATAGGTGTTGAGCTGCCTCAGACCTACATTGCTCCTACAATGTTGGGCCATCGCCAACCGGACGGAGCGCATTCTCTATCTTCCAGAGTGGCGCCCAGGAGACAGCTGCACTGCCTCCCTCCCGCTCAACATTGGGGACCCGCAGCCAACAGCAACCGCTCTCTACAGCTTCATGGCGCTTGGCAACGACGATGACAACCCTGTAGTCCGGATTGTCAAGGGGGAGCAAGAGGACGTGACATCTCCATCAGGGCCGACCTGCTTCAGCCCCAACTTGAGGAGCCACGACTCACCATTTTCAAGCTTTACCTCTCTCGTGAGGAGGAGATAGCTTTAATACAGGAGCAGCTTCGCGAGGAGACCCGAATACGAGGAGTCGTTGAAGCAGCCAAAGCACGCAGAGCCGCAGAGCTTCGGGCCGCATAGCCAGCACTCTCCGACGACTCCACTCGCATTAGTGCCAACCCACGTTCACGCATCAAGCTTCGGCAGGGCGTTCCCACGGGTACCACCATGATGCTTGACATGCATATATCTTCTCACACACCGTCCCCTCATAGCTCCGCCAATAGTGCGCCGCTTCCTACACCAGAGGAGGAGCGTGCTCTCCCGCTTGCGTCTCGACACTGCTTCGTCCATGCTCAGGTGCGGGGTAGCTCTGTCGTTGAGCCTGTCCAGCCAAGGCCCAGCACCAAGAAGGGGCACAGGACCTCGTCAGCCCTCTCATGCTTGCACGCCAGAGCCACATGGGGGGCAGGTCCTAGCAGGCCTCCTGGCTTTGGCACGCTCTTGCGCAACGAGGTGTGGCCTAACTTTCAATATCGGGACGTTTCGCCGCCTCTGCCTGCCCATGCTGCTCACGCCTTGTATCAGTCCCCGCTAGCGCGACAGCCTGCGACTTCCCGCAGTCTGCTTGCAGGGGAGGGACCCTCAAGATCCCGACTGCCAACGACTGCATACCTTGGGGGTGACAGGCCCCCTTAATCCCCGAGTCGTGCCACCCAGCAACGCTTCGGTATTTACACCCCGCCGTTGCCGCAGCCAATAGCTCCGCCTCCGCTTCACACAGACTCGGAGTCACTTTCTGGGACAGATTGGCTGTAGCCAGGTCCACCCCGTGCCACATGCGGCAGCATGTACGTATTTCCCCGTGGCCTCCTATAGACGTGCAGCAGCTTAGTAGGCGCAGTTCCATTAGGCCGCCAACCCGTTGCATCCACATCTCTCAAAGTCAACCCACGAGGGGATTTTTAGAAGCTTACAACAAGACAAGGTTCGCCTTGAGGCCAACCCTCCACCTCAACCTCAACGGACCATCCCAAGCGGGTCTCCATCCTACGGCGCGGTGGGCTCGCCAAACCGTCTCACCCCCACTTTCTATGGAGGACAGGCTGTTCTGTGAGTCCAAGCCGTCTTGGATGAGCTGGCACACACGTTAATCTGTGCAGGCCATCTCCAAGAGACTAGGGGCGCACGTTGGGGTCGACAGACAAACAGCATTTGTAGGGCACAGCAGCTCTTACATCCCGTGCCTCATCTCATCAAGGTAGAACCCAAAGATTTCTGGCGTGAATGCCAAGAGTCAACTCGCGTGTTGAATTCTCAACCTATTGCGAGACCCATCTCCGACCTTACACGCGAGGAGCATCTACCTATAGAACAGCCCCTGGATAGGAAGAGGGTTGAGAGCAACGATGCGTGCTGTGAAGCTTGAGCAAAAATGGTTGCAAAGGGTGCAACTGCAGAAGATTTTGGCCACGTCTTTAGTCATGCCGCCCCACCAGTACTCAGCCTGGAAAACGCTGAGCGTGTGCTTGACACCAAAGTGTCCAAGTGCCTTGCATGCTTGCACCAACTGGTTTCGTATAGCAGGCTCAAAAACCACCAAGACAGAGTCGTTCGCCATCACGAGTTACACTCAGCCCTCCGTGTAGATATAGTTGCGGGCGCGCTTGAGCACGCAGCCGAGCTCCTTTGCGTCAATGTCGGGCACCATTTGTTGCATGGAGATGTAAAAGCAGCGTCGTGTTGTCCCACACGTCCTCTGGCCCTTTGCAGTGCATCTTGCTCCTCTGCTACTGCCATGGCAAGACAACGGGTGGTGATAGTGACGATGACGAGGTTGGTGAGCCCCACGGGCCACACGTTGCCGTCGATGGAGAAGGCTAGGAATGCCGTTGCGTGACAGGGCACCGGCTTGTCCTTGTCGTGGCGGGCCGCTGTCAGAATTTGTGATGAAGGTTGAGGCTTACGGCTGAGGCCGTTGGCGTTGAGGTTGGTCTCTCTTGTGCGGTGGTGCACGTAAAACTCATACTCTTGGAGGATGAGGGCCCATCACGCGTACTTGCTTGTAAGGTGCTCCAAGGTCATAGACCACTTGAATGGTTGGTCGTTGATGACAAGGCAGAAGCGGGCACCGTAGAGGTAGTGGACAATCGCCCAGAATGCTGCAAGACACTCACCCTTGTAGGGCTCGTAGTTACCCTGTGCGCGGTTGCTGCTACAACTGGCGTAAGCCATCTCGAGACTCGTGCTACACGCTCTCATGCTCCTGAACCAACACCACTTCCAACCCTGCCTGCGACCAATCCGTGTGGAGGATGAAGAGCTTGGTATGGTTGGGCCGCCGCAACATCGAGAAGCTCACCAGCAGCTTCTCGAGCTTGTCAATTGCTAATTGCTGCTCGGTGCCCTAAACGTAGGCCACCCCCTTTTCCAGCAGATCGTTGTGCGGCTTAGCAAGCTCGTTGAAGCCGGCACAAACTGTCGGTTATAGTTGGTCAGCCCAAGGAAGGCTCTCAACTCAGAAATGCCGGTGGGAGGCGAGATGCCCGCAATGGCCGAGAACTTGGCCAACTGCGGAGCCAACCTGCTGGTTTAAAGGAGATGCCCCAAGTACTTTACCTCCCTCGTACTAAGTATGCACTTGCCTCGGTGACACTTGTGCCCAGCGTCAGCCAAGCGCTCCAACACTGTCGTCATGTACTCCAGGTGCTCCTCGAACGTCACGTTGAAGATGAGCACGTTGTACATATAGCATCAAGTGAAGGAAAGCCCAACCAACTCCCTTTGGATGTGAGAAAAGGGTCACCGTAAGCTCAAAAGATGCGAAGTTCAATATTTTGCCCTGCAAGTTAGCTTTTCACTCGGACTTTTAATATGTGCACGGAGCAGCGCGGAGAAGGGGAACAAAAATCACGGAGGAGAAATGAAATTGGGGTGTCAGGTTGAACACGTCATTTTTGACAGCTGGACCAACCATGACAAGGATAATTTGACGTGAGGGATGAAAGGGGGAAGGGGTGCAAGAAGTGCGCCCATACACACTCACGCACCCTCGCCCGCAAGTGGAAGCGTGCACGAGGACTTTTCCTAGTTGCATACACAAGGTGGAGTGGCCTGGTGGTATGCCACCCTTGCAAGAGTTAGAGGGCTACGTGAGAGAGGAGTAGAAAACAACTCACTTTTTCAAGAAAAGTCGGTTACAAGATAAGAAGGTTAGACTAGACTAGACAAGACCCCCTCTCCTTCTTTGTGCTTCCTATTTACGCTTCAACTCTAAGTGTCCTCTCTAGCAAAGTACCTCAAAAACCTTCTACTATGGCTCCTTCCATGTAGGTGACCTTGCCTAGTTGGACAAGCTAGCACACTCACACGCACACAATCACTCTCTAGAATATTCTACTACACAATCCACTAATTCCTCACGGAGTTTCTAGAATTCCTACAATCACTTTGGAACTCTACGTAATTGTACGTAGTTTCTGGAATCCTCATCATTGAATGTCCCACTTCCTGGACTCCAACCGAAATTTTCGTCAGTGGACCTGTCCTTGTCATTAAATTGAATCTGTGACGATAAAAACTCACTTAAAACTTCCAAAATTCATAAATTTCTCAATACTTGTCCAAATGACTTGAAATAAAGGCCGAAGTTGTTCTAAATTCACACTCTATTTATATAAAATGCTAGAAAGGTACAAACTACACTTTCATAACCTTACATCATCCCCCTCCTCAAGATGCGACGTCCTCGGCGCATACTAAGCATAAGTGACGTCATATGAGGAATCGAGCTCATATATACGCTAGAAAAACACATATACACATACGTTATACAAGTTGCAGGTCTTGAACAGGCTCCAGGACGATACTCATTATTCCAAATTTGCTCCACTTAGTAAAAGCTCCATCACATACATTGGCTCCACACATGGCGTCTCCTAACACAAGTGCATCTTCTCTTCAACTCCTTTGTCTTGGAATAGCCCAATATCTTCATAAAGGCTGTAACATACTCCCTCCATCATCTCCACGTACTCCAAAGCTAGATCCAAGGCATAATAGTCCGTCAAATCGCCAAAATACTCATTCTTCGCCCTCTGGGACAAGTGGCAACTCCTCGTCGCGCCATGTGGCTTACTCGTGGTGCTCTTAGAATTTTGACCAGATTACATCATGAACTTGACTCCACTAGTTTCCTGAACCTTTTGGTACTCTTAGCTACCTCTAGCTCTAAGCCATACTCCTTGTAGAGGTATTGCACTCTCTCACTCGTGTGCGTGACTCGTGGTGACCTCTCAAGACGCCAAGTGGCACCCCCCTGGCTTTTTCTGACATTTTTAGCCTGAAAGTTGTGCAATCTGTGTAGTACTACCCTTTTGAACTCACTGGCATGCTTTGTTACTCCTGATTCCAAGCCTAAGACCATGAAATCAGATTGCGCCTTGCCTCACACATGTGGCTTCCACGGCAGTCCAGCGAACCGCCATGTGGCACTGTCAGAACTTAATTTAATATTTAAAAAAAAACCATTACTTTTTCTGAATCTCAACCTATAGAAATGCCTCTGCACAAAATTTTAGAATCTGAATCAAAGTCTAACTCTTAAATGGGATAGTCACTTTGCCTCACGCTCGTAGGACGCACGGGTGCGCAACACATATCAAGCTCCCGCGCCTACAAATGGCACATGCTTAAACCCCTGATTCTGAAACTTGACAATGATTCAGGGCAGGCCTCATACTAGACCTCTCACATCATGTAGGACTCCTACTGAAAATATTACCCACTCTCTTCTACGTAGACAAAAAGTAGCCAAAATCTGCTCACTTTTACCCTTGCGCTCGCCTACCCGCAAGACGCTCAAACATGGACAAATTTGAGTGTCTCCCAAGCTCTTGCCCTCAAAATTCTTTCCACTTCACATCTCGTAGTAATAACTGGACTCTTAGGACTGGCTTGACCTTGCTTACAAGCATTATGAAGCTTACAAGCATTATAAACAACTATAACAGTCCCCTCCTTCATCATAAAGGTAAGGCGCTTACCACTCAAGTGTCCAAGTCCAGATTTTACGCCTCTCTCTTGCTTGCTTGTATAGGCGCTGATTCTCCTAGCTTCATGTCCAAGTCCTTGTCATAAATCTCCATCTTAGGCAGGACATATCAGCCCCATAAGTCTTGGGCTCCTCCTTGTAGGTTTATATCCATAAAGTCGTAGTCTCCATCAAGCGACTATCTTCACAAGTCATGAGCGTGTAGGTTCGCTCTTGGTGCACCAACTCCATCATAGTCTTCTTCTTAGCTAGATGCTCACTCCCACATGCTCCAGTCTCTTCTTGAAGGTAAGCCTTCACACAAGGCTCCAAGAAACACATCTGGAACGCCTCCAAGAGCTCCATAACTTGGGCAAATACACATACTCTTAGTGCTTGCACCTCATCTTGTGCTCGCACACACTTCGTCTTGCAAGCGGGCTTCTCTTCAGCTCACTTCTTAGGAGCTCCTCCACTTGAGAAGTTGGGGTCTGCTCTATATATGAGCAAGGGGATCATACACCTCTACTTGCTCCACCGGCGATGCGCGCTCGTCAATGTTGTTAGGAGGCGCGCTTGCTCCATGCGATGACCGGGCCAAGGTCACCAAACAAGCGCTTCTCCTTCACCTTCACCTTCCCGCGTCGCTTCTTTGCTAGCGGGCTGAAGATAGCTACTTGTGGTCTTATTTACCTCCACCTATTTCACTATCTTCACTTGACCATATTCCTCCTTGGTCTTCACTTGACCCGTGCACTAAAGCACTAGAGGATAGGCTACTCTCTTTGTGCAACTCCTTCCACATGCTTAGCTTCTTGAATGCACTCTAGCCTTGGTCACCCCAATGACACTTCTTACTACTAAACCCAGCTTGCCTTGGTGCTCTACTTTCACATGAAGAGCTTCCATAGATGCACCAAAATCTGCCCCTTAACTATGCCAACACACAATTATTGGGACACGCACTTCAAGTGGGAGACATCTCTTGCACTAGCCCTCTTGCACCAACTTCATACCTTGCTTCTTCTTCCACACCATAGGCTTGTCTTCTTCATAACTCTCAACTCCATATTAGTCTCCTCCTTAAGAAAAGAGAAATCTGAACTTGAAAGGCTCCATATCCACCTTTCTTCCTTGAAGAAAAATCTGCATCATTTCTTCTTGCTCCAAGCCTTCTCCACGGCGCTTCTCTTCACTTGAGGCTTCTCCAATCTCCATACAAAGTGCCAAGCTCCATCATGGCTGGCCAATAATTCCAGTGGCTATATAGGAGTGATGCAAGGCAACCCAAATCTGGCCACATACTTGGCCAAATTGGTGCAACACCCCTGTGCACCCTCTCTTGAGCTTCTCATGAGCTCCTCTTGAGCTTGCGAGTGCTATGTCCGCCAAAGCTCCTAGACTTACAAGTACACATGCTTACTAAGTCCCCGGTTGCCTACTCTTGAAATCTGCTCCACCTTCATTGAAGATCTGAAATAAAGATGGGCACACACTCCTTTCTAGCCACTATTACCTCTATGCTAAGCCCCCCTCAAAGAAAGTGCTTAACACCAAAGAGCTTGCATCTTCAGAGAAAAATCCAGCCATGAAAACTCCAGATTTTCTTCAAGCTCATACGTCTCCATACTCAAGCAAAGGATGCTCTATGCTACTTATATCACTACCATCCTTGGCAACCTCCTCATACTACAAAGAAGACGTACAAAAATCTGGTTGCATCCAAGTTAACACCTCTTGGAGCACCTCCCTCTTCCCATCTCTTCCCTCCTTCAAGAGAGTGAAAACTTCGAAACTCATAACTTTCTCAATACTTGTCCAAATGACTTGAAATAAAGGCCAAATTTCTTCTAAAATCACACTCTATGCATATAAAATGCTAGAAAGGTACAAACTACACTTTCATTACCTTAGAAGGGAAGTCTTGTATTTTTTAAAAGTTGCAAATTTCCTCGCCTTCATTTTCATTTTTTGGGGGGTAAAGTCATAATTTGCCCAAACTTAAAACAAATACAAACTCAAATTCACTTTCAACCTCAAAGTCAAGCTCTAAAGTTTCTGAACTTATTGATCCACAATATCGTCATGGGCACGCTCAGCCAAATAGACTAACCAACCATAACAAAATGGCCAATTGCCATGACCATTTTTGGAAAGACTTGCCATACTTGACCATTTCAGTATTTTGAATAATCCTTTGATATAGAAATTTCTCTGTTTGGCTCAAATTGTCCGCTTTGGGCCATAGATCTTGCTTTTTTACCAAAGTTACGGTTTAAGCGTGTTGCACAGGAGGAAAGTCATAAGACAAACTTTTGGGGTACTCACAAGCTCTACCAGCGGAAGGCGATGTCTTTCAAACTGAAAAACGCTCTCGCCACCTTCTAACGAGGATGTCCCTAAAACATCAGTTTATCGTTATGTCTTTTTAACCCCAACTTTACCACGGGATCTTCACACCCTGCAAATTGGCCTTTCACTTGGACTTTATAAATGTGCACGGAGGAACATGGAGAAGGGGAAAAAAAAGCACGAAGAAGAGGGGGAAAAAGGGAGTGTCGAGTAAAACACCTTATTTTTGGCAGCTGCATTGATATTGACTGGGATAATTTGACGTGAGGGTAGTTCCATATTCTTTGAATATTTGGGGTACTTTGCCTTTATGTTTTATCTTGGGGAGCAAAATCATAAATTGCCCTTTAAGTTCAGTTCAAAGGTGTTTACAGGTGCGGTCCCATTCTAGCTTGAGCCGTGGGCTAAGTAATTATTTGCTTATGAATACATTTGTGCTGCATCAGCTCACCATGGCAACTAAATAACAAAGAGAGCTTTGTGCCATAATAGAAACGCAAGAGTAATTTTGTAACAATACGAACGAAGAGGTAACTCGAGGTACTTTGATCGCGCGCCAATTTTACGTACACAATTCAAACCGACACTTCCTGTCGCTTTCGCGACGTGTCGCACGCGCAGCATCAGTCCACGCGGCGGATCGCTACACTCCTCCCACCTACAAGTGTGCACTTTCCGGGCACTTAGGCCGCGGCGGTGCGAGGGACGTTGTTCCGGGATAGTGTTCTTCCTTCGTACGATCCAAAGATTGCCATACGACGGTACCATCCACCAGTCTCGCATCCATTGGGGTTTGAACCCTCGTCTCCTAGATACGGTTGCGTATATTCGCGCTCCGGTACCAATATGACGATACAAACAAAAAGGTAACTTGAGGTACTTTGATGGCGTGCCAATTGTACTCATACAATCCAAATTGACACTTCATGTCGCTTTCGCAATGTGTTGCACGCGCCGCATCCGGCCACGCGGCGGATCATTACAAATTTTCTCATGTCTGTTGAGTCAAATGTACGTGAATGATTGCGCCGACGCATGGATAGCTAACTTCTATGGTACAAAGCGGGCCCCCCGAAGTACAAGTTTTCAATTATAGGCAAAAGTGTGCCTTCTCGGGCTCCTTGTGGCCTTGGAAACTCCTTCCATTTCGCGCCTTCTCCTTCCTTCCCCCCCTCCCTCCTTCTCCTTCGAGAATGAGGGCTCGTGCTTTATCCAAGCAGCTGCATGCACTCACCTTGAAGTTAGTGGTTAAGCTAACTCATGACGAGTCCACAGGCATGTGCGCTTTGCCTCATAGGCATCGCGCGTTACAGCGTGAACCCCCCTGTCAGTGCCCAAGCTGACGTGGGTTTCAAGACCATGTCTGATGTTGTGGCAGCGCCTTCGTGGCAGCGATGCCAACAGGCCATGGGTTGTGGTGGCCTATTACCTCGTCTTTGCCTTGACTTAACAATGCCCATTTTGAATTTGACGATCGCGCATGCATCGGTACGTGCTTATTTGCATCCTCTAACTAATAATGACAATCCTTGTTGATAGAGTGATCGGCAAGAAGAGGTCATTTGAGAACTCGAAGGACTTCAAGTCTGCTCAAGAGCAGACTTCAAAATCGGAGCTCGATTGAGTGAAACCACGAAGGTCAATCAATCTAATTTATCAACTTCAATCAATCATGTCGAGTCTGGAGATCATTGTAACAACACTTTTATCACGCTCTATTTGTATATGTACTTCAAGGTGCAACGCCGTACTTTTCAATCAATCAAGTCGCGTTTGATTTGGCCTCTGTTAATTGGGCCTTAGCAGCTGCTGGCATGGCCCTTCCTGGCTTGGGCAAGGGCAGTCCCACAGCTAACCTGGCTTGCAAATCATTTCCTATTGTTGGGTGTCGGAATTGACCGGGTTTATGTGATGACTCTACACGTGTGATGAAATGGACTCGCGTCCAACGCTGACTGACACATGTCAGCAGGGCCTGGTCAGTGGATCGACAGTTGACTGTCCGTTCCTAAGCACGCTCTGCTACGCGTGCCAAACCGCCCGGTGAGTAAGTCGCGGCATCGTATCGAACCAAGATTTAACCTACATTTTTGCAGATTCAACATACCTGTTGTGCCTAACAGTGTTGGTCCCTCGGCACGTGCGTAGCCTTCCAGCACGTGTGCCTTTGACCTGGTCGATGTGTCGGTGGCCCTCCTCACGTGTGGGCAAACATGGTCGATCGACCTTCGCACGTGTGTCGGTGACAAGCCTTACCAAGGTTGACCCATCCCTGGGCTCCTGAACTTGCACCATGCAACCATGACCAACACTCAGAGCAATGTTCTCCTTCACCCAGCTCGCACCATCTGCTCATCTTAAGACTAAGCAGAAAATTTTAAAAATACTTGCCTTGTCTTAATTCCTCTTACAAGGACGGAAGTCTCTTACTTCCACATAGGCTTTATGCCTTAAGGTTCTTGGGCTCACAGGCGAGCAAATTGTAGTTAGCAAAAATCACACTCTAAGCAGCTTGACATACAACGTCAGATTCAGAGAAAATTGCCCGTCAGGCTTTTGCTTAAAATTCACAAAGTCACAGTTTCCAAAACTCTGAAACTACCCGTCTATGCTGGCCTGGGTCAAGCTCTTCACTTAACACCGCGCCTTAACAACTCTTCATTGCCAGGCTAGGCTCACTCAGTTCTTCACTAAGAGCTTTATCTGCCAATACTACTCTCTCTCTTCGAGATGCCAATGCGACTTCTGAGAACTTGGAAACTAACACACAACTCACCATTTTAAAGCTGCTTCACACACACTTGTGGCGTTCGGCCGAATCTGTGCTAATCTTCTAGCAGATTCTATTCTGCAGTTCTCCTACTTTCAACAGTGAGATTCCCTCTTGGGAACTCCTACAATCCTGACTTATCTATGATACACTGAGAAGAATCTTCAGCGTCGGCAGAAGCGTGGGGCCTCGGCTCTCCAATGGCCTTGGGAACTCCTTCTTCTTCTTTGCGCCCTTCTTCTCCTTCCTTTTGCTCCTTCTGCTCCTGCTGCTTCTTGACAAAAGTGCGTGAGAGTGAATGACATGTCTCGGGCAAGATTCGTGCCTTTCGCAGGCACCACACAGCGTCATCTTCCGAGAATGCCGTGCTTAGTCACAAAGCTTAGCTGCATGTCGCTTCTGCCTAGCCGTGCTCAACTCAAGCTCGTAGTCGCTCAGTATGCATGCACACCTCGTGACTGTCGCGCGTGGCTGCTTAGCTTCTCAGCTGGCAGTCACGCCTAATTGGCTCATGGCTAAAAACTCCTGAGCGGCTTGTACAAGCAAATGCCACTTGCTCAAGATTCCCAACCGGGCGGCCGTAACCTATCTTGGCATTGCGGCCATGACCTGGCTTAATCTGCCAGTCACACAGTACCTGACTTGGTACCTGCTGGGCGGCGCATCACTGATCCCCAGCTTCTAACCTTGCGGTTGTCTATGCTGTCAAAACCTCCCCCATCCCTGGGTGTGGGGCACATTGACATTGACCCCTTGCCAGTGGTCTTGACGCCGACATAACCGCTGACTGCGACGTAATCAGTCAAGTGGTCGGTGAGTCAACGTTGACATTCCGTACCTGGGTGGCCGTAGCTTGCGCTGCGCGTGCGGCACCGTCAAACGGATAATAGTCGCGACAGCTGCCTAACAGTGTCGGTCCCTCGGCATGTGCGTAGCCTCCCAGCACGTGTGCCTTTGACCTGGTCGATGTGTCGGTGGCCCTCCTCACGTGTGGGCAAACATGGTCGATCGACCTTCGCACGTGTGTCGGTGACAAGCCTTACCAAGGTTGACCCATCCCTGGGCTCCTGAACTTGCACCATGCAACCATGACCAACACTCAGAGTAATGTTCTCCTTCACCCAGCTCTCACCATCTGCTTATCCTAAGACTTAGCAGAAAATTTTAAAAATACTTGCCTTAATTCCTCTTACACCCCTCCCTTTCAGCTGAGGCGTCCCTGCCTTTTCTGCTAAAAGCTATTATTTTCCAGCCCTGCGGCTGAGGGGTTTAGGAAGGCAGTCAGGACATTCCCATTGTCCTGCCATAATCTCTTCCTCGCCAATGCAGAAAGTGTGCCAACGGGCACCACACTTATCGCAAGTTACCATTGCTTCCTGATCATCTAGCACTTTGCAGCTGGCGCAAGGCGTGGCTGGCACCAATTCCTCGGGCACAACCCTAACCGTAGGATCAATATTCGGCAAATGGCATAGCGAGCAATTCTGCACGTGGTCTCTCATGGTTTTACCATCAGAATCTTCCAGTTTTAACACACCATTGTCAAACGCATGTTTCACGCGTAAGATCACTGCACCTGAATTGGTGTCGATGGTGGTCTTGGTCTGGCGCTTGCGGTAGACGAAGTCTCCTTCTTGAATCTGCGTCATCTGCAGGCAGTAGCTCCCGTCTCGCGTCCTGGCGTAACGCTGCGTATCTCTTTTCTGCGCAATTTTCAGATTGTCCAGTGCAACCGGCATCATGCGCTCAAATAACGCCTTACGGCGTACCATCACTTTTAGCAATTCATCAGGGCTGTCCAGGTCTTTCACCTGTTCAATCTCTTGCTTGATGCTGCTGGGCACTACTGGACTTCT
Source organism: Mesotaenium endlicherianum (assembly GCA_009602735.1). NCBI lineage: Eukaryota > Viridiplantae > Streptophyta > Zygnematophyceae > Zygnematales > Mesotaeniaceae > Mesotaenium > Mesotaenium endlicherianum. Next base: position 672,583 of record WELA01002297.1, read on the forward strand.
GCCGAACAGTATCTGATATGGCGAGTAATTCGCCAAGGCAGCCTGCTTGCTAAATCTGTAACCCATGACCAGCCATGGCAGGGCCAGATCCTAGTCATGCTTGTCATGCTCAAGGCAAAACTTGCGCAAAGCAAACTTAATGATTTGCACCATCCTTTCTGCCAGACCATCTGCTTGCGGATGATCTCTAGACGTAGTGCGATGATCGATGAAGCATCTATCCAAGAGTTTCTGAAAAGACCCTTGGAACTCAAACCCTTGGTCTGTCAGCACTTTTGCTGGAGCTCCATGATGCACAGCTTTGGCAGGCCTTGATCACATCTTCACCTTGCTGCTTCATGCCCCTCCACCAGTACGACAGCTCCAAAAGACTATACGTCTTCTTGACACCATAGTGTCCAGTGTTCTCGTGCATTTCCTGCACAAGAGCTCGTCTCCTGATGGGTTCTGGCACTAACTTCTCCTGACCAGTTTCTTCAATTTTGAAGAGGTTGTTGCGTTTCCAGCAAAACCTTTTAGCTCGATGGCTTACCTGGTCCTTCTCCTTCACTAATAGCCCTTCCAAGTGAGTTCTCGTCTTCAGCCAATGCATAGTAGCTTGATCTTTCCAGATCTCTGGATTGAACAGGGGTAGAGGCTCAGCTTCACCTGATGCTACCATTCCAGCCATTTCGGCTAGGCAAGCCACCAACTTTGTTGGGCTGCTCGGGTCTTCGTCCTCTCGAGCTCCTGTTCTATCGTCTGAAGATGGGTCTGGGTTCCTGCTGAGTCCATCGGCGTCGTTGTTGAGCACTCCTGCTCTGTGCACCACCGTCATTTGGTACTCTTGCAGCTTAAGAGCCCAGCGAGCCAACTTACCAGTGAGGTCTCCATTCTTCATCAGCCATAGTAATGGTGAGTGATCCGTGATCAGCGTGAAGGGTCTTCCCCACAGATACTCTCTGAAGTGTGTGACAGCCCAAACCACTGCCAGCAGCTCTCCTTCGTAGGACGAGTAGTTGCTCTCCGCTCGATTGTTAGAGCGTGAGGCATAGGCAATGACATACTCCTCTCTAGGGCTTGCGGCCTGAGTGAGCACTGCGCCAATTCCCACACGACTCCCGTCAGTGTGCAGATTGAATGGCTTGAAGTAATCAGGTGTTCGCAAGACTGGGGCTGTTACCAGCCGCTCCTTAAGCTCGTTCATGGTTTTCTCCTGAGCTTCTGTCCATACAAAAGGCACATCCTTTTTCAGGAGTTCCGTCAGGGGTTTAGCAATTCTGCTATAATCCTTCACAAACTTACAATAGTATCCGCTTAGTCCCAATAAAGATTTCAGCTTAGACACATTCGCAGGTGCAGGTATCTTGTAAATAGCCTTAGTCTTTACAGCCTGAGAGGACATAGCATTGTTCCCATTCTCATGTCCTAGGTAAGGCACATGTGCCTCAAAGAATCTGCACTTCCTAGGATGCAGCTTCATCTGGAATTTCTCCAGGCGCTGGAACACTTGTTCCAAGTGCTCGAGGTGCTCCTCTATGCACTTGCTGAATACTACCACATCGTCAATGTATGGCTTAGCAAAATCCAGCCCCTCCAGCACTTTATCCATAGTCCTCTGAAATATGGCTGGGGCATTTTTCAGCCCAAATGGCATTACTGTCCATTGCCAAAGTTCCCTTTGAGCCCAGAAGGCGGTTTTACCTCGATCTTCTGTTTTCACAGGGATCTGGTTGAAGCCTTGGCGCAAATCAATGATGCTGAACACCTTCCCGATGGTGGCAATTGCAAAGATCCGCTCCGGCGTAGGCATCACATAGCTGGATGGCTCCGTGTAGAGATTCAGTTGCCTGTAATCTCCACAAATACGAGTGGCAGTGGAATTGCCGGCCTCGTTCTTTTTAGCGACTAGTACTGTGGGAGCCCCATGCACTGAGGTAGATTTTTCAATCATGCAGAGCTTATGCAGCTCTTCGCAAGTTTTCTCCACACAATCCCACTCTGTCTGACTGGGTTATCAGTAGTTAGTGTGATCTCACACACACTGGCAGTGGTTCTACCAATCTCCTCCTTAATAAAAGCGAACACCTTGCGGTGTTTCTTCAGCAACCTTTCTACTTGTGCTCTCTGCTGGGCTGTGACCATTTTCCCAATGGCAAAAGTCTCAGTTTCAGGTTGCTTCTCCCCAACAAAGGCATACAGTAGTTGCTACTCCTTGGGTGCAGGTGGGGGCTTTTCGCCCTCATCTTGGCCCTCAGGCTTTTCTGCCTGATTCTGGCTCTCAGGCTTTTCTACCTGATTCTTAGGAGGCGGGGTAGCAGGCTCTGCAGCTTGCTCCTCCGTTGCCATAGGCTCTGCAGCCTGTTTCCTAGGCTTTTCACCTTTCCCAATAACGCGTCGCCTCTCCTGCGGTGAGGTGTACGTCAGGCGCCTCTGGATGGGTTGCCTCAGGAACATTTCCTCGTCGACTGCAGTCCAACTGGTCTCCGTTCCTCCTTCTTCACGTGGCCGAGGTTGGTTTGCCATCGGCCAACCTGCAGGATCTGTCCTAGGGCTGATTACCCAGCCCCACTCTTGCTCAATAATAGCCATGCGGGCGACGGTCGTGCCATACTCCTCCCTTGCGGGTGGTGTGACCGTCCATGCCTGCGCCAACGTTTGCGGCCTTTGAGGTGCCGCTAGTTGTGCGAGGAAAACATCGTCTGCTGCAGTCAAGCGGCTGATGGTGTTTCTCAGATCCATCAGTTCCCATTCTAGGATTGCAGGTGTCATGGGAGCAGGTGCCTCCGACCTCTGCATCCTAAGATCTGATAGTTGCAACAAGGGCGTGTTAATGCCGGGCGGCACACTAATGCCCAATGCCATTGCCCTGCGAATCAAGCCGTCCTCTCCCTCTCTCTGCAGAATATCCCGCAGAGGCGGAGGAGGTGGGGCTGTGGTTCCTCGCGGAACGCCCTCTCTCTGAGCCTTCCCCTTATGCTTGAAATATCGCTTTAGCATCCTCATAAAAGATGCGTTACCCTCACGGGCCACCTTCCTTGGTCTGCTTGCGCGACCCTTGGGCTTACCTTGCGCTCTCTCCACTTTAGCAGTGCAGGCAGTCACCTCCTGCCGTTGCGACGGTCGTGCGATTGACTTGGGCTCTGCCACTGAAAGACTGGCAGTAGGGGTACTGGATGTTGGTGACCTTAGTTCTTCATAAAGGTCTGCCGGGCTTGGCCCCATCAGGTGGTCAGCTACCCACTCGTCTGTCCTCAGCTCCTGCAAGTCAAGCAGATCCAACTCTGGCGTGGGAAAACGTGGAATTTCTTCCCTGGCTTCCCCTCCATTGTTGAGTGATGGCAACTCAAACTCTGCGAGGCCTTGCATCTCTGCATCCTCTCCCTCCTCCGGCTTCTCTGTTCCAGGAGGCGGCGGTTCTTCATCATCTCCTGTGTTGAGCCTCGCCATGTTGATGATGGCTGACTGTAGAGCGCGAGCTGCTTTCGCCACTTTCTCTTCTTTGAGTCGAGGTGCGTCTGCTTCTAGCAACTGCTCCATGATTTGCCTGGTGATCGACTCAGCTGTGCTGCCAACTGTGCCTTGTGGTTGCCCTCTGGCCTCTGGCTCTGGGCTCATCAGAACAGGTGTGGCGGGCAATCTCTCGACCGTCTCCTTCCTGCGTTCTTCAAAGATCACCTCCAGGCAAATGGTCTTTCAAGACCCTCCAAAATTTCATGAATTCTGACTGCATTCTTCGGCCCATTCGCCAATATTGCACTGACGTTCTTCATATCTTGACGTTGCCGCGTCTGGGGATGAGTCTCCAAAGATCTGGTCTTGGGCCATGTTTCGTAACTCAGAATTGGTCTCTTCCTCCCCTTCCGGCATCCTCACAAATATTTGGCTGGAGCGTTCTGCAGATAATGGGATCTCCTGTGATTTGCTTGCTGCAGCGCTCGCCAAAGGGTTTGCTTCACTAGTTGCCTGGTCTTCCATGGCTACGTCTTCTCCCAGCCTTCGCAGCTCTCTTTCTAAAGGGTCGTGTAGAGCCGTCATCCGATTCTCAATTCGCGCCAGTAGGTCTTGACACCTGGTCAGCTCCGCCACTCTGGTTTCTCTGAGTGCTTCACCTTGGTCAGCCTCAGCTGCGTCCCTTTCAACACCATATTCTTCTTGTCGCTGATGCGCTTCCCTGATAGCTCTCTGATCAGAGGTTGGCACCACATGGACTTCAATTGTTACTGGTCTCGGCCTGGGCCTAGGCTTGTCAGAGAATGTCATCTGCTGCCAAGTCATAATCGTCTCCACCAACCACGTCATGGAGTGATGCCCAATCATATTGCCGAATATCTTCCCAGCGTCGTCCTGTCCCACCATCGCAACAATTTCTTGTGCAATGGAGTTGGGTACCCCCGAGCACCTTCCCTTCTCTTCACCTGTCGGCTCTCTCCACTGAGCTTCTCTGTCGTGCGCATTCTTGACCATTCCTGGTCCTCCATTCACGAATGCGTGTGATCCTGGGTATGCCGTGAAGGTGGGCAGCACCACCCTTGGCCGGCCTGGCTCGTTGACGACGTACTGTGGGTAGGAATCCCTCCTGATCACTGGCTTGGTTTCCACCATCAGTGCTTCTCCCACAGATACTGCTGTTGGTGAGCGCCGCGTAATCTCCTCCATCTCCCTCAGGACTTCAATGGACATGCCGTTGGTCCAGAATAGTCTGGCCCGATGTGAGAGTCCTCCGTGCCTGGCGTCATTGATCAATACATGATGACCCAAGGTGGAGTCAAAGACCAACCATGGATCTCCTGGCTTCATCTGGTTGTATTCCATCCCTGGATGTACATTCTCAATCACAAACACTGGTGGGTAGAGATGCTGGCGTTCCCGCAGCATACTGATGATTTTCACCAACAATCCCCAGTGTTGTGCTCGCGGGTCATTGAATCCCCTCGTGTTCCCGGCTTGCGAGAAAGGTTGACAAGGGAATCCCGCAAAGATCCAGTCAATCCTGTAACCATACAGGTCCTCAGACTTCACATCGAGAGTGTTTCCTCCAGCAAGACACACCAAACTAGAGTCAGTAGGCACCAACGCCTTGTAAAGATGCATTTGCCGCATCTAACTCATGACCTTCTTAAATGCTATGAAAGCACTCTCATCATTGTCCACATACAGCACTTTGGATACCTGGATACCTCGCTGAATCAGTGAGATGGTTCCAAAACCAAGTCCGGCGAACAATTCCAGCACCACTACTCCTCTCCTGCGAAAAGGATCTTCCATCCTCACAATGCCTTGCGGCAGCGGGTCTACTCCTGGCATCAAATTGGCAGCAGACTTAACTGGATAAGGAACTGGCAGCAGCTCTTGCGGGCCACGGTCCCTATTACTCACAGCTTCCAGTTGCTCCATAATCCGAGGTTACCAAACCAAGGGAGTCGGCATGTTGACGCTGGTGTAGCCCTCCTCTTTGCGTTGCATGATGAGGTCATAATGGTCTGGATATCGGTCATTCACACAACAGTACAGCAGTCCGTAGTTTGCCTCTCCCGAGCAAACCAGTTTTACAGGAATTTCTCCTGTCGGCTGCCGATCTGTCAACTGGTAAGTCACCCTCTGCTTCCGCAGGTCGATGACCATACCCAGGAGAATCAGAGCTTCTGTCCCCAAGAGAACATCATAGTTTTTTGCCTCTGTCACCGTGCATTCTATGAGCAGTGACGCCTCCTCAGGTTTCCCCAAGTTTACTGTGATTTTCACAGGCTTGCGGGTATTTCCACAAGACTTCGAAATCTGCCTAGATGCAGTCCTCAACTGAAAAGGACTTTCTTACAGGTCCCTTGCCGTCAATCCCAGAGCTTTCACAGCTCTCTTTCCCAAGATTACTGGCTGTGCGTCAGTGTCCAAGAGGATGTTGGGAGCGGTCCAGTCGTTGAACGTCAAAACTCTATCCTTGTTCTGCACTCTCACAGTGCTGAAATTAGTAGGCAGCGAAGCGCTGTTTGCGCCTTCCTCAGCTATGTCCAGCTGCTGTCCGGCTTCTTCAACCGTGAAAGGATACGTAAGACGCAGATCAGCGAGTGAAAGACAAGAATGTGCTGAATCTGGTGTTCCACAAGAGCCTTCAGCTTCTCCAGCGAAAAACTAAATGTCTTGCGTGGCCCAGGCTTGGCTTGTCGTAGCTGCGCAATCTCGTTCTCATCGAGAGTGATCGGAAAGGTCTGAGGAAGCTTCCCAGCATTCTTTGGAACCAGACGGTCATGATCTGCGCGCTCCGCAGCCGTTGCAGCCACGGCCTTCTCAGGCGTCAGCTTCTCGCCTTTGCAGACGGTCTTTTCGGCCACATTTGCATCATAATAGACATTAGGCACATTTAGTCTTGCGAATTGAGCTTTCAACTCTGCAATCTCTGCACTCATATCATCATACTTCTGGTTACCCTTTTGGTTACCAAAGTTATCTTTCTCCTTTTTCTTACCCTTATCTGCCTCTTTCGTGGCAGCATTAGCCCATGGTGGCTTCAGATTTGGATTCTTGGACCAACACTCATCTTCTGAGTGTCCCTTTTTGCTGCAATGTGCGCATACCTGCTGAAATGAATCGACTTACCAAATAGGCGATTAACAATTAATAAAGATCTTTATATCAACAAGTAATCTTTATGGTACTTTCCGTTAACTGTTTAACGGCAAAAGGACAACGCACTAGCAGTGAATAATACTCGTCAGT
>WELA01002297.1:684397-705222 GCA_009602735.1 Mesotaenium endlicherianum
CTGAAAATGTCATTCATAGTACCTATAAAGGTAGCAGGAGCATTAGTCAGTCCAAATGGCATCACGTTGAACTCATAGTGTCCATAACGTGTGCGGAAAGCAGTCTTGTGTTCATCCCCCTCAGCAATTCTGATTTGATGATAACCACTCTTGAGATCTATCTTACTGAACACCTTAGCGCCAGACAGGGTATCAAGCAAGTCCTCGATTCTGGGTAAAGCATACTTGTTCTTTACTGTAATTCTGTTCAGGGCTCTGTAATCCACACACATCCGCATACTGCCATCCTTTTTCTTAACAAATAGGATAGGTGCGCCGTACGGTGATTTACTGGGAGAAATGTAACCATTTTCCTCCAGCTCTGCAATCTGTGTTTTCAACTCCTCGCTCTCCAAATAAGACAAGCCATAAGTGCGTTGCCAGGGTGGCTGGCTACCAGGTAATAGATCAATCCTATGATCTACTTCCCTTTTAGGGGGTAGTCCTGGAGGCATGTTAAACACATCAGTGTACTGAGCAACAATTTTTGCAGCAGTAGGGTGCTCCGGAGGGCTTACCTTTTTCTCAACCACTTCTTCAGGTTGAGGAGGTACCTCTCTTAGCAGCAGACAGAACATTCTGTCTTCCTTCTGGTTCCAGCTTTTGACGAACTCCATTGCATTCAGCAACTTGCATCCTTCTGGAAGCCTCTTCTTTTCCTTCATTTGCCATCCACACAGGACAAGAGGAAGAGCACTGGTGGGTGCCAAGTCAGTCTGCCCATCACTGGCTCCTCTCACTTTAACTGTACCTCTGCTCCAACACACTTCAGCTTGATGTCTATTAAGCCAGGACCTGCCTAGCACGAGATCATAAAAGCCAGTGTTGAGTACCTCAAATGTAAGCGTTTCAGTTAGAACTGCAATGCCAGAACCTAACTGGACCTCAATAGGCTTGGTTATAACTCCTCCCGGGATACTTGAGGCATCTCCAAGGAATATTTTTCTATTCCCTTGGGTGACAGTAGGCAGCCTTAGCCGCTTAACTAAGTCCTTGTGGATAAAAGTATGTGACGCCCCTCCGTCAACAAATGCCCTCACCTTCCTACCTGCAATCATGCAATGCAGTAGGATAGGGGGGACTGTCTTTTCCTGACTTTCGCATTGTTCTCCTGACGTAGCAAAGAAATGTTGGACATCAGGTGGAACAAGAGCATCCAGAGTGTGCACTCTCTGGACGTCTATATTACTGATGGTCTCCTTTATCTGTTTGTCAGGCATGCATAGTGAATCCAGTTCAGCAGGACCCATAATACCTGCTACGAGGGCAGCTAGTGACGACTCACTATCTCTAGCATCCTCACAGTCAGTAGACTGGATTACTGACTGTTGCTGTCTTTTAAAGGCTGGTCTTTTCTCTCGACCTTAGGCAGGTGCTTGACCGGACACTGTTCTCTGTAGTGGCCTTTCTGCTGACAATGGTAGCAAGTAGATTTTGCTGAGGCTGGTCTCGGCTTAGTCCTACCACCACCCCTTCCATAGCCACCTCGAGAGGGACCACCTCTACCTCTAGACTGAATAGCATTGTACTCATACTCATATTCATCACCCTGATTATCCTCAGCCTGGTCTCCTTCAACTGCATTGTAGGAACCGTGGGGCTTTTTGACAATCTTAGACACCAAAGCGTTACTCTGGCGCTTGTGATTGAACTGCTGCTGATCCCAGGCGTCAGCATCCTGGATCAAGTCAGCCAGTTTCTCATACTTTTTCTCAGCAAAATGACCAGAGACCTCGGATTTCAAGCCATACCTGAAGTATGCTATCCTATACCGTTCTGGCAAATCAGGCTGCTTCATCATGTTCTCTTGGAACTTTTGAGCAAACTCAGCAACTGAAGTGGTCTGCTTCAGTGTCAGGGAGATCATCGCATAGATAGCTTTCTCCTGCTGGTTGATGACATCAAACTTCTCATGCAACTTCTCGACAAACTCTACCCACGTAGGGTCACCGAGTTGCCGAGCCTTACGCTCTTCCTTCCAGTAAAGCCACCAGTCTGCGGCACTGCCTTTCAGTAGCGCACCGGTGTGCCTGACCTTCTCGTAATCTTGCAGTTCTGGGTAGTTCTCCAGCCACTGCTCAACATCCGCGAGAAACTTGATCAGGTAATATTTTCTGTTTCCCTCAGGATCATAGTCCTGGGGAGGTTTCGGCTTGGGCTTACTAGGCCCTCGGCCACCACCACTAGTGGTGTGAGACCCCAGTTGGTCTCTGTCCCGGAGTAGGGACATTATGATTCTTTTGTCCTCCTGCTGGGACTGATACATGGTCGCCATTTGCGACTGCATCTGAACGAACAATGCTCCCAAGTCTACATTTTGGGGTGGTAGATTAGCAAATGCAGCAGCAGCATTGGCATCTACTCGCTGAGTAGTGTCCTCAACAATCCCTCTTGCTCCTGCAGCAGCAATTCCTGCCGCATTCAGCCGGTCACGTATTTGACCTAGGGGTACATTGAGTTGTACGGCAGGAGGTGGGTTCAGAACATTGGCCCTTGATGCCATAAGTTCTTCAACAGTGCGCTCGTCAGCTGGCTGTCCTTCCCTCCTTTGTATATCTTCAGCGGCCTTTGCTACTTGTTCAGCTTCTAGTCTGGCTATCTCCTCCTCAGCTTGCTGAGCTGCGACTGAGGCAATAGCAGCTGCCTCATCTGCAGCCTCCCTAGCTGCAGTATCCGCTACTGCTTCCGAATAGGTACGGTTTCCCGCTACATGGCTTTCCGCCTGGTTTTCGACATTCTCGTTATCCTGGTTCTCCATGTCTCGGGAGTTGCTAGTTTGAGACCTTGTCCTTACCATACAAAGAAGACTGTGATAACTGCTCCGATACCACTGAAATGAATCGACTTACCAAATAGGCGATTAACAATTAATAAAGATCTTTATATCAGCAAGTAATCTTTATGGTATTTTCCGTTAACTGGTTAAACGGCAAAGGACAACACACTAGCAGTGAATAATACTCGTAAGTCAAATGCGAGTAAACTAGCATCAATAATGCAAATCAGTAAACTCATACATAAGCAAGGTTAGAAGACAGTGCGTATCAATGGCTTCTCGCCTTGGATTCAGATCTCTCTCAGTAAGCTGTACAAGAGAGTTGGCCTCGTTTCCGAATGCCGAACTCGAGAGCAATGTCTAGCATATGTACATGGAATGAGTTTACTGTTCAACGGTCAGTGCGATGGCACCGCCTACCCGGGAGTTAACCACGTTGGTAGGACCTCGGTTAACCAAATCCACCGCCATCTCCCATCATCCCGAATCGCCATCCATCATAGGGATGTCATGTGGCCATTCATCTAGCATACCACACTTAGATGCATATCAAGGCAGTTCGCTGCTACCGAGTACGGAAGTCAGCTGGCTGTCAAAGAATGTGTCAGCAAGCTGACTTAAGGTGGCCTCAGCCTGCTACTTCCGGCCAAGTCATTAAACTGATATTAAGTATAAAGTCTAGCAGACTGATTATTAACTAGAATTCAGCAGGCTGAACTTATTTAACTATATTATTTAAATGAATATTATATCGACCAGTATACTGATTCATTACACCTGCGCCTTGCTAGCAGACAATTGCTTAGCATCCGGGTACGGACAATCTCTCTTCTGATGTCCCGATTTCCCGCAATTCCAACAGCCCTCTGCTGTCTCAGCAGTGTTGGCGTGCTTAGCAAAACTATTGAAAGACCCGCTCTACTTCTTTAATTGAAAATTAGAGCTATTGACCTTAGGCTGAAAGGATTCCTCCTTTTTCTCAGGAGCCATAAACGTCCTAGAAACCTCCTTGTACCAGACTTTACCTTCCTCGACATTGCGTGCTATTTCAGCAGCCTCGTCGATGTTCCAGTTGGTTCCGCGTTTCGCAGATAGGTGCGGCCTGACCTCCCGATCTGTCTCTACCCAGACACAATAAGAATTTGTCAGCCACAATCCTAGGCTCATAGATTCCTGCCTTCTTGGCAAGGTCTCCCAATTTGGATTTGACCTCCATCTCTGTCTCGTTCTTCTGACGGACAAAATGCACATATTGGTGCACCTTAAGACTGCGATTCTTTAGGAATTTTGCTTTAAGCAACTTAAAGAAACGACGCAGATAGTGCTATCACCATGCTGCTTTTGTAAAAGGTGCAGCCCTGCGCGTTACTCGTTCCTGAGCATTGGCAATCTTTTCAGACAATTCTGCACACACTTTGCGCAATTCTGCGACAGACCCAGCATCATCATCTCGAGTAGCCGCTCGCTGCTGACCCTCGGTGAGTTGTCTCATGGCATCCGTTAATTCTTGTGTTAGTGCAGCTAAGTCTACGCTCTCAACAGGTGCAGCAGGTATTGCTCTTCCTGATGACAAAGCGAACAGGCGGACTTTCGCAGCCTCTTTTTGGACTTTTAAATCCCTGTCCTTCTTTTGCTCGTCAAACGCCTATTCCTGGGTAAGGTTCTCATCTATAGTGAAACAGATAGATAAAGTACTTAGTAAAACAGAATACTTTATCTATTCAAGACAAGGATCTTTGAACACAAGTGGTAGCTTCTTGAAAGAGAGATGGCTTCTTGAAAGTTAATATGTTTCTGGATTCTGGCAAGTACAAGAGTGATTCTGGAATGTCTTTCTATGTTCTAGCTCTTGTTTATATACTTGCTACATAAGTAATTTCTAGGAAAGTGTATGTTGATGTGTTGGCACCCAACACATCCCAAAACTTGCCACCTCTTTCTAGAATAATGTACACATGTCCTTTTGACCTAAAAATGGCACATTTGACTTTTGCCACATGGAGTTCTTCTAGGTCTTTCCTCTAACTTCGAAAATGCCTTGGAAGGTTCAAAGGACATGAACCAAGTTACTAGAGTACCTATTCACACTTGACTCCACACAATACTACTCCAAATATATTTGAAAACATTAAAATATATGTAAACTAATATATAATAACTCAAATCACTACATCATCCTTCCGGAATTGGCGAGAAAGCAACAAGGCATCCTTGTCCAAGTATTGAACCAAGCTTATAAAAGCGACTGACTGAGTGTAAGAAGAATAATTTCGGATTCTCTGAAAGAAATCAACCCAATAGATCTCATCGAACTCTTCGAAAGAGACTACTTCCACCAATTTGTCCACTAAAACACTTTGTAGACAGCTTGAACTTAGGATTTTCATCCTTATTATCACCAGTCATTTCGAATGGTGACCAAGACTCAGTGACTTTACCCCACGCGTCGTGCTCTCTGCCCAAATTGGGTACAAAGGCTTGCGCGTTATACGGATTCTCACCGTTCGTGGCAGTATGGCGAGACTCGTCTCCCGACAGTTGCTCACTCCACAGGTTATCTGTGCGCTCAGATGTCTCACTTCCTCGTGGACTCTAGCTTGAATCAGAACCTTCCGCAGGCTCCACAGGGTAGTAGAGTCTTCCACTTCTCAACCGCATGTACAGTTGAATTTCTCCAGGTCCCCTTCCAGGTTGAGCACCGGCAGCCCTCACAGGCCTCAATCCCCAATTTGCTTGGGAATTTCTATTCACCTGAACCACAAAACCCAAGTTCTCAAAAGTAGGACGGAAGTCTCTTACTTCCACATAGACTTTATGCCTCAAGGTTCTTGGATTCACAGGCGAGCAAATTGTAGTTTGCAGAAATCACACTCTAAGCAGCTTGACATACAACGTCTGATTCAGAGAAAATCGCTCGTCAGGCTTTTGCTTAACTTTCACAAAGTCACAGCTTCCAAATCTCTGAAACTACCCGTCTATGCTGGCCTGGGTCAAGCTCTTCACTTAACACCGCGCCTTAACAACTCTTCACTGCCAGGCTAGGCTCACTCAGTTCTTCACTGAGAGCTTTATCTGCCAATACTACTCTCTCTCTTCGAGATGCCAATGCGACTTCTGAGAACTTGGAAACTAACACACAACTCAATATTTTGAGGCTGCTTCACACACACTTGTGGCGTTCGGCCGAATCTGTGCTAATCTCCTAGCAGATTCTATTAGCAGTTCTCTTACTTTCAACAGTGAGATTCACTCTTGGGAACTCCTACAATCCTGACTTATCTATGATACACTGAGAAGAATCTTCAGCGTCGGCAGAAGCGTGGGGCCTCGGCTCTCCAATGGCCTTGGGAACTCCTTCTTCTTCTTTGCGCCCTTCTTCTCCTTCCTTCTGCTCCTTCTGCTCCTGCTGCTTCTTGGCAAAAGTGCGTGAGAGTGAATGACATGTCTCAGGCAAGATTCGTGCCTTTTGCAGGCACCACACAGCGTCATCTTCCGAGAATGCCGTGCTTAGTCACAAAGCTTAGCTGCATGTCGCTTCTGCCTAGCCGTGCTCAACTCAAGCTCGTAGTCGCTCAGCATGCATGCACACCTCGTGACTGTCGCGCGTGGCTGCTTAGCTTCTCAGCTGGCAGTCACGCCTAATTGGCTCATGGCTAAGAACTCCTGAGCGGCGTGTACAAGCAAATGTCACTTGCTCAAGATTCCCAACCGGGCGGCCGTAACCTATCTTGGCATTGCGGCCATGACCTGGCTTAATCTGCCAGTCACACAGTACCTGACTTGGTACCTGCTGGGCGGCGCATCACTGATCCCCAGCTTTTAACCTTGCGGCTGTCTATGCTGTCAAAACCTCCCCCATCCCTGGGTGTGGGGCACATTGACATTGACCCCTTGCCAGTGGTCTTGACGCCGACATAACCGCTGACTGCGACGTAATCAGTCAAGTGGTCGGTGAGTCAACGTTGACATTCCGTACCTGGGTGGCCGTAGCTTGCGCTGCGCGTGCGGCACCGTCAAACGGATAATAGTCGCGACATACCTGAAGCAAATCACGAAATTGGTCTACTTTCTGTGCGCCGAAGACAGTACGTACATGAACATCTTGTGACTGTTGATTCTCTCATGCACACCAACGACAGCGATAAGCCAAGACGGAACTCATATGAGCAGCATTGTACCGTAGAAACCAGTAGAAAGGACTTTAGTGTTGACGATACCCCACTTTTTAGGCGCGTTACAAAGTTCTGAAGGTTAATAACCCGATACGCTCAGCTAGCTATAACCTGATTCGCTTACGATGTTCGCACGAATTAACGAGCCAGCACCTGGCTCGTGCAAGTTATTGTGTATATTATGCAGCCAAATCCCCGATCATGGCCGATCGGGCTAAATCCGGCAACTTGCACGTTGCAGAGCGAGGCATAGTACCGAAGGCACTAGAAACTTGAAAGTGCCAGAAAGCATGGTCTTGAACTCTGGACCAGTCTGGAGTCTGGAGTCTGGACCGGCCTGGAGTGTTGAATAGCCTGTATCAGGCAGGTGGGCTGTCAGATCTGTATCGCATTTCAATTCCTTCGAAATTTGCAAAAGATTTTCCCATTGTGCGACAGTGGTAGAGTCATTAATGACGAGGCAGGCCTTCCGGCCATGTCTGTCAGCCAGGTGTGAACAAAATCTTCCTAGAGCCCCTCATGCCTGGTACCGACGCTCGAGAATAATTTAATATTTTATTTTTCGAACAAAGATGCATATATTCCATCTTGTTCTACCCTGGTTCCACCGCCTTATGCAATTATTTTATTGATCATGCATAGTTGCCCATCGAAATCGTACCAGAGCGAGTATAGACAATACTTCCAACTGTCTACACGTGGTCACCCTGACTTCATATGATGACCACAGACTTTCAATGTCGAAAATGTCCCTGGTCCGTTATATACGTCTCAGAGACTGTTTATCGACTGTAAAATTTCGTCTTTGCCTATATGACCTGCTATGACCAGTTGACTGAAATGTTTGCAATACATAACTTGCAGCCTGCAGGAACTTGTGACAACATGAGATTTGCTTCAAGGAATAGCTGAGCAATTTATCGTTGCTTGACCGCATTGGGCTACAATTTACAGTCCTATTCACAACCATTAAGCACGTCCTTCATTATTGTGTCGAACACCTTAAGTTGCCTTCCATGATATTCAAATGCGCGTGGGCTTTGGGAGGAGGATGTCGGTAGGAAATGATGGTCGTTTTTCTGGCGTCTGCTACAGACCACTCCAGTGCTCCAGAGTACGGAGTCCAGAGTCTAGACTCCAGACTCTAGACCACTCCAGACCAGGCACCTCGATTCGACAAGATTCGCGGATTTCGTAAAATTTCGGAAACATCCTCCGGCCTGCTCTGGGCGACGGTCAGGGTCTCGAGAACACCCGACAAAATTTGGGATGCTTTTTTTAATGGCGTAATATAACATCCCACGACATGTTATTATAGGAAATTTGGAAATTTGGGATTTTACGCAACGTCCACTCGGATTGAAAAAGACATCCTTTTGTTTTTAGTCGGGTTTTTATTACATCCAAACTAGCAAAGAACAGCCAAAAGTTATAAATCGAGGAGTCTGCTCCAGACAACTCACGTCCAAGTTCGAGGCCGACAGCTCACGTCCAAATCCGGCTCCGAGTACTTCGGCCTGCCCCTACTGCACCGTCTCACTATGCCTCACACGGTACTGGAAATACATCTACAATCATTACCTCCACCTGGTTTACCGTCGTTAGCTTTCGCACGTTCATTCCAGCCACCCTAGCTCGTCTCTGCTGTTTTTAGCTGGGCTCCGGGAAATTGGGGCAAAAGCTTTTGCGCCTCATGAGCCCCATGTACACAAGAACAAGTTCCGGACTTCAGAACACAGGTGATTCTCTAGACCAAATAGCCAGAACAGGCATCGCCGTAGACTGCCATTATCTCATCCACCACTTAGTTTCTCAAGCTCATGTTCTTGTAATCGAGAGGGCTCTTGGCAAAAGTGAACCGAGCATAGTTCCACAGCATTCGAAACCAATTTACTTCAAGTGGTCTAAAGAAAGAAGGCACCCATTTCGCAAGCTGACGATATAGGGCAAGCAATAGTAAGGTTTGAGTAAGATGGGGCAGCAGGTGTGGTGCAGAAGTATCTCTGCTAAGTGGACTCTTACAATCCTTGCTGCTCTTGCGACAGCTAGCTTCCCCGGTGTACTTGGAGGGGCAGATACGAGCGGATTCACTTTGACTGTAAGTTGCCATCTGGAAGCAAGCATTCTTCACATTCGAATTCAGGCTCTGACAAGCTGGGCCTTCATTCTCCGTGCTCGAAAATGTTCACACTTCAGAGCTCCTCCTTAGTCATTATGCCTTGTCCAGCTAGAAATAGCTCCCATGCAAAGCAAAGACCCGGGAGTCTTTTCAATGCAGTTGATCGTCGAGCAGCGTGCTCACAATCACGAGCAACTAAGCGCAGTTCGCAATTCATTTTCTTCAGCCCGCCGAGAGACACTGCATCAAGGACTCACTAGAAACCTACTGTACAGGCAAGATGTACAATCGAATGTGAGTTATGAGGCATGTTATTGATATCACTGGTGATCTTGCTATTTTGCAGAGGTATGTCGATACAGTCGATACGCTGTGCCTTGCTCCCAAAAATTTCGGCGGCATGCAGACGCGCTACAAGCGCAGGAGGGGCAGGGACTGGGCGGTGCCGACGGCCAGCTTGGACGACGCCAACTTCTTCCTCATAGGATCCAATGCAACTCTAACTGGTAAGTCGTCACAATCTATGAAGGGAATTTCAGCTTCAAACATTGTGTAGCTTCAAGCGAAGCCTCTCGTCTTGCTAGGCTAGCTCTGTAACTTCAAACAGGTGGTCAAAGTAGGCTGTCTTTGTTCCCCCGGCTTTATCTCCTGTCTTCGGTTATGCTTTCTCGAATGGTGTGAGAACCTAGTAGTCATTTCAACGCCATCAGACTTGCTGGGCGCTCTCTGCTTGAGCAACCGCGCGGCACCTGGAGACAAACTCACCAAACGAACCCAGAGCCCTCTTCCAATCTAGTTGCTTCCAGCTGCTGATGCGGTCTTGTTAATGTTGCTGCCTTTGTCATGCGCAGCTGCCACGTGCGTGGGCAACCTGGACCTGCAGCTCTACACCGCAGGCGTGTTCACAGCCCTCTCTGCGCTCCCTGGAGCCCTTGCCACCACGGGCTACCAGGTCACTACCTGGAGACCGGCTGCCGGCGTAGCGTCTCCCGTGGACATGGAGGTTGTCAACGAAACTCCCCGCCCCTTCAAAGTCGCCGGCGTTTCCTCTGCCATCAACCTCCCGGCCGTGACACCCCTCGCTATCCAGAGCTCCGACTATACCAACGTGACAGTCGCACCCAACTGGACTGGAAACGTGAGCACTCGAGCCCTTCCCTCCCTATGCCCGTCGGTAGTTTTGTTCCACATTTTCCGTGAAGGCAGCTGCTATTGTACACCTTATGTTAACATCCCTCAGTCCTTTGATGATTCCCGTTGCTTGCTGCCATCTTGCACAAGCAAGGCCTGACTTTGTGCACCATTTTGCTCTGGTCCTGCAGCTCTCTCGCTCCGACGTCACCTTGTCATGGGCCACGCTGCCCATAGTGGAGGCCTACTTCCTGCAGCAGGCGACCGCGACCTCCATGTATAACAGTGCTTGGGGCACCTCCCCTCGCGCCGCCGTCCTCGTCAGCGAGACTGTCTCAAGCACTGGCCAAGTCAAGTGGGTCGCCACCTACCTCTACTACTACTGGTCGTCGACATCCCAGGCACTCAAGTTTGAGGTCTTTGAGTCTACCTTTTACCAGCCGCCGCCGACCCCCATGACGTCAGCATCCGGGAGGAAGCTCCTGGCGTACCCACCCCCCCCGCCCCCCGATGAGTCGTCCTACATTGACTCCGCAAGCGTCGGAGCATGTGCTGGCGGCTACTGCTACCCCCGCTCGCCCGTTCCCAGCTGGTGCGTCAGGGGTGCCGCTGCGTACCCGCGCTGCCTGTACGTCTGCGTCTGCCCCTAGAGAGGTGGTGCGAGACTCTTGTCCATCCAATTCTCGACAGCTTGGGCACGTCAAGTCCGTGGTTGTTCCCTTGGCATCTTGTTTCTCATTGGTGCTGGTCTCACCGCAGCCTCCTAGCTGCTGTGACAGTAAGCTCAGCTTATTTATCAAGGACCATTAAATCCAACAATGTGTCCAAGTACGAAGAGTTTCTCCTTTTCTATAGCTACTAGCCCTGCCGTCAGTCCATCAAGGGAGGTGGCTTGGTAAAGAGGCGGCTTGAGCCCCTCGAACTGCACACTAAGTGGAAGAGTATGCGTATTGCGTACTGATTCTGGAGGTGTGAGGTAGGGCACCATCAGCTGTCCTGTATATGCTTTTATCGCACTAGCCAACCATAGGTAATAACGTAAAACGAGGAGCTTACATCCAGGTTTTAGCATCCAGTGTTTTTGAATTAGCATCGTAGTCATGGATTCGCAGTCACAATTTTTACATTCTTTCATTTGATACATTCATTGTGAGCTATTGTGTCGAGGTGGAGAGTAAACGTCAGCCTGTGGTCCAAATCACTGCTGATACGCCGACTCTGCAAGCTGCTTCTTTTGAAGCTCTTCCCTTTAATAGGACCAAACGAAGCTCTTATTCCTCACGAAGAACCCAACGGAGGTCAGCACTGTGCTGCACTTGTTTGTTTTGTGGTGATACAAGTTGCTTGAAAAATGAATGGCCAGAATACTCAACTTGTGCAGCAAACATTCGGCAAGTCTTCCAAAGTTAGCTATTTTTAGTGGTGATTAGCACACTTGACCAAAAAATCATGTGAGCGGAAGGAGCTCCCTGAAGAGTCACTTCATGTTCAATCAACAGATGTTACTGATCAAATTGCATATCCTTCGTGCTTATGCCACATTCAAATAACCAACGAGTAAAAATCATGCCCTTTGGATCAGAAGGCTATGGGGTTACACGCGGCGCGCATGATAGACGTGTTTGTCCAACTTTAGAATCTAGACCAATCAAATACGCGGTTTCCAAAAAGCTGCAAGCTAATTTGCTGGGAATCAAGGAAATTCACGTTTGTATGATGAGCAGCAATGATAAGCTCCAAAGTGGAGGTAGTAAGTTCAGTAATCACCAAATGGAATAGCTTTTAGCTTCGTTGCTATGTAAATTTTAATTGCAACAGTCGAGATAATAATGGTCAGAAGGGTCGACAAGTTTATGTATATCAATGAAAAAGCTTGTGCAACCTATAGAACTGGTAGACATTACAAAGCTTGAGCTTATTTTGAAAATTTAACTTGAAATTAATAGTTTTCGAGGCTTGGCTTGTGCCAAAAATTGTAGCTCAGGGTAAGGCTAGAGTTCCTTCTTAATTCACATGCTTATTACAAGGCTCAATGACGTGAGACTACACCATATTAGGGGAGACAGGCACATTTGGAAAAAGGGTGTAGTAAAATTGCGAAGATGGTCAGTAATAAATATACGTTCAGAGAGAAAAGGAGAAACAAAATCAACGAAGTACATACTTGGGTGCACTTGAGATTTTCTTCTAGTTTTCTTTCCCTCTTCTTGTAGATGTGCACAGTCCCATGCATATTTACCAAAATCTCTAATGAAGATCTTTTAACAACCGTTCGGGCTCGTAAATATGCAAGATTTTACAGCAGGGTAAACTTTATGGAGTCTAGGAGTGATTAATAAACTTTGCCCTTTTGCACCTATCATAGAGCCATCTGACTTGTTAAAAACATTATGTAAGGTTAAATGCATCATTACAATACATCATGTTACTACATGTCGCCAAAACTTCCAAATCCTTTTGCCAGAACGCGCATCCCCAACCCTAATCAGTATTTGATGTCGATCATCTTTTTGCCAAGCATACTGGATGTTTTCACACGATATAGTAGAGATGGAAAATGAATGTTGTCTCAAAATAGTACACAACTATACCAAAGTATGTAGACAACTATCCCTGTTGGCACCCGTGCACAATCTTTGTGTGTCTAGACGTGTCTTCCCTCAAATACATTGTTTGAAGTTTGTTAGAAGTAATTTAACCACTTAAAGGAAGGGGTCTCTTACCTCTTCTTTTTGAAGTGGGGTGCTGGTTAGTGACTTTCTCGCGAGTAGAGTTTGGCCTCTATGATATATGCACGACATGCACAAGGTGCTTCGTGTGGCCGTACGTTGCATCTTCGCAATACATTTGCATACTTAACTCATGTATTGTACCTACATAGGGCTTGGACTATTCCTATAATACATGTCGGTAGTTGTGTTGGTAGTGCTCTTGGTCAATCAAGGTGCAATTGTTTCCTTCTTTGCTGTTGATGTGCTAGATGTTGTTGGTCTACGTGGTTTTCCATAACCAGTTGTGCATCCCTTTTCATGTTATTTTGGAACTCGGCGTCACCGAAGAGCTCAGTAAGCCGTTTGGCACGCGTGGCGAAAGTCACGGCGTGCCAAGGTACGGACAGTCAATTGTTGACCCACCGACCAATCCTTACTAACACATACAAGTCAGCGTTAGACGTGAGTCCGTCCCGTCACACGTGTAAAAGCTACGATGCATCCGCCTAGTCAATCCTGACACCCAACGATGGGTGGGGATTTGCAAGCCAGGTCAACTATGGGGCTGCCCTCACCAAGGCCACGCCAGAAGGCCGCGCCACCATGTGCCAAGACAGGCAAAGCTAAGGCGGCAGGCCACCTCAACCCATGGCCCATTGGCATGGCTACCACGATGACATTGCTATGAAGGGTGTGGCCTCGAAACTCACGTCAGCGTGGGCAGCGACCAAGAGGTCGAGCAGTCACGCGCGATGCTTACGAGGCAAATCGCACATGACCATGACTCGACATAAGTTAGCTTAAACGCTAACTTTGAGATGACTGCATGCATGTGCTCGGATAAAGCACGAGATAAGCACACTCTGCCATATTCTCGCTCACATTTTCCAGGTAATCGAAGGAAGGAAAAGGAGGAAGGAGGAGAAGGAATGAGAAAGAGCAAAGGAGAAGGAATCCCCAAGGCCACAAGGAGCCCAAGAAGCACGCTTCTGCCGACCTTGAAGATCTTTGCTTCCATTTTGCCATGCTTTGTTCAATCTAAGTCAGAATTGAAAAGACAGAACTTGCAAATTGGATTTGCTAGAAGATTCTAAGGCAGAAATAGGACGAACACGAAGAGCACTTAAAATGGTGAATTTTGTGTTAGTTTTGTAGTTCTCAAAAGTCTTGAATGTCTACTTGTTGACTGCAAAAGCATATTGAGTGACAAAAATTCTCAGGGAAGAAACAAGTGTCTAGCTTGCAGTGAAGATTTGGCAAGCGCGAGCTGCGCGGCTAAGAGCATGAGGCTTAGCAACGAGCATAATTTGCTGTTTGGAGTTTTGTAAGCTTGTACTTTTGAAAGTGAAGCAAAAGTTCGTGTGGGCAATTTTTTTTGGATTCCGTATTCTTTATCGACTGCTTTGACGTAATTCCTGCAAGTTACAATTGTCGTCATTTGTCAACCTATCAACTCAGGCGAAAAGCCTGCAAAGAAGCAGATGCTTTTGTCCTTGTAAGGAGATTCAAACAATGGTAAACTCCTTGCAAAATGTGAATGAGAACTTGAAGAAAGGACTAAACAAGATCAAGTGTGAAAAGCACTCAGTCTCCTAACCCAAGTTTTGGCTTGTGCCAGGAAACGGTCAACTAGGTGCATTCAGCCACCGACACATGTGCGGAAGTCGGTCCTTGGTGATCTACTCACATGTTAGGGCCACCGATAAATAGACCAGGTCGAAGGCACACGTGTTGGCAACCTTCACCGACATGGTGAGGCACGACATTGCTCCTTTCTATTGAATATATTAACTCCTTTTAGATGTATATCGTCACATTCTAAAGAGGTTGATCCCACGCTTGGCTTTAAGAGGTTTTTTTGTGCACTGTACTCTTGCTAGTCGCTGACGTCCGTGCAAGTGTCTTGCGGCTGGCCCAGTCTGATCCAGTCTGGTCCAGTCTGGTCCAGCCTTCGTCTTCTCAAAATTCTCATCGGGTCTGGCCCTTGTCTGCTTCACTCTAGCTGATCTAGCAGCGAGTTTGAGCTTCGTTTGAGCTTCGAGTGCCGTAAGGTACTCTTGTATGTTTGTATCTGACATCGGTACATGATTTTTGTCACACCCTCTATTTACGAGTCAAGAATTGTCGGCCCAGGTTGGGTTTGGGCTGGGCTCGAGGCTTATTTGCCCAAATTTTGCCTATCGTATCAATGCATGGTAGAAACAAAGCTGGATGTTCGGAAGTACTTGACAAAACATTCACCTTTAGAATTTTGACCGTGCCCGCAGCGTTGCCTGCTCTTGAAAATTTAATCATGCAGGATGAACCCGGAGGCGTACGAAGGTGCACGTGGCGGCGTCACGAATTCGCCTACTTCATCCAACGATGCCCGACCAGTGTCCGACGATGCCTGAGGACACCCGACGAGGTGTTTCACGCTTTAAAGCAGCTCTAAAGACCTCTGCGCTTGGCCGATGACGCGTTTTCCGATGTGCGGTCCGTATAGGTAAACGACTGCCAGCTTTCTACCAGCTTTCTACGGGCAGCTACAGGTGGCTACAGGAGTGGAAGGCCGAAGCTGGCTGAAGCTAACAAATGGAATGGAGTTGAAGGTCATAAATGCAGTCCTTTCTCCTGTCCGAGACCGGACTCTCGTGTATCACATGGAGGCCCCTCGATTCGTCGATTTCGAAGAAATCCTCTGCTTCACAGTAAGAGTTTCAGATGGTTTCAGAGAACAGCCAAATAATTGTTTGAAGATTGTTTTGAGTGTTTATTCGAGTTCATTATAAAAGCTTATGATATATTATACCATCCGCATGAACCATGAATTGGAAGTAATATCTGCTTATAAGGATTTTATAGGCATCCTTATGTTTTGAGTCGGGTTTATTACATCCAAAACAGCCAATAACACCAAAAAGTTACGAATCGAGGGGTCTGATTCACCAACATGTGGATCTGGGCGCCGGGCGGGAGCAATGATTTGGCTAGGATGGCCCGTGAGCTGCTTTGAGCCGACCCCTGGTTTACCTTCAGCTATTTATTGAGCTAGACATAAGCTGCAGGATTCCCGACTCCGCGCCTGTGTGCACAGTTCACATTTGAAACCCCTCTTCGAAGTGCTTTGAAGCTTCATCTGAAACAGTCCCGAATAGCAAGTGGCACTCCTCGTGAGCAGTACAGTGCGCGTTAGTCCGCTTGCAACACTGAGCTCATGTGTTGCACCCCTGTTCGTTCGACATCTCGAGCTTCGAAATCTGCTGGGTCGATACTCGATAGTCGTTGCCTATACCTGGGCTAATCTGCACAGTGCACCTTTCATATTGAAGCAGATATCGTCGTCGAGACCGATAAGGTATCGGATGAAGCAGGTAGTGACATAAGGACGAGCGTGAAGGCTAATAGCGCAAACGATTGTTTTGAAGAGTAAGATCATTTGGACTGGACTTCTTCACTAGCTATCAAGATATATACGAGTGCTGCAGGTTGGCAGAAGAATATAGCTGCGCTGAAATGAAACAACAGGGCTGGAGCAGAAGGGCCTGTGCCAGATGGACAATTGTGACTCTCACAGCCTTGATAGCCGCCGGCTTTCCCGTCGCGTACGGGTCGGCAGACACTACTGGATATACTCTGACTGTGAGTCTTTCACCTAAATATTGTTAGGTACCTCGAGAACCATGGATAACCTTTGCCCGTTGAACTGTAATGCACGCTGTGAGCAGTATAAACTTATGCAGGTTGTCTCAAGGTGGCAAAAGAGCTTGGAGTTGAGGGGGCTAGACATGCAAGTTCCAATTTGAAGAATAAGAGGCTCAAGTGCGCTTGGCATACACAAGGGACCTAAGTTGGACATCATCCGTCTTATCACACGTTGAACGCTTGCATTCTACATGACCTGTTCTCGTACGCGTCAACATACGTTGACTGCAATCACACACATAGATTCAACGAGCCATGCAGACTTATGCCGTCGGGCAACTAGAACATGGAAGGCCTGTGCACCTGAAATATGATGACCTAAACAAGTAACTCGCCATAAGGCCTTCTCCAGCCTTGTACCATGCATGTCAACACGAGGGACTAATGGCTTCCCGAATTCTGCTTTGCTCGCTTTGCAGCGGTTTGTCGACAACGTCAACACCATCTGCGTAGCGCCCAGGGTGTTTGGAGGCATGCAGACCCGCTACAAGCGCAGGAGGACGAGGGACTGGTCTGTTCCCACCGTCGCCCTCGACGAGGCAGACTTCCTCCTCGTCGGCTCCAACATCACCACTAACGGTGAGTCGCGATGCCAAACTTTGCACACTCCCCTGGCTGCTGGCTGCTGGCCCTAGCTCGGAGAGTCAAATCTCTTCCTTTCTGTACGTGCAGCTGGCGTGTGGCAGTAGCTGAACCTCATTGCCCCAAGCTCTAGCCTCTGCTGCCAGCCGGCCGCTGACTCTTCTCGGGTCGGTGTCTCTGTTCCATTTCTCGCGCAGCTGGAACGTGCGTCAGCAAAGTGGACATCCAGCTGTACACCGCAGGTACCTTCACGCCGCTGGCCGCCCTCCCGGGCGCAATTGCCACCACCGGCTGGGAGGTCACTCTGTGGCAAGGGAGCGCGGGCGTGGCGGCCCCCGTGGACGTGGAGGTGGTCAACGACACGCCGCGCCCCTTCTCCGTGCGCGGCGTCTCGCCCCTCATCAGCCTGGCGGCCGCCTCCCCATCCGCCCTCACCGCCAGCTCCGACAGCAACACCACGACAGCACCCTCCTGGAGTGGCCTGGTAAGCTCCCTCCCTCACCGCCACCCTCCCCCTTGTGGTGTTGCTGTGCTGCCTTCACCTGTGGCGTGGCTTTCTGTTTTGTTTATTGCCTTTTCTTGTGCTCCACCGCCTCACCTGGCTCGAGGTCTCCCATTGCTGGCTTGGCTCCCGTTTACTCCTTGTATCCTGCGGGCCCTCTGCTCGTCGCCAGACGTGTCGCCGGTTTGCCCTTGGCTAATGTGGACTATTTATTAGCTGGCAGTAGAAACTAGCTCCTCTGGAAGAGAGCCGTGCGTGCACGCGCGCGTGGCCTGAGCCTCTCAGCTGCCTCACACGCTGACACCTGTCCCTCTCTCTGCACCTCTGCAGCTCTCGCGCTCTGACATCAGCATGACGTGGCCCACGCTGCCCATCGTGGAAGCCTACTTCCTGCAGCACGCGACCGCGACGTCCATGTACAACACAGCGTGGGGCGAGAGCCCCCAGGCCACCATCCTCGTGAGCGAGTCCGTCTCCACCTCCGGGAGAGTCAAGTGGGTGGCCACCTACCTCTACTTCTACCAGGCGCCGTCCACGCGGACTCTCAAGTTCGAGGTCTTCGAGGCGAGCTTCTACCAGCCGGCCCCCGTCCCCGTGTCGGGATCGCTATCGAGGAAGCTCCTGACGTACCCGCCGCCCCCGCCGCCCGATGAGTCGTCCTACATTGACTCGGCTAGCCTCGGAGTGTGCCCTGGCGGCTACTGCTACCCCCGCTCGCCCGTTCCCAGCTGGTGCGTCAGGGGTGCCGCTGCGTACCCGCGCTGCCTGTACGTCTGCATCTGCCCTTAGGCGCCACGACATTGCAGAGGCGTGCTTGCTGCTGCCAATGGGAGCTTGCACGGGGGAATGTGTACATCAGTTCGTAGGTCCGACAATCAGTTTGGAGAAGGTCCACATTTTTTCTTCGTGCTCCTATGTTGTACCATATAGAGTATATCCCTCCTCTCTCTGGTCCCAAAAGGGACAGCGAGCGGGGGGGAGAAGATCAGCGTGTGTCATCTGCACGCGCCATTTCCGCATTTTGAGAAGCTCACTAAAAGGTAGCGCAGGAGCAGGCTTACGTTAATTCAGAAGGAGCCGTCGTGTGCGGTGTTGCAAAAGGTGTTCGTATATAAGGTGCTACGTCTATGCTCTTGGTTACTGAAGTCCTTTCCCTAGATCATTTCTTGGAGGCTTACCATGTTAATTACGTTTTTACATCTTATTTAGACTTATAACTAGCTTATACTAATATACTTCTAGGCTTACTACAGAGGTTATTCACATTCATTGTACGGATTTTTGGTAAGGTATTGTTACAAGTGTGCTTCTTTTCTCAGGAAACGGCAGTACTTATATTCATTGTTCTCAGGATGTCTCAATTTGGGCAAAAGTTTCAAATTGAAGTGAAACAAATTCCTCTGGAGGGAGAGAAGCTCCGTCTGCAGTGGTAGAAGATTAACTATGGCATAGGATACCTGTGTACCTAAGCTGGCTGCCTGCCATATATGAAAGCACTGAGTGCATAAACTGAGCACACAATTAAATGTGCACGTGCTTGCATCCGCTGACATGCATGCATGCCTCGGCCAGGTGGGTAAGGTGGAAGTACATGGAAGAGGTGCACTTTGCAAAATCGTGACAACTTTTTCCGAAATGTCGGCATCAAATTTCACATTCAACAACGCTCAGGCACCTTATGGTAAAAGGTGGAAGCACATCGGCCGGCAACACCAGGACTTCTTGTGAGTGCGAGAAAGAGAAAGAGCACATCCCTTTACCGCTTCTGTGAGGCTTATTATCTGAAATTTCCCGTATGCTCAACCTCGGGATATACCCGACCAGCAAAGTTTTACTTTAGACTCACCCGGGCGCGAGAAGCATAGCAAGCATGATAAACGAGCGTCACAGTTGTGCCACCAACTCCTTTCATAGAATGAAAATGCAAATGATCGCTCTCTCTCAATGATACAATAAATAGCGGCGGACGAGGAGGAAGTGCCCCGCCAGCGCTAGGCTACAGCGTCGTGCGCAGAGGACAAGAGCAGCTGTAAGATATGTACTCACTAACAACAGGCTACCTGCACCTAGCTACAGTTGTAAACAGCCCTTCTAAGAGGACAACTGCGAGTGGACGCCAGAAGCTAACTCTCCCCCCAGTCAAACTCGAAGTCTTTCAGCTTGTTGTACGCATAGGCGGCCAGCATTGCCAACGCAACCATCAGGATTGCCCCGTAGTTGGCCGCAAACTCCCGGTACCCTTGGCTGGGCGACTTGGGCAGCTCTCCCGCCTGCAATCTCCGGCGAACATCACACGCGTGCACTCACACACACACACACACAACTCTGAGTGGATGGCCCTCTACCTCCCCACCAGAGCAGGCGCAAATGTAAGCCAGGCGTTTAAAACATCGCAAATGCCCCAGCTGGCAGCAGCAGAGCGCGACTGGCAATGAACAGGTGTGGTATGAGGCGAATACAAACACCCAAGTATACACAAAACCAAACCACAAGTACATATCATACCATTATATACACACACAGACGCACACACACACACAGATATATACATACAAGCTCACCTGTCTGCACACCAGTACGTACGCATGTCTGTCGATGCAAACATCCGCGCACGTGCCAGCACATGCACACATGTACCCAAAGCCTACACACACACACGAGAGAGAGAGGAGTGCCTGTCGGTAAGGAAGCCGGCGGCGAGGAGGGAGCGGACGCACCTTGTTCTTAAGGGTGGAATCGGCCCCCAGGCGCAGCAGCAGGCTGTACATACCGCTGGAGAAGGAGCGGCTGGCGTAGTGCAGCGCCGTCATCCCATTCTGCCCAGGCCATCACATGCACAGACGCCTGCTTAGCTGTTGACACACATGTGTGCGTGCGTGCTTGTGTTTGTGATATATATCTAGATGTACATATACATATAAATACAAACACAAATACAACTAGAAGTGTATGTGCATATAAATATAGATACAAATGTAAAAAGATAGACAAATAAGTAAATAAATAAAATAAGTCAACAAATATACATATACATAATTATAAGAGAGAGAGAGAGAGAGAGAGAGAGAGAGAGAGAGAGAGAGAGAGAGAGAGAGAGAGAGAGAGGGGG
>WELA01002297.1:789664-806920 GCA_009602735.1 Mesotaenium endlicherianum
CCCCCCTTCCTTCCCCGTTTCCCCCCCGCAGGACGACTGCCACCCACAGAGACACGCATGCACATGTGCGCATGCATGTTTGCGTTGCACACCGGTCGAGACCGTGTTCTCAGCTGCATACTGCCATGCTTGTGCAACCTTTCGTGCTGATCTTGCCGACAACTCTTTCCCTGTGTCAGGTGGTGAGGGATGTGGAGGAGGCCGTCGACTTCATTCTCACGCGCGAGCGCTATGGAGAAGGCAGTCTCTGACGACATTAGGAGATAGTGCGGCTGATACGGCCAGGAGAAGAATCTCAGTTCTGTGGACCCTAGCCGTCACCTTGTCCAAGTGTCCAACTCGTGCAGGGGGGCATGGAGAGAGGGAGGGAGTTTCTGTTTATTTCGTATTTATGCGCGGGTACAGGCTTGTCCACTCACACGTGTTGGGTCTTCTGATGAACAGAGACAGTCCTCATGTGACCGCCTTGGACGACGACGCAAGCTTGACGTAAAATTTAACTTTGAGAGTGTTTGAGTAGTAGGACAGCACTGCCTCAACTCTCTCCTTAAATCCACTTCAATGTCGTCGACGTGTGCAGCAATTCTGTTCCACTCATCGTATGGTTCTGAAATTTCTGAATCTCTCACGAGACAAAATTGTGAATGTAGACGCAGCAGCACCTTCTCCCGTGCTAGCTGCTGCAGAAACTGTTCCCCAAGATTCGCGTCTGTTTGGAATGTGAGTTACTATCTTAGGTCTACGAAGACAAGTACTTACTACCTTATAGATAGACGATCGGCGGGTTGAATGTTGTGCCATATCAATAGTGGAACACTGACATGCAAACTCATACAGGTGACAAGCGCAGCACCGCGATATGAAAGGTTGCCTCCTTTCTCCGATACGTAAATTGATATATGGACTACAATGAATGTTTAGCAACTCTGTTGTCAAAGCTGCACCGCCACTCAACGCAACACCATTCGACGGTCCTTTGTAGTGTATGAAAGTGTACAGCTGCACTCTTCTCGAACGAAACAAACAATAACGTGAACTGGATGATTGGAACAGATCCATCATCTTGAGGCAAATATCGAATGAAGGGACACTGCAGGATGCCATTTGTCAAATTTGCAGCAGCAAATAGAAGGACAACAAAATTGGTGAATGTTGCAGAGCTAAGATCTGATGGACAAACTAATTCCAGCTTCTAATAGTGATGCCATAAATATATGACCCTTGGGATCTATACAACGTGCGAATTTAAGAAATAGCTTCTGCTAGCTGTTGCAACATGAGCGACACTGAGATAAACCATTGAGTTGTCCTCTAACCTAAGCACGCACAGAAACTAGATACCGCTATCCTGGCCGTCCATATGCCAGCCACTCCATCACGGCCCCTGCGAGCCCTGTGACGTCTTCTCCTCCCCCCTTGTGACTTCAGCTTTGAGAAGCACATGCCCTGCTAAATTTTATCTGTCCAGGGCACCAGTCAATCGCTCACACGCTTGCGAGCGAGAGGTGAGCATGAAAAAAACAGGATCGCACAAACAGCTCACGCAGAATGGATGACCCATGAAGCACAGACTATCAGGATGAGATCCTTCTTGCACGCCAGCCAGTGCCAAGCTCGTGTGCCGTGCAGCATCGCCAGCTCTGGAAAACCAGCCACCTGGCAGTACGACCGCACCAATCTCAACCCAGCTCCACTTTGCCAACTGACGAGTACAAGGGGCACGTGTGTCGAGTACGCGGGACAGGCACGCGGGACCTTAGGCACGCCCATGAAAGTCGTGCGCTTAGGGCCCGCTCCTCAGGAGGGACCAGCGCAGGAGCAGCTACAGCCTACGCGCCCCTCTTGCGGTTGAGCCATGCGGTGAGCGACTCCTTGGTCACGATCAGGCGCCCCGCGTCCGAGGGCTTCTTCAACGCAAGCGCCGGCTCGCTCAGCCCCCGCCTTCCCCGGGGCTTCCCCGCGCCTGCCGCCGCGGCCGCCACCGCAGCAGCAGCCGCGCCACTGGCCTCCCCGCCTCCAGCTGGCGCTTGCAAGCTCCTCTCCACCTCCACGCCACCCTCCTCCTGCTCCTGCTCCTCCTTTTCCTCGCGCCTCCCTTTCCGAGATGGAGCAGCTGCTTCTCCCCGTCCCTGCCTGCCGGGGCCAGAAGCAGCCGGCACTCCCCCGGGGATCAGATTCTCCCAGTCAAATTCGTACCACTGCGGAGCGCCCCCGCCAACAGGGGGCAGGGGCGCAGGGGGGGGGGCGCGGCTGGGGGAGGTGAAGCTGGCGAGGACGGGCAGACCCAGCTCCGCCTTGAGCACGTGCACCACCGCGTCGCGCGTCGCCGCCGCCTGCTGTGCCCTCCGCTGCTTGCCCATGCCGCCACCTGTCGAGATCACGAGGTCCGCCTCCACCGGGAGCCCTGCAGAAGCCCCCCCCAAGCCCCCCCCCCGCCAACCGCAGTCACGTGCCGCCCGGGCTAAGCGGCAGATGGCGGCACACACACCCTCATCTACTTGCTCACTTTCTTCTTCTTGTTTGACGCCCTTGATCTCTCATGTCACCTATGACTGATGATATATATGCCCTACAGCGTCCACAATCCATCACATTAACGCGACAAATGCTGCAGTACTGCTTGAACCTTGTGACGTTGACATTTGGCCAACAAGCAGCAGCGCAGAGCGGCCCTGGCTGCCAGAGGCTGGGGTCGCCGGTCCTGGCAGATACAGCACAGCACTGCCAGATAGGCGCAAATTCCCCCGCCTGAGCTTGACATGCGCTCGGCTATGAGATGCAGACAGGCCACTAAGAGCAAAACAGAAGCAGAAGGGGACCAAGGGAGGACAGGAGAGGAGAGGAGGATGGAGGGGAGGCAGGCGCACCCTCCAGGTGGCGCTCCTTGAGGATGCGCAGCACCGACAGCACCACCGTCCTCGCTTCCGCCTGCCGCCCATCGCCACGCCCATGCCAATCCCCGCCCCCGTCATGTCCCCCACGTACACAGACTGCCAGAGAGGGTGAGCAGGTTATGACTTGGCTGCGTCCGTCGCCAGCCGGCCAGCCGGCCAAGCTGCACGCATGCCTTGTTGGGGTCTCCCCTAGGCCTCCCCTCTCTACCAGGAGACCCTGCATGCACGCATGCTGGCAGGGACTGCTCTCCTCTGCTGCATAGTCCATCCTCATACTCTTTCAGAGGGAGAGCCCAGAAGAGTCTAGTTCCAAAGGACACTGAGCACCCCCCCCCCCCCCCAAGACCACCGCCNTCAAAAATTCATAGCGGCCACAGAACTGCTCCAAATCTAAAAATTTGAGTGCCAGACGGACCGCGTCGGAGAACTCTACCCCCCCCCCTCCCCCCCCAGCTAGGTTGGAAGGAAGAGCAACGGGCATGGGAGCTATCAGTGACAACACGCAGGCCTTTCTCCATCCCTCCATCCAGTCAAACTCTTTCTGCTGTTAGTGCCAGTACCTCCGCTGCATGCCACGAGAGACTGCCACCCAGACACACAGAGAGAGAGAGAGAGAGAGAGAGCCCCACCTGCGAGAGGCCGTGGAGGTCAATGCTCAGCAGGTCCGCGGAGTCAGAGCCGGCGCCAGAAGTGGAGCCAGGGCCGGTGCCAGGGGGCGCGCGCGCGTGGGTGGAGTGCGCCACCTTGTGCACCAGGTGCCGCATGAAGTCCGGCAGCGTCGCCTCCTCCTCCTCCTCCTCCTCCTCCTCCCTGTCCCTGTCGCCGTCACCGCATTTCCTGCTGCTGCTGTTGCTGCTGCTGGTGCTGGTGCTGGAGGTGGTGGCGGTGGAGGAGGAGGGGGAGGCCCTGCGGGAGTGGGCGTTGCCGCCGTCGATGGCGCCCTCTGCCCAGTCCTCCAGGAGGCTCTTGAGGAGGACGTCGTTTGGCGCGTACCTGCGCGCACACCCCCCAGTGGCTGCACCAGGGTTCACAACGAGGAGGACGGGCAAGAATGGAAGGGCCCAGCTGCTGGCTGACGACTCCCACTCCCCTCGGTGCTCCTCCACCATCACCATCACCATCACCACCACCTCCACCATCCTCTCGTGTCCCCTCCATATGGAGCAGCTTGTCTCTCTCCTTCTCAAGCGGAGACTGTGGGGCTGCAAGGACGGGGGGGCGTCGAGCACAGCACGTAGGAGGGAGGGAGGGAGGGCGCAATGCGCACCAGCAGCAAGGGGCCACTGCCTGCTGCTGCACTGCTGCTGCTACTGCTGCTGCTGCTGCTGACGACGACAACGATGAGACAGGCCTTGCACACGGACAGGCGAGAGAGGTAGGCATACGGCCCCTTGCGGGCACGAGCCTGCTTTGACTTGGGGCACTGGCAGGTGGCCAGGTGGTGCAATCTGCCGCTCTGCACTCTTCTTGGCCTCAGCAGGCCAGCCACTTCCAAAAGCTTCTGTCCGCGCTGCTGCCAGTGTAAGTACGGGCGGGCAACGAGAAGAAAGAGGGAGACGAGAAAGGGGGAAAGAGCTAAAAGTGATGAGAGCCTGCAAGGGGCCAGGTGTCGTCCTCAGGGCCTGCACTGCTCCCTCTGCACCAGGAGCTGGGAGGAGCACAGGCACGCAAGAAAGGAACGACGAGCAGCAGCGGCGGCGGGAGAAACAGGAGGAGGAGGGCAACGAGTGCGCACCCGGCGGCGCGCATCTCCTCGTAGAGCGCCAGCGCGCGCTGCACGTCCTTGAGCTGCCCTCCGGACGACCTCTGCCGCAGCAGCGTGTTGTACGTCACCTGCTCGCCGCCCCCCATCCACGGGCGCACACGCGCACGCACACGCACGCTCGCACACGAGAAGGAACCTAGCACGTCAGGCGTCGGGCCACGATGCCCACAGGCGTGCGCACAATCGGTCAGAGTGCGGCTCGTGCCTCCCGCTTGTGCCCTCCGCTCGTGCCCTCCGCTCGTGCCCTCTGCTCGTGCGCCAAGCATGGCTCTGAAGACGGCTGGCGGAGGGAGGAGGAAGAGAGGCACAAAACTTTTCGCCGCGCAGCTGAAGCAGTGACCAGCAGGCGAGCGCACTCTCGCTTCCTCTGCCACTAGGAGCTGGATAGTGGATGCAATGAAGGCTCAGGAGGAGGAGGAGGAAAAACGGCAAGGGCACTTGCAATGAGCGAGCCAGTGACACTGGAGCTGTTGAACGCGTGCTACACAATTGCTACTACTGTCCCTCGGACATTGCAAGGGACACACGCTGGGGCCACCCCCTCGCGTTTGCACCAGGAGGGCACCACAGGCGTGAACAACAACAGCCTGTCCGCAACTGCGGCAGCGTCCCCACCCACGCGGTGCGTGGCTCTGAGTGAGCTTATGTTGCTGAAAATGCAGGCGTAGGAAGGCGTGGGAAGTCATGGGAGCCGGTCGGAGCAAGCGTACCACATTGGGCCGCAAGCCGGCAGCCTTGAGCTGCTCAAACAGCGCGTATGCCTCATCCATGAGCCCGCCCTGCACGTGCGCCTGCCGCCGCCCTCGCGCGCCCCCGCACCCCCGACACACCGCCATACATTTAGTGATCCAAATCAGGTCGTTTGCTCGGATTGTCTCGTCGTGACATGCGGTGAGCCTCCCCATGAGGGAGAGAGGGAGAGGGAGGGGACCAGGGGGAGGGAGGAAGGGAGGGAGAGAAGAGAG
This sequence comes from Mesotaenium endlicherianum, assembly GCA_009602735.1. Taxonomy (NCBI): domain Eukaryota; kingdom Viridiplantae; phylum Streptophyta; class Zygnematophyceae; order Zygnematales; family Mesotaeniaceae; genus Mesotaenium; species Mesotaenium endlicherianum. The sequence goes on from WELA01002297.1 coordinate 795,289, forward strand.
AGAGTGAGAGGGGGACAGAGGGAGACAGGGAGAGGAAGAGAGAGGGAGAGGGAGAGGGAGGGGGATAGGGGGGGAGAAAGCACATGCAATCTACGACAGGATGCAGGACACTTAGCAGAGGGCTCATAGAGCCACCCTCCACAAAGCAGTTGGGGTCCAGATCCTACGCGGTAGCGTGCATGCTTATGCACGCGTGCGTGTGTGCGTGCGTACATGCATGCTCACGTGTGCGGGAAGCCAAGTGACAGCCCTCCCATTGCAGAAGAAGTCCTCCCACCACCACCATCACCACCACCACCACCATTGCCACCTCTGCGTGCGGCTGGAAGGGAGGGAGGGACAAGAGACGGGCAGCAACCACTGAGCACGTGCCAGGTGGGCCAATGGTGCGCGAAGAGGGGAGGAAAGAGGAAGAAGAGGGGAGGGGGCGGGAGGGGGGGGGGGAGCAAGCATAGCTCAACACAGCCCGGACGAACCTTGATGAGGGCCGTGTAGGCGATGATATCTGGCAAGATGCCAGCTGCCTTCATCTCCTCAAACACCTGCCACACCGCCGCCCATCCGGGAACGCCGAAGCAAAGGAGGGCAGGCACGCGCACGCATACACACACACACACACTCACACACACACACACACACACGCACACGCACGCACATAGGTGTGGTGTCAGTCAGTCAGTTGGTCAGTCAGTCGGTCTATCTCAGTTGGTAGACTCTGGCTTGGCCTCGCCCTCCCCCGCCAAGGCCCCCTGGCCTCCAGAAGGAGGGAGCGCTGGTCACAGCCAGCTGCTTTCTTCGAGTGGCTTGCTCCGCTCGCCGCGCGCGCATGTGCGTGTGTGTGTGAGTGCGTGCGCACACATGTGTTGCATTATTGCTATGTCCATGTCCCGTGGGCTCCATCAAGGCAGACAAGACCGTGATAGTGATGCTCACTCCTTCTGCACCGGAGAGAGCCCTTGGCTCCCCATATTTGACTTGATTTGACAAGCACCCTCACTTTTCTGAGGGGTTGCACCCCTTGACCTGGTGTTTCCATCCTGAGGGGTAAGATGGAGGGAAGAAAGGGAAGGGAATGGAAGGGGAGGGAAGGGGAGGGGAGGGGAGGGGGACAAGGCAGCCAGCTTGAGAGTATGAGCTTGGCAAGCACAGTGGGGCCCACCATGGCAGACCCCAAGAAAAAGCGGAGATAAGAGAAAGTAGCAAAAGCAATCTTCCTGCAATCTTCCCCATCAGCACCTGCACACACACGCGCACACGCACACAAACATGCCCAGCATGCCCGTCCCGGCGCAAAGTGCACGCAGGCAGCTGGCAGCACGCTGCGCGGGTGCAAGCAGAAGCACTAGTAGCGGCAGCGGCAGCTAGAGAAGCAGCAGCAGCAGCAGCAGCGGGAGCGGCAGCGGTGGCAGCAGCAGCAAAAGAAGCGGGAGTGGCGGTGCGCACCTGGGAGGCGGAGCGCGCGTCGCCCACGGAGCCGAAGGCGTCGATGAGCGTGGACCAGCTGCGCGCGTTGGGCCGGATGCCGCGCGCCTCCATGGCCGCCATCACGGCGCGCGCGCGCTGCGGCGACGCCCCACACGCCTTCATTAGCGAGTTGTACGTCACCGCGTCCGGCTCGCATGTGTGGCGCCCCCGGATGCTCCGGCTTCCCTTGCTCAGCTCCCGCAGCCGCTCCTCCCGCTCCTGCTCCCGCTCCCTCGCCGCCCGCTCCTGCTCCCCCTCCTGCTCCTGCGCCTGCCCCTGCCCCTGCTCCTCTGCTGGCTGCTGGCCCGTCTGTCCCACCCCCGGCCCATTGCCGACGACCGCCTCCGCAGCGGGCGGTCCCGTCCGACCCCTCTCTGCTCCCCCCCTGGGGTCCACATAGTCCGGGCTGGCAGCGCTGCTGCTGCTGCTGCTGGAGTGCGCAGCGTGGCCAGGGGGATCTGAGGAGGCCGGGGTGAATGGCCACCCGCTGCCGCTGCCGCTCCTGCTGCCGCTGCTGCTGTTGCTGCGGGCGGGGCCAGAGCTGCTAGCGGGACCGGGGGGGGGTGCCCCGGAGGTGCTGAGGAGGTCCAGCGCCGCCACGTCGGAGTTCAGCTGCCGCTTCTTTGTCATCCTCAAGCTCGCGCTGCGCCCGCCGCTGCTCGGCGCATGTGCGGGTGCGGGCGGCTGCCGCCGCGGGCCGGCACCTCTGGGCGGCGCGCGCTGCTCCGCCGCTGCCCCAGAGCTCGCGGGAGCCTCAGACCCTCCCCGCCCTACCTGATCTTCTCTTACTGCTTCGACCCCCCCCGTGCCGACAGCTGGCAAGCCATCCCTAACGGCACGTGGCATGGCACCACCTGGCATGGGGCCAAGAGAAGTAGCGAGCCCCGCGCCGGCGGCAGGCTGCCCCGCCAGCCCCCCATCTTTAAGAGGGAGGGTGTCCAGCTGCAGCAGCGAGTCTCCGCCGCGGACGGCGGCGCCACCCGCGTCAATGGGGGGGGAGGAGGAGGCGGGGGCCCCGCCGCCCGCGCGCATCTGGTCCAGCAGCGCAAAGGCGCGCGCCTCCTGACCGGCCTCAGCGCACGCATCGATGAGCACGTTGTACGTGTCCGTGTTCGGGCGGCATCCGGCGGCGCGCATGTCCTCGAAGACGCGGAAGGCCTGCTCCACCAGCCCCGCGGCGGCGCACGCCTTGACGAGCGACGTCCACGTCACCAGGTTGGGCGGCACACCCGCCGCCTCCATCTCCGCCTTCACCTCCAGCGCTGCCTCCCACATCTTCGCCTTGGAAAATATCTGCCGCCAGCACCACATTGCGATGCACGCGTGTGTGAGAGAGTGTGTGTGTGCGTATGTGTGTGTGTGCGCATGTGTGTGAGAGTGTGTGTGTGCGTGCGTGTGCGTGCGTGTGCGTGTGTGTGTGTGTGTGTGTGTGTGTGTTTGTGCAGGCGTGTGCAGGTGTCCACAATTAATGTCCTGGGAGGGGAGGAGCCGGCAGGAGAGAGGGCGCCCACCTGGATTATGGTGCTGTAGGTGATGACGTCCAGAGGCGTGCCGCCCGCCGCCGCCCACTCCTTCAAGTCGGAGTACAGCGCCAGCGCCACGTCCGCCCTGCCGCCCAGGCTGCACGCCTTGAGCAGTACGTTGTACGTGGTTGCATCCGCCACCACCCCCTTGGCCTGCGTGCATGCACCCGTGCACGCATGCACGCATCCCACACGAGCACCGCAGGCACAGCCCCCAGGCCGCAGAAAGCAAGTGATGAGAGATTTGCAAAGAGGCAAGATGGCGACGATGATGCGGCCTCAACATGTGTCGATCTAACAAAGGGCACAAAGACGAAGCGGGTGATGACACGTGTCTGCGCGGAGGACGTGCAGCTCGGCTTTGCCCAGCTGGCCCCCCCCGCCTGCCCTGAGTGCCGTGGCAAGGGCCTGCTGCGTACGTCGGCAAAGGAGGGGAGAGGAGAGGAGGCCGGGGAAAGGGAGGGGGGGGGAAGGGGCCAGCACGGAAGAAGCTGGGGGCCCATTCCATGACTCTTCAGGCAGGGAAAGGGGCGGGGAGGGGGGAGGCACTGCATAAGCCAGCCAGGTGTATGTGTGTGTGTGTGTGTGTGTGTGTGTGTCTTCTGGGATGCTCGGCGGAGAGGCTGGACAGACAGAAGGACAGGCACATGCACGCACGCCCGCACCCGCACAGAGAAAGGCACTCTCTCTCCACATCCCCCACGGGCCAGAGGGATCGAGAAGCCATGCCTGACTCACGCTGCCCAGCCCCAGCCAGCACGGCGGCGCTTTGCGCGCAAGTTTGAACGCACCGCGGGGGGGTAGCCTTGGCCCCGGGCAATGCTCGGAATCCTCCTGTAATACACGTGCAAGCCATCAAGCTCTCATGATCTGCAGAGGCCTCTTCTCCGGAGCCTGACATGCCCTCCGGACGCGCTTAGAGCGACAAGGGGACGACAGCAGCGAAAGCAAAAGCAGAAGGGGTCGTGCGTCAAACAGGAGAACTCTCGAACGGCAGGCGGGCCGGCTTCCGCTAACAGAAGAAGAGGCCCAGGAGAGGGGCAGTATGCCCGCCACGCGGTGGTCACATAAGAGATGCACAGCACCAGCCTCAGCCATAGCCATAGCAACAGCCATAGCCATAGCACAGCCATAGCCATAGCAACAGCCATAGCCATAGCAACAGCCATAGCCGTAGCCACAGCCTTGGCCATAGCCAAAGCCATGGCCATAGCCATAGCCATAGCCATAGCCATAGCCATAGCCATAGCCATAGCCACAGGGGTAGGCTGAAGACATTCAGATGAAGGAGCGGGTAAGAAAGAGGGTGGAAGAGAGAGAGAGAGAGAGAGAGAGAGAGAGAGAGAGAGAGAGAGGAGAGAAAGAGATAAGGGAGGGAGCGGAGGGGGGAGCAGCAGCAGCAGCAGCAGCAGGCGGCGAGCACCTGCAGGATGGCGTAGATCTCCCACACCATGTCGGGGTCGGCCGCGTGCACGTTCATGAAGCTGTTGAACACGTACACGTTGGGCACCGCGCCCCTCTCCAGCAGCCCCTGCCACCCCGCCCCCCGCCCCCGCCCCCAGCTCAGCCAGGGCACCAGCGCTGCTAGGGCTGGAGAGAGAGAGAGAGAGAGAGAGAGAGAGAGAGAGTTGAGAGAGAGTGTCCCATCTCATACTCACCATAGGACAGGAGGGTTCTGGGTTCTAGCACCCCCGTAGCACAGAAGCGGCATCTCTCCCGGCCGGCCCCCACCAACACCCGCGGCCCCAATAACACACCAAAGCACCCCCACAGCACACCCGCACCCGCACCCGCACCTGCGGCTGCAGGGGCGGAAAAGTGCGCCTACCCCTATTCACACGCGCTTGCGCCCGCAGGGGCTCTTGCGACAGACTGAGCGAGCATTGCCCCTCTCCTCCCCTCCCGCCTGCGCCTCCCCACTACCCCCAGCGTCCCCCCGTTGCACCCAGCACGGAAGCTCCGGAGGACGCAGGGCAACAGCACTTGCCGCAAGTGCACAATGTGTCGGACCCATTTCTTGTACGGAGCAGATGAGCTACCGCAAGGGCGGGCCAGTGGGCAGGCGGGCGGCGGGCGGGGCCCTGCAAATGAGTACCTCGAAGACGGCCGTGGCGTCCTGGCGCGCTCCGCAGCGGCCGCACGCGTCGATGAGCGCGCGCCACGTGTGCATGTCGGGCTGCACGCGGCGGGCGTCCATGGCCGGCAGCACGGCGAAGGCGCCCGCCAGGTCGCGCAGGCTGCCGCACGCGCGGATCACCGCGTTGTAGCTCCCGCTCAGCGGCGGCAGCGCGTCCGTGTACCTGCCGTCAACGCGCAACTCCCCCCCGCCCGCCCGCTTGCCAGTCAGTCGCTTCTCCCCCGCCCCTCCCCCTCCCCCTCTTTCGCTCGCGCAAGAGAGGAGCGCACAATCAACTATAACACACACAAGCGCGTGAGAGCGCAGGTCGCTAGGCGCCGGCGGATGGGCGTCCCACTGTGGGGCTAGGGAGGGAGACTGAGGGGAGAGGAGGCAGAAGTGGGGGACTGCTTAGCAGGCGACGCTGCAGAGCCTCCCCGTGCAGACATGTGTCCTGCTGCTGCAGAAGTGTCGCACACGAGCTCCCTTCTTGCTGGGGGAGCACGTGTGATGCTCAAGTGCGATAGAAGGGGTCCCTGCGCTCGTGCCAAGAAGGCTACACCTGTCGGTGGCGCCTCCTTCACGACCGACACCCACCCATGCGCGTGTGTGTGTGCGCGAGTGCGTGCACGTGTGCATGTGTGCGCGTGTATGGGTCGGGTGCACGAGTGTGTTCGCGCCTGTGTGTATGTGTGCGTATGTATGTGTGTGATTCTGTGTGTCTGCGTGTGCGTGTATGTTTCTCAATGCCTGAGTGTGTGCTTCTCAATGTGTGCGTGCGTCCGTACATGCGTGTGCACCTGTACGTATGTGTGTAGGGAGTGAGAGGAAGAACGCGCGCGTGCGTGTGACCTGAGGGCGAGGCTGACGCCACCGGCAGCAATGCACTTCTGCGCCACCAGCATGGGCTGCACCAGCCTCTGCACCCTCACTTCCGCCTCTGCCACCCCGCAAGCAGGCCCACACGCACGCACGCATGCACTCAGGCAGGCAGGGCAGGCAGGCCGGGCAGCAGCAGCAGCAGCAGGAGGAGGAGGAGGAGGAGGAGGAGGAGGACAATGGGCGTGCAACTCATGAAAGAGAGAGAGAGGTCCCACTCCCCTACCCCCTTTCACTTCATCCCATCCAATCAGCAACCCGCAGCCAATCCTCTGCAAGCCTGGGCCCCTGAGAGTGCGCAATCTGCGCTGCAAGGAGAGTCCACAAGTAGCATCCCCCAGCGAGGTAGCTAACCAGCCAGGTGGCAGCATTCGGTGCAAGCCTAGGCCCACATGGCATCCTCCCTCCCTCCCCCCGGAGACGGGCAGGAAGAGCGAGCAGCGCTCCTTGGGCGGGGAGCTGCAAGCGGGGCAGTGCCAGGGGGGCGGAGAGAGGAAGCAAAAGGAAAGAGGGCAGCACGGGCGAGGGGAGCTTCTGCCACATTTCACAGTAGGAGCAGCAGGGGGAGGGAGGGATCAGCAGGCGTGGCCGCAGCGGCTGCGCAAGGGGGGGGGGGGGAGAGAGCGAGAGAGGAGGAGGAGCAGGTACCGTCGAGAGCGAGCATGAATGTGACACACTCGTGCACCCGCTTCCTCTGCAGGAGCGCCAGGCAGGCGTCTTCCAGGTCCCGCGTGTCGCACTCCCGCACAATCTTCCGCGTGTTGATCCCCGCCTCCGCCAGCCCGTCCAGCAGCTTGCAGCTGCCTGCCACCTGGCCCCTCCGCACGAGGCCGCCCCACGACTCCGCGAGCGCAGAGTGAACGGAACCCTCGGCTAGCTCGGAGGGGGGGAACCCGGCCGCCCGCAGCCTCTTCAGCACCCTCACGCATGCCGCCACTTGTCGCTCCGCAAGAAGATCCCGGCAGAGCTCGGCCACTACATCCTTCAGGCCGGCCCCCAGGAGGGCTCTCGGGGGCAGGCCCACAGAGAGAACGCTTTCCAGAGCTGCGGAGAAGCCTTCCCCCCCACCCCCCCTCGCTTGCTCCCCCCCCTTAGCAGAGTGGCCCCTCAGAGAGAGCACAGCAGCTTGGCATGCCGCCCGCTCCTTGCCCGCCCTCTTGTAATCCTGGAGCTTGGCTCTGAGAAGCTCGCCACTTGGCAGTTCGTCGGGGAGTGCGGCGGGGCTGGAGGTGGAAGAGGCCGACGTAGTGCTTTCCCCAAACGCTTGCCCGCTCTCTTGGCTGACTTCCTTCTCGTCGACGACATTCTTTGGCCGGTACCTAATGGTGATAGGCCTCTGCTCCTTCCTGGTAGTGCTCTGGCTAGAGTAAGCACGCGTCTGGAATGCGGCATCTCGGCCAGAGGGGCCAGCGAGAAGCTTAGAAGATTTGTATTTTATGCGTGTCACTTGCGGGTCCTCCAGAGAGAAACGCCGCTGAGAGAGCCAGCGCTTCCAATTCCCACCAGTCTCTACATTTCTACTCAGGGCGCATCTGTCTCTATGGCCGAAAGAAGCAGCACGCGGATATTCCGTACCCCTTCGGAATGAGCGGCCCCTGACAACGGCAAGCACACTGTCATGGTAGGCAACACCGGAGACAGGATCTCCAAGACAGCATATCATAGCTTGCTTCTATAGACCTACTGATCGACTGGATGCTGATGAACCTCCTATGTGCGGAGGCAAATCAGTGCCCCGCAGCTTTTGTGTACCCCATTACAAAATTGTAAAGATTTCCTTCCTCCCCATCGCCCACGCAGGACATTTGAGGCGACAACAGACAAAGTCCCAACTTCTAGCTCAATACACTAACTCTCCAGATCGAAGCCGTGTCCTATAAAATGCAGCGTACAACTTGTCTACAACTCAAAGGTCGGTGATGTCGGCCATAGGGGGTAGCGTGTAACACTCGTCCATCAAGCTGTGTCTCATCGGTGCCTCTTACGCCACTAGATGTATAACGCATGAGCCTGCAACTTCTTACAACTAGCACCCTGCATCGAGGAGTGTATAGTCGACAGATATACGTGACATGCTATCACGGTCGAGATTCCGAGTTTCGCAACATCCCCCCTTATGCCATCATGCATACAAAGGGAGAATTTAACACGCGTTGAAACGTACTCCGCGAGAGCGGTCAAGTGGGGTCCTCCGAGCCAGATTCCAGGCACGGGTGTTTGGGGGGGCGAGGGGGAGGGGGGAGGCTTTTGACTATTGGGGGGTGATTGACAATTGCTACTCCTGCTTTGTTTTCTTCTTTACTTAATGTTGATCGTCGATCGTCGCATGCCTGTCATCAGTCAACTGATTATTGAACTGAACTGTTTTGCACAGAGAGGGCACTTCTGTTCTAATTCGTTTAGGTAATCTTCATCACGAGGCACATTTTCAACTCATCCACGCAATGCATTTGTGAAGCAGAGATATGATAGGCTGAACTTCGATAGCCAAGAGAGTAGTATCCTCGACGTAGGAAAAGAAGTGGTAGGCATTGATTGTTGAAGGGCCACGATGGCTGGATCGAAAGCTAAGAGTCCTGGTGCCAAAGGCAAAGCGGGTAGTATCCCCCCAAAAGGCAAAGCAGCAGGGTCGACATCCACCGCTGCAGAGCAAGGGCCTTCTGTTGAGGATCTTTTCTCGAAGCTGGAGGGCCACATAAAGAAAGACGAGTTCACCAAGATTGCCAAGACTTCCGAAGAGAGTATCCTCACAGGGAGCCCATGCATTTCCAATCGTTCTTGCGATTTGGTTCTTTGATGGCTTGACTCTTTTGCTCGGGTTGTTGCCCCTTGTGCCCCACAATAGTATCACCTTCGGTTCTTGCTCTGTGAGGGGGGTCCATGGGACTTGTTCTCGTAAAGGGGAGGGTATGTGTTTTTCGAAACTGGACCTTTGGTTGCATATAGACCTAGACAAGCCGAAGCATGACAGTAGTCTGGCCTTACACGACTTCACCCCTCCAGAAGACCTCACCTGCATCAGCTGGCGCTTGCCACTTGCAAGTTTTTTATCACTCCTGCTATTGTGCTGCTGGCTGCAAATGCAATCACTCCGGCCTGCGACGGTCCCCAGCCCTTGATTCTGGATGATCAGGCCGTGCAATTACTCTCTCTCACTGCTGCTGGTAGATGCTTCTTTAGGTTTGGCTCCTCAGCTTCTCAGCCAACAGGCCACCAATGCAGAGTTGGAGAAGACTGCACTTTCTGCCCGACAGAGCGCACTCTTTGGCAAGAAGTGAAGCCACTTGCATATACATATATATGTATATACACATGTTTGGCTGTTTGTATTATGTATGTGCTTCATGTATGCATAAGTACATATGTTTTCCTGTCGATGGGAGTCATTAGCATCACCTTGCTCACGTCTCCTGCAGCAGCAGCGCCCTTGACCAGAGCATATGCTCACAGTCTTGAAGCTAGCGCCGGGAGACGATCTCGCCCTGCACTGCCAGGTGGTGGCCCTCATCCAAGGAGGCCATGTGGCAGATGCTCTGAAGGCCATCGAGGCGGCGGAGAAGAAGAGCGCCCCCTTGCACCTTAACTTTGAGAAGGTACGCATCAAGCGCCACCTGGCACCAGCTTACCCGAGCCCAACGCCTCGTCAGCAGCAGCAACGGCTTGCTGGCATCGAGCTCACTCTTTGACCCTACCGGCTCCGCATGCGAGAGACTCGGGCCTGCCACGTCACCATTGCATCGTTGGCTGATCCTGCAGTTAGCCCCCGGTGATTTGAGGGGTTTAGTGTGAACGCTTCAAAGGGCTTACCCTCGGAGGAGATCCCTCCTGGGGTTTCACGTCCAATCAAGATGATTACATACATGTGGGGGCAGCCAGCGCTCTTCCTGGCTGGCCCTCCTTGAGCACAACTGGGGTTTATCAGGAGGCCTGAAGATTGCAGAGGGCGGGCACGAAGGTACATTACAGCCTGGGTGGGATGAGCACCGCTGTCAGGCGCGTAGCAGACTTGAAGATCCTCGGGGGTACTGTGACACACATATAAAGCGAGAGAGAGATGTACACATGCAGCATGTGGGGAGGGGGGGGGCGTGGGGCGAGGCGCTCTCGCAGATGGCAGCGAGTGCTCTGTGTGTGTGTCCCACTCGATGCTGCTAGTCTCACTCGAGCAAACCCCACGCCCGCGCGCACCTGCGCTCGTGCTCGCGCTCGCGCAGGCCTATTGCCTGTACCGCAGCAACCGGCTGGCGGAGGCGCTCGAGGCGCTGGCCGCAGTGGCCGAGAGGACGCCAGGTGTCGTGCAGCTGGAGGCCCAGGTACTGTACCGCATGGGCAACAGCGCCGCCAGCATCGCCCGCTACGAGGAGCTCGCCGGCGGCAGGGGGGGTACGGGCGGCAGGCTGGACCCCGCTGCGGCCTCGACGGAGGTGAAGACCAATCAGATCGCAGCGTACGTCTCGGCGGGGCGCGCGCGGGAGGTGGCGGCGCTGCTGCCGGCGCTGCGGGTGGCACCGCGCGACAGCTTCGACGTGGCGTACAACGTGGCGTGCGCGCTCGTGGAGACGCGCGAGTACGCGCGCGCCGAGGAGATGCTCCTGCTCGCCAACAGGCAGGGCTCCCTCTGCCCATCCTCCCCCTCCCTCCTCCGCTTCCTCCTCCTCGTCCTCCTCCTGGCTCCAGCTCGGTTGCCAGGCCCTCGTGAGCCCTGCCCCTCTCTCCGCCAGTCTTTGGTCTTTGCAATTCTGCCCCTCCGCCGCCCTGCGTTCCCCTGGGCGGGGCAGCAGTGGCTGGCGCTCTTTCTGAAAGGTGGGCAAGGGGGGAGCGGAGCGGGGTGGGGCGGGGTTGGGGCCAGAGGCAAGCACAAGCATTTCCATGTAGGGTCTTTTTCACCCGCCTCTCTCCCTCTCCCGCTGCCTCGGAGAAAGAGCTGCCTTGCCTGGAAGGCCTACTGGCCGTCGCCAGATGGCGCTTCGGCCCTGCTGGCAGTTAGGGCACGCTTCTCGTTGCTACAGGCCCCCTAGCTGCAGGCAGCAGGCTCCCCCCCCTGACCCCTCTGCTCAGCGGGGCCCAGTCCCCGGGGGGTTCCATTCCGGTGCAACAGGCTCATTACAGGTGGAGAAAAAAACTGGGCAGTCCCCGCGAGAGAGGGGGGGGGACACTTCGCTCAGGACGGCACGGCCTACCGGCTCAGGGCTACAGTAGCACCTCAGGGCTGTCATCACGTCGAGTTGCGGTGGCGGAGTGAAACACAGAGGAGGGCTGGCCACTCCTTTGCGGAAGGAGGTCAGTTACGCAGTGGCGGGGAGGGGGGAAGGGAGAGGGGGAGGGGGAGAGGGAGGGACCGTGTGCGCGCTATCTCAGCCCTGGAATGGGCAAGAAACAGAGGGCAGAGGGTAGAGGGCGGAGGGCAGAGGGCGGAGGGCAGAGGGCGGCTGCTCTTGTTTGGAAGGCCCACCGGCTGTCGCCCTGCTGCCAGTTTGGGCACGCTTCTCGTCGCTTCAGGCCCCTAGCTGCAGGCAGCAGGCTCCTTCCCTTGGCCCCTCTGCTCAGCGGAGCCCAATGGGGGGAGGTCCCTTCTGGAGCGACATGCTCGTTACAGGTGGAGAACAAAACCAGGGCAGTCTCCGCGGGAGGAAAGGGGGGGCGGGGGGGG
>WELA01002297.1:813874-843469 GCA_009602735.1 Mesotaenium endlicherianum
CTCTCTCTCTCTCTCTCTCTCTCTCTCTCTCTCTCTCTCTCTCTCTCTCTCTCTCTCTCTCTCTCTCTCTCTCTCTTGCGCGCGCTTGCTCGCTTGCTTTCTCTCTCTCTCTCTCTTGGAAGGTCATTGTTATCAATAAGCTTCTTGTTCTTTATATATGGGGCACCATACAGGAGAGTTAGCTTGAGGAAGGTGGAAATAACAAAGGTGGACTTTCTCACAGGCAAAGTCAGAAGGAAGAAACATCAAAGAAACGAATCATCCCAAGAAATTATTGAAATGAATCGGCCTACCAATAGGCAATTAACAATTAATGAAGATCTTTATATCAGCGAGTAATTTTAATCGTACTTTCTGTTAACTGGTTAAACAGCAAAAGACAACACACTAGCAGTGGACAATACTCGCAAGTCGAATGCAAGTAAACTAGCATCAATAATGCAATCAGTAAACTCATACATAAGCAAGGCTAGAAGACAGTGCGTATCAATGGCTTCTCGCCTTGGATTCAGATATCTCTCAGTAAGCTGTACAAGAGAGTTGGCCTCGTTTCCAAATGCCGAACTTGAGACAATGACCTAGCATATGTACATGGAATGAGTCTATTGTTCAACAGCAAGTGCGATGGCACCGGCTACTCGGGAGTTAACCACGTTGGTAGGACCTCGCTTAACCAAATCCACCACAATCTTCCATCATCGCGAATCGCCATCCATCCCAAGGATGTCATCTGGCCATTCATCTAGCATATCACACTTAGATGCATATCTAGGCAGTTCGCTGCTACCGAGTACGGAAGTCAGCTGGCTGTCAAAGAATGTGTCAGCAAGCTGACCTAAGTTGACTGTAGCCTGCTGCTCTTGGCTGAGTCATTAAACAGGTAATTATATAAAGTCCAGCAGATTGAATTTTAACTAAAGTTCATTAAGTTGAACTTATTTAACTATTACATAAAACTGAATATTATATTTATCAATATACTGATTCATTACAATTATGGTCGGATCTAGAGCAAGACTCGTTAGGCAAGCAATTTTGTAAGCTCGCATGAACCTTCAGTAGCTACTGTTTGTTATGAGCTTTAGTTGTATTTTACTCACAAGTTTGTAGTCCACTACAAGTATTGAACATGCAAGCAAAACTCATTTATGATGTGCACTCACAAGCGATAACGCATTTACAATCTGGCCATTGGAAGTATCTCGATGCCGTTACAGGAAACTCTCTTATGTTTCACCGTCTTACCCAAGTACTATCTTAATTTTGACGACGCTAATTTCAGCCGAAGCTATCTTTCTCGTCCTAAGACCACTAAAATGACTCGGCGTAACAATAAGCAATATCCGCCTACTCGGAAGTTAACCTTGTCAGAAGGACATCGGCTAATAAAATCCACAGCCATCTTCCATCATCCCATATTACCATCCGCCAGAGGCGTCATGTGGTTATTCATCTAGCATATCACAATTAGATGCATTACTAGGCAGTTTGCTAGTACCGCTTAAGGCGGTCAGTTGGCTGTCAAAGAATGTGTCACCAAACTGACTTCAATTGTATTCAGCCTGATACTATCGGCTGAGCCAATAAACTAAATACTACTAAAAGTCCAACAGACGAAATATTAACTAAACTTCAGCAGGTTGAACTTATATAACTATTACAATAAACTAAATCATTATACTAGTTATATTGAGTTATTACAAATCTCAAACCCATTGGCAAACCTTGCATATGTAAAGAAAATGAATTCACAACAGAATGCAATGGCATTGTCTACCCAAGAGTTCACCATGTTCGTAAGACCTTGGCTAACTAGATGCACAATCATCTTTCACGAATCTCTATCTGCCGAAAGCCACATCGGGTGAATCTTAAATATGACATGACATGATAGATGCGTGACTAGACTATTTGCTACTTTTGATGTAAGAAGAAAGGTTGATACATCTAATAGTAGATTCATTCATAACAATCACTGAGCTTATTGAATTCCTACTTAGACTCCTCAGTATCCGTGCTTACCAACATAACAACCAAGTTTGTCGACCTATTTCAACAACCAACCCAATACTCTACCCGATGCTCAAGCCAACTTGCGCAAGTGTCTACCTAATCAAGTATTAACAAAAATCTATGCATGCATAGAATATTTAGGCAACGTTTAAACTTCGCTGGTTTATGGAATTTCAAAATACTTAATATTGATCGCAACTCGAATCTTGGTCCATATAGCTAGTCCTCGCAATGCTGACTCTATATCATGGTTACATCAGCTGGAATCTTCTTATTTGTTCAAGGTATATTCACTTTTTCTGTAATGAATCAATATATTGGTAGATATAATATTCATTTAAATACAATTTTTAATTAAGTTCAGCCTGTTGAACTTCAGTCAACATTCAGGCTGCTGGAATCTATATAATTATCAATTTAATGACTCAGCCAAGAGCAGCAGACTGAAGTCAACTTAAGTGAACTTGCTGACACATTCTTTGACAGCCAACTGACTTTCGTACTCGATAGCAACGAATTTCCTAGACATGCATCTACATGTGATAAGCTAGATGAATGGCCAAATGACATCCTTATGATGGATGGCGATTCGGGATGATGGGAGATGGCGGTGGATTTGGTTACTCGAGGTCCTACCAACGAGGTTAACTCCCAGGTAGGCGGTGCCATTGCACTTGCCATTGAACAGTAAACTCATTCCATGTACATTTGCTAGGATTGCTCTCAAGTTCGGCATTCAAAAACGAGGCCAACTCTCTTGTACAGCGTACTAAAAGATATCTGAATCCAAGGCGAGAAGCCATTGATATGCACTGTCTTCTAGCCTTGCTTATGTATGCGTTCATTGATTGCATAATTGATGCTAGTTTACTTGCATTCGACTTGCGAGTATTGTCCACTGCTAGTGTGTTGTTTTTTGCTGTTTAATCAATTAACATAAAATACCATGAAGATTACTTGCTGATATAAAGATCCTCATTAATTGTTAATTGCCTATTTGGTAAGTCGATTCATTTTAGTGATATCGGAGCTTTTATCACAGACTTGCTTGTATGGTAAGGACAAGGTCTCAAACTAACAACTCCCGAAACATGGAGAACCAGGATAACGACAATGTCAAAAACCAGGCGGAAAACCATGTAGCGGGCACCCGTACCTATTCTGAAGCAGTGGCAAATACTGCAGCTAGAGAGGCTACAGATGAGGCAGCTGCTATTGCCGCAGTGGCAGCACAATAAGCTGAGGAGGAGGGAGTCAGATTAGAAGCCGAACAATTAGCAAAAGTTGCTACAGATGCAGAGAGGAGGGAAGGGAAGCCAGCGGACGAGCGCACTGCCGAAGAACTTATGGCAGCAAGGGCCAATGTTCTGACCCACCTCCTGCTGTACAACTCAATGTACCTCTAGATCAAATTTGTGAACGGCTGAATGTGGCAGGAATTGCTGCTGCAAGATTAAGAGGAAATGTTGAGGACACTACTCAGCGAGTGGATGCCACTGCTGCTGCTGCATTTGCTAGACTTCCACCTCAAAGTGTAGATCTGGGAGCATTATTTGTGCAGATGCAATCGCAAATGGCGAGCATGTATCAGTCCCAACAGGAGGACACAAGGATCATCATGACTTTGCTGCGTGACAGAGACCAACTGGATTCTCAAAACACTGGTGGTGGTGGCAGAGGGCCTAGTAAGCCTAAGCCAAAACCTCCCAAGGACTATAATCCTGAGAGAAACAAGAAGTCTGTCCTGTAATGAATCAGTATATTGGTTGATATAATATTCATTTAAATATAATAGTTAAATAAGTTCAGCCTGCTGAACTTTAGTTAATATTGAGTCTGCTGGACTTTATTAAATAACCAATTTAATGACTCAGTCGAGAGCAGCAGGCTGAAGTCAACTTAGGTCAGCTTGCTGACACATTCTTTGACAGCCAGCTGACTTCCGTACTCGGTAGCAGCGAACTGCCTAGATACGCATCTAAGTGTGGTGTGCTAGATGAATGGCCAGATGACATCCTTCGGATGGATGGCGATTCGGGATGATGGGAGATGGCGGTGGATTTGGTTAACCGAGGTCCTACCAACGTGGTTAACTCCCGGGTAGGCGGTGCCATCGCACTGGCCGTTGAACAGTAAACTCATTCCATGTACATATGCTAGGTATTGCTCTCGAGTTCGGCATTTGGAAACGAGGCCAACTCTCTTGTACTGCTTACTGGGAGAGATATGAATCCAAGGCGAGAAGCCATTGATATGCACTGTCTCCTAGCCTTGCTTATGTGTGAGTTTACTGATTGCATTATTGATGCTAGTTTACTTCCATTTGATTTACGAGTATTGTCCACTGTTAGTGTGTTGTCTTTTTCTATTTAATCAATCAACAAAAAATACCATAAAGATTACTCGCTGATATAAAGATCTTCATTAATTGTTAACCGCCTTTTTAGTAAGTCGATTCATTACATTACCTGATCAAGTTTCTCGCTGATGTTGAGCAGTGGCTGGAGAACTACCCAGAACTGCAAGATTACGAGAAGGTCAGGCACACTGGTGCTCTACTGAAAGGCAGTGCAGCAGATTGGTGGCTGTATTGGAAAGGAGAGCGCAAGGATCAACAACTGGGTGACCCTACTTAGGTAGAGTTTGTCAAGAAGCTGCATGAGAAGTTTGATGTCATCAATCAACAGAAGGAAGCTGTTTATACAATGATCTCCTTGACAGTGATTCTGCAATGTCTTTCTACGTTCTAGCTCTTGTTTATATACTTGCTACATAAGTGATTTTCTTGGAAGTTACATGTTGATGTGTTGGCACCCAACACATCCCAAAAATTGCCACCTCTTTCTAGAATAATGTACACATGTCCTTTTGACCTAAAAATGGCACATTTGACTTTTGCCACATGGAGTTCTTCTAGGTCCTTCCTCTAACTGCGAAAATGCCTTAGAAGGTTCAAAGAACATGAACCAAGTCACTAGAGTATCTATTTACACTTGTCTCCACACAATACTACTCCAAATATATTCAAAAGAAATAAAATATATGCAAATTAATGTATTATAACCCAAATCACTACAGGCTTTGTGAGGGGAAAATTGTCGAATCTCTTGCGAACCACAACACTGATTGTGATGTATATGCAGTATCATGTACCTGTTTGTGGTGTGCATGCGATCAGGAGCGACGCATTGCGATGGGTCAAATTTGCTGCAGTGCAACCGCGAGCGATGTCTTGCGAGCTGCTGCATGTGCAAGCCGGACAAAAACACATTTTTCGTGCAATTAATGGCGATCTCTCGCGAACAAATTGTACGAGCTAGGGTTGGCTAGAAGACATAAAGTGGAGTTACGCCCCCTAAAGTGGAGGTACGCCTTACCCTTACCTCCCTTTTGTCAGACGGACTCGGCCTGACAAAAACGAGTGGCCATGGCCGACCACGGCGAGGCTTGGCCTTAATTCGCCTCCTCTAGCACTCTATAGGCGTGTGAAGATGTCGCGAGTGTGGGCGCTCTCACAAGAGTGTGCTTTTTTTTTGAGACAAGCAATGGGAAGGTTGAGGGACGGGGCTGGGCAGGGGTGAGTACATACATGGCCGCCATGGCTGGAAGGATAGAAGAGGAGAGGCTCGAAGAGCAAGAGAGGATATGTTGCCAGCTTAGTCGAGTTGCGCGTACTTAGTTCTTTTAGGCGTCCTCTTTGTGGGTGGCAGACATGGTTGTGCAATTTTTAGTATGCGACGTCCAAGAACGCAGTCGACGGTTTTGTTTTCATCGCTCGGCTTGGTCGTTATTGCTCGCCTCGCGAAGGGCATTCTGTCGCCCCCTCATTAACTTTCAATTCTTCATCAGTTGACTTAAGAGAGTATGTGCGGTATATTATTGTCGTCAGTCAAGCGCCCCTCACGTGAATTTTGTAAGGGGGAAATTAGTAAGGGCCCTCGCTTGTGTGAGCGCTTGCCCGTGCGTGTTCGAAATTGCATGTCTACGACGCGAAAGCGTTCCGTTGCGGTGACGCTTCTTCTTTGCGGCCGCCCTTTCGCGATTGCCATAAACTAGGACTTTGCCATAACTTATTCCCCTTTTTTGCTTTCAATTAGAGAGTGGGCTCTTAGGGCACTCTTCATGAGCGGCTATGGCGAGGAGAGGCGAGGCTCCTCCTCACCTGGGCCGCGAGGTAGCTCGTAATGGGGTTGTGGGGAAGGGCGCTCTTGCTTGTTAGAAGGGTTCGTGGGGTCGAAGGCTTGGGAGCGCACGCTGGTGGGCAGCCGTGGCCGCTTGTGGTTGCAGGCGGCCATGGCCGCCTGCTTGTTATGAGGGTGCTAGAGAGAGGGCGGGAAGGGTAAGGAGGAGGCATGGTGGAGGGAGGTTGACGTCGTTAGCGTCGACATCGAGCGTCGACACAGACACGTTCGCGCTGTTTCGACTCTCAAAATTGTCGCGATCGTTTGGAGGGCGTTTGTGAGGGGAAATTGGTCGGTGCCCTCACAAACTTCGGTATTGATCGAGGTTGTGGAGAACGAGGCCTGTTTTGTGTTATGGGAGAGAATAGTTTGTTGACTACCGAGCTAGGGTACTCAGAATGAGGAAGCGAGTCTGTGAATAGCTCCGAGTATTTTGTATTTGTAGTCGTGCTACACACAAAATTTTACCGCTCTTATGGACATAATCTCATACGCGACGTCAAAGCCGGGCTAAGCATGCTGGCTTGGGGGGCTATGCGGATTATCATTAATATTTGCTTTCTTCACAAGTTTCATATGTGCAGTCAGACTAAGGCTACAAGCACCGAAAGAGTTAATAGATGGTACAATTGGAGCCCAAGGTCGAAATCTTCTGCCACCAATTTGTTGCTCAGCCGTTGGTGCACTGGTTAAATTTCTCATTCATATTTCTAGCTGATTGTGCTCAGCCTTACGATATCTCGCCTCAATGATTGAGTCAACAGAAAAGCACTTACCCGGCTGGTCATGAATGCAGGCTCCAACATTGCCTACGCCGATATCCGGTGTGAGAAGAGCTGCGAGGACACCTGCTATGAGCAGAAACAAAAAATCTGGTAATTTTAGCGTTCAGAAGCTTATGATGACTCGTTTACTACATTATTTTGGTTCACATGTACTTTTAAAATGCCCTGCAAGTCTCACATAGTACGTCCAGGTGACTGGTCGGACTGTCCATTCGCGCCATGTGAGCTGATGAATGATCCAGTCAAGCATGTGATTGCAAGACTTTCCTCCGTCAAGCACCAAATTACGTGGGCCTGGAGCAAGAGCTGTGCCAGTCGGATTTTCTTGGTTTTCATATCCAGTCAAGGAGAACGTATCTGTCATAGGACCTGGCCAGACTCCTCTGCCTGCCAACCTTCTTGGCCGCTTCATGGGAGATGGAGATTTCGTTTGGGAGTTCGAACGGCAGGAGTCCGGAAACTACAGGTATCATATTAGTCAATGAACTGGGCTCCTGATTTCAGCTGCAGCATTTGTCAAAGATCTCACTCATACTTCGTCTTCATCGTCACACCGCATTTCTCAGTTGACCACTTATCCGGGGCATTTCTGCAGCATTTTGCATGACGGAGAGCTTTTTGCGACATACACCATGCATCCAGACACAAGCTTCTGCCCGGAGCTAATGGTCAATCTCGAGTCCCGGTACAGGTACGCCTTGCGTTCCTTCCCTGACAGGGCAATTTGTAAGAACCCTGGCTTTCTAGTTGAGACTTGCGAAGCTCAATGTCATGGCGGAAAGCGTGTGGACGTCTGACCTGCTGGTACAGTGACCAGTTCGAGTGCAGGTGGATCACTCAAGCAATGCTGTTGGGGGTTGTGCAGATGCAAAGCCGAGGACACAGACCGCATACGGCTGAGGACAGCTCGCTGGCAGGATGGGTCTGTCACTGAGGAGATGTACGACAGCATTGGAGCCCAGGTGACTCGCGCTGCCGTCGTTGCCACCTGCTCTGACGCTCTTGAAGCCCCTTCCGATTAGTGACACTGGCCCGGAGGACAGTGTCAGTATCGGGGGCTAAAGTCTCGTGGCAATGCATGCAGTCTGGCACAGGCCCCGTCCTCCGCTAGTGGGAGTTGCAACATGAAGTGGTGCTGCCCGGTTGTGCACTTGGCAGGGCAATTTCATGCACTACGCCATCATCAACAACACGCTGTATCGCCGCTTCCCGGCTCATAACGTCCCCTACCACGAACTTCTGGAGAAAGTGCTGCTTGCGGTCCTGCGGAAGGTGAAGCTTCCTGACTCAGAGTTTGCTTTCAAAGGCTGTGATAACGGCACAGCGTCTCTGAGGTGGGTCCATGGGGGTGCACAGACCCTCCCCACATGCAGCTCCTCGGGCAGCCCGCTTGCGCTGAATTGCAACAAGAGATCATGCGACTGGCTGGCTTCCTGGCTGGTTGGCTGGGGTGCTAGAAGCCCTTTCAAGCAGTGTTGATGTCGGCGGGGGTACCCCCTCCCCATTCGTTTCGTCATTTCCAAGCCTCTGATTTTGTGCAGCTCTGACGGGCCACCGACGCTTGCATTCTCAACAAAGGAGGCTGACATCGACATCTTGATTCCGTCCGGTTACTTGATGTGGGACCTGATGAGCGGCAACTACGTCAGGGTAAGTGGGAAAAACCTCAATGGTGTGCGAGCCCCCCCCACTGCAGCTGCGGGAATTCCTCTGAGGAGTCTTTACCAGGAGTGTTGTGCTGTGCTGTGCCTGTCTGCGTGGCATAGTTGAGATATTGACCCCAAGGCTAACAGCGTGATGTGTCTGCTTGACTACTACTATAGGGACTGAGGACGTCTTGGTCCTGTCGGTCATACAGTCTGTGAAAAGCTTGTCCTGTCTCACTATGACTCGCCTTTGGCTGGAGTGAAATGCCGTCTCGTAGCCTGAAGAAGTAGGCGTGGCTGCTATTGCCCTGTGCGGCCCCCAGCTGCCGCCGGTGCATGCGGAGAGGCCAGCTCGCCCATTGCAAGACGAGCTCGCACTGAGCTTGCTGCAGCTTGCACATTGGTCGGGGGAACCTGCCACTGTGCTCTTGAAGCCTCTGCCACATGTCTCATTCCTAGATGTGGGTTTGCATTGTGGATTTGGAGCTGCAGGGTGCCACGAGCCTGAAGCCCTGGACAGCCCGGAAATCCAAGTGCTACTTTGTCGGCACCAACACAGGCTACCTGCATGTCTCCAATCCCAGGCATCTGTGGCTCACTCCACGCTTCCGCGCGGCCATGCTGGCGAGGGATCACGAGGACATCCTGCAGGTCAAGGTCATGGTGGGCAACAAGAAAATGATCACAGACGTAAGCACGAGCTGTCAGCAGAGGGGACTAGCTGGGCCTGCTTGCACAGGGCTTGGCTTGCACAGGCATTTTGCTCTCCTGCCTGATAATTCTGTTCCGTCGTTTCTTCACCTCCACCTGCGACAGGCGTCACATTCAGCGGGTCAACCGCTTTCCCATTGCCGCAGCAAGCTTCCAGCAGCTCCTGCTGGTCCTGGGAAGGGGGTAGCGGCGGTGAGACTGGGGGTCTCTCTTCTGCAGTGTGGTACCCTCCACCCCAGGCAGACGTTGACGTGCCAGACGTGGCCTGTGGAGGGCACACTTCTTTGTCCCATGCGCTCCATGGGCAAGACTGGGTACCTGGTGGTGATGTAAATCCACGGATCTGCTTTTGAAGCACCACAGCCGATCGGATGTCCGGGCTGCGTGCGTGATCTTTCACTCGGTTGACTGGCTCCACTCCAGCAGCATTCGGAGTTATTTGTTGCAGGGACCTCGTGAAGGCACCTCCGCACCTTTGCCCGTAGCTCATAGGTGCCCCACAGGGCACTGCGCTTCAGCATCCATAGGTGGACCTGCGACACTGAGCAACTTTCTGCGACCCGAGGAGGACTTGACCAAGGGGGTTAACCGGTCGTGTCTCTGAGCGGTGCAGGAGGCTGAAGTTGCAGCCCACAAGCTGAACCTGACGATATGATATTTCCCATCCCGTGCGCCGGAGCACAAGTGCCTCGTTCATATCGATGGGAACGCGGCCTCGTGGCGGATGGGGAGCGAGATGACGGAGGGCCACGTGATTCTGAAGCAGAAGTCGCCTTACGCCGAGCACTTCTACGACCTCCTGGAGCCGTGTGTCCACTTTCTTGAGGTGAGCCCTGCACCCGCTGGCACGTGGGATGCCGGGACAAGCTGGTGCTCAGGGGTGCAGGTGCTAGTGTCTGAATATCTTATATCAGTTGGGAAAGCTGGACCCTTACTGTATCGTAGTGCCTGCTTCTTTTGCCCTCCCTCGTCTCCTGCATGAGGTGGCTGCTAGAGAGGGGGTTCTATTGTTCTGGTTTTCCTGTATTCACATCAGGCACCAACAGGTTTCTTCAGTAGGCTGTTCAGGCAGTATCTGGCTTGAGGTAAGCTGATTACCACGTGGTGAGTTCTGCTCTCATTGTGTTGGTGTCAGGACCTGTTGTTTCACCTCCTCGTCACCTCTTCATCCATGCCCCCCATGCAAAGAACATTCCAATGCAGGTCGTCGCACTCACGCTGAGATTTGAGCTTCAGGCCTGAAGCTGTACACGAGTTGCAGACTGGTGTTAGACGTGAAAGACCGCGGCATGGCCCTTGCCTCTGCCGATGTTAGTGGATAGTGGTCATTGGAAAGTGCAATCAAATAATTCGTCAAATATTCTGAGCTGCCCTGGGGCCTGAGATAGCATCCTGTTGCAAAATTGTAACATGCAAAGTGCCTTGGGAATTTGTTACCAGATGGAGCATTATATGGGAGATCTCGTCGCCAAATCTAAGTGGGCGCTTACACATGAGACGGTGTCGAGGGAGATAAGGGATTCAGCCTTCAGCTTCGCAATGTCGGTATGTCTTTCATACTGCCCATCTCGCTCTTTTTGGGCCACAGTGCTAGCTTCGCTGAAATTGACAAGCTATTCATCGTGGATGCGTACCAAACGTCTCTGTGGCATAGACGGTTGTGTGTTCACGAAGTATTGACGATTTGTTTGGGGATGGGTGGGGCTCATTGTGCCTTGCAGAGGCTCGTGGAGGAGGAGTTGATGTGTTACATGGCATACTTGATGAATGCACTCAGTAAAACTTCAGCTTCTCCGGTGAGATTGAGGGAAAATATGACATTTGTGCCCGATGAAGGGATAGCCTCGGCACCCGCTTGTATTGATATGGATATTTGAAGCCGGTGGTGATGTAGGCACTAAGAATTTTGTGCGTACAAGCAAATTGTGCGAGTACTTTTCCCGATACTCTTACTGCACTGTGTGGATCCTCTTGCTCGTGAATAAAGTGATGCATTGTGGGACACAACGAGGTGCACGAGCTCACAGACTGTTAACTACTTATTTTATAGAAATTGATATGTAGCTGATTATATTTAGATACTTATGAGGGGGGCCGTCATGCAGCCAGCATTGACTGCCAACTCAATGGGGAAAGATACAATAATTGACTGCAAAGCAATGCAATCCACCATGGAGCGGAGGAAGAAATTTCTGCCTTGCCATGATATTTATTAGTTTGTATGCGTACATACTTGCAACGTGTTTATCCTTCCATCAAGTGTGCAAAGCCGACTATGGCTGCCCAGGACAGCTGCATCATGGCATTCTAAATGAATGCATTTAATTGAATTTCAGCCTCTAGTGATGGGAAATGTGACATGTGCCCAACGAAGGGATAGCCTCAGCATCCCCTTGCTATTGGTGATATAGGCCTATTTTTTTTTACGTTGAAGAACAAGATCGCACAATGCTTCCTGCAGAGCGTAGTCATAACATTTCGATGCACCATAAGACACCACGAAGTGCTAATCCAAGCTTAAAAATTGGACCCTTCGTCATGCACATGCTCCTGGAGGAATCATGCAGCTAGCCTTGAGTACCTTCACCACTTTTTTGTAAATTTGCTTCAAGTGCGTGCTGTGAACCCAAGATTTTGTGCAATGCAGTTGCCCTCTCTTAAATTTGAATTTTTAATAAAGACGAAAGGGTTGAAATGGCTAGCAAAAGCAACTTGTCTTGCTGCAATGAATGGTACTTTTGTTGGCTAGCACGACCACTTGCCACATACTTTTAACAAAGTTTGAGAGGACAAGTGCACGACAGCACTAGTATATGCGGTAGTTTATTGTCGTCAGTAAGGCGCCCCTCATGTAACTTTTGTGAGGGGGAAATCAATAAGGACCCTCGCTCGTGTGAGCGCTGGCCCGTACGCGTTCGAAATCGGAGATTCACGACGCAAAAGCGTTCGTCCTGAACGCTTTTTCTGTGCGGCCCCAGTGCGGCCCGCCCTTTCGCGACTGCCATAAATTAGGCTTCCGCCATAACTTATTCCTCTTTTCGCTTTCGCTTAGACAGTGCGCGCTTTTCGTGAGCGGCCATGGCGAGGAGGAGCAAGGTGGAGCCTCGCCTGGGCCGGGAGGTAGCTCGCCATGGGGGCGTGGGAGAGGGCGCTCTCCCTTGTTAGATGGGTTTGTGGGGTGACAAGGTCAGGAGCGCCTGCTGCTGGGCAGCCATGGCCGCTCGTCGTTGCATGGCTGCCTGCCTATTATTAGGGTGTTGGAGAGAGAGAGAGGGTGAAGGGGGAGTAGGCATGGAGGGAGGGAGGGAGGGTTGTTAGCGCCGACTTGGAGCGTCGACAGCGTTCGCGCTGTTTCGACGTGTTGTTTGTCGGGATCGTTAGAGGGCATTTGTGAGGGGAACATTGTCGGTCCCCTCACAACTTCGATATCAATCAAGTATGTGGGGTAGTATTATGTTAGGTCGTACCACCTAGGTTTGGCCACGCCATGTCCTTGTGGGATACTTGACCATTTTCTGGCAGCATTTCTGAAGCTGTGTTGTCATACGTTGTTACTCTTTGCTTTTAGCTTGTGTAAGAACCTACCACAAACAAAAATATTTCTGCCAAATTTTATGGCTAGATTTAGCTAACGTTAGTGAAAATAAAGTTGTCATTGATCCGAATCAATGCGTGAGACTAGATCCGTTGTGCAATATGGTCAAGGTAAAGTCTGGCAACCAACCACATGTTCAATGCTTGTGTAAGTTATTTCCTAAAGTGTTCATAACATGTTTCTTTGCATAGGCATTAACTGAAATTTAAAACTAGCTCATCTATGTGATTTGCAATCGTATTCCGTATATATCTAGAATAGGTCACCAGCAACTACCTGTGGAAGGCATACACTATATAAATAACTAGTTGATGCGATTGCATAAGGCCACATATACTTCGAATTGCACCACTGACAAACAAGCTATACCAATCTAACGACAAAGCGTGGCACTCGACCAGATGAATAATGATATGAGAAGTAGCACCCTTGTCCACCATATAACATATTTGCAGCCCATAAGGCGACTCCATCTAGATGAACAAAGAGTGGTCGAGAAGGAACGCAGTGATCTCAACTTCCATTCTGTTGGAGCAGATCACATTGGACCAAGTTTTGATCTCGTGCCCCTTTGAAAAGCACCTCGTCAAACGGAAATACGATCGCTCCGCTGCAATAAGAAGACAAAAAGGGCAGGCAACATAGCGTGTAAGCAGCTCGTTGACAAATCTCCTCATAGAGACCTTGAAGATATAAGCAGCATGCATTGTATCTTCAGAAAATACATGCTCTCACGCCTGATCACAGAAACACTGCCGTTTTCTCCTAGGGGAAATAGGAGGTAATGACTGGGAACAACCTAGGGGAGGGCCGGTGTAAAGGAAAAGCAATGCTTACAGCCAGCCGTTCATCGTATTTAGTTGCAAGATACTCTGTGACAAATTGGCATTCATGAGAGCAATGGCACTTTCATGCACATGCACAGCACAGCATGACTTCAGGAGCATGATAATCTCCAGCACACTGCAAGATGTCACTAGGGGGTACAGAAAATAAATAGTAAATCAGTACAATAGTGTAGTTGTAAGTACACACCACATCAGCTACTATGGGCACTGCCCCCTCACTTCTGCAGCCAAAGGAGGAAGAGAAGTACAACTGCAAGAGGAAAAGAGCTCTCCACCTAGAGCCAGTGAGAGAAAGAGCGGGTCCCCACATGCCCAAATGGGACGTTAGCAGAGAGTCACTTGGCAACCAGAAATAGGCGGCACTCACCCGGCACGCCCTTGAGGAAGCACTCGAAATTGAGCGCGTCCAGCTCATTCACCACGTCCTCCAGATTTGTGACTTCCCAGTGGTGGAAGTGGTGGTACTCAAACTCCAGCACAGACACGGCCCCCGACTCCAGCGTCTTCCGCGCGCCCTGCAGCACCAGCGGGTCAAACCTGCCCCACTCGCCACCGCCCCAGCCAAACCCGCAAGTTGCCCCCCTCTGTCCGTCAGACGCGGCCGCGCATTCAACCAACAACTCCAGCAGAAACAAGTCAGTCACCCGGTCAGTCGTCCCTCTCAAGTGCAAAATCGCCTCCCCCTACTTTGTCCCCTTTGCTGACCACCTCACGGCAGCCTACCCCCCAGCGGCAGATTTAAGAACCTGAACCCCACCAGATGCCCAAACCGCCGGAGCTTCTAGGCAACCACAGAAGCACTCACTGCGGCAGCGTGTGGCACCTGGCATACACGCCTTCCTTGAGAACCTTTGAAGCTCTGTCTAGAACCTGCATGCCAGGCCCTTTTACTGGAGATTTTACATCTAACCCAGCGGCACCAGTTCCTCACAAACACACGAACACACACACACACACACACGAACACACACACACAGAGAGAGAGAGAGAGAGAGATGCACATATCAGACCAAGGGCCACGACAGGAGAGAACAAAAGGCTAGCCAGAGGAACGAGTGGTCGGCTGTGCCGTGGTCGTTGACCCACCCCTCGGTGTCAATCTTGAGGATGTGCATGTGCCCAATCTTGAGGTCCCGCACGAGGTCGTCCACCGACACCACCTGCACGTCCGAGGTGTTTGCCGTGGAGCTGGTGCCCAGGCTGTGCACCTCGTCTCCTGGCCTGCATGCCGAGGAAGGGAAGAACAAATGCCGCCACATCAGACGGCACACAAGGCACAGGATACGAGACTTGACAGACGGTGAAGGGTTACACATAAGGCTCTGCCACTGTTCTTGGGGAGGCTTGAGGATGCTCCGCGCCAAGTGCAGAACCCGACGGACAAGCCAAACAACGAGAAGGCGAAGATCACAGGGGCGGGCTGGGGAGGGAAGAAAACAATATGACCCACAGAACCCTGGCAGGCCCCTCCTGCCACCCCTTCGCAGACAGCTGCAACCACCGGAACTGACAGTGGGCAGATTGTCCACTTAATGCTTCCATGCGTTCGAGACAACAGCATGAACACTAACATCTGGAACTGAGTTTGGCGGGTGTCAGCTTCCTGCTGCAGTCTGCTGCTGCGACACCTGCTGCTGCCGGTGTCTAATATGCCGCTGCTGTGTGGGCAGGTGTGCAGAAAGCCCGTGCTAAATGGAAGTCCTCTCAATACAGACAAGCCTCTCGAGATTCAATCAAGGACCTGGCTTCCAAATCCCAGTTGATACGCCCTGGCTGCAAGGTGTCATAAGCCATCAGACATGTCCAAACCTCCAACGATGAGGATGCCACCGCGCTTTCAGCCGAGCATGCAGGACGAGAGATCTCTAGAGAGAGGGAGAGAGGGAGAGAGGGAGAGGGAGAGGGAGACGGAGAGAGGGAAGAGAATGAAAGAGAGAATCACGGGCAAGGCGCACCTGGTGTCGACAAACTTGGTGACATAGGAGGCATTGCTGGCAGCCATGCGGAAGACCTCCAGCCGGGGGTACTCCGACCATTTCTGCAAACAATGAGCGGCCAATAGGCCGGGGGCAAAGAATGAGCGCCACGCCCCGCTACCTGCCGGTGGCTATACTTACGGGCACACATTTCAGTCCTTTCTTTGATGGAAAGGGTGACTGCACTCCGGGGCCCTCCAAGTCCTCCCTTGAGAGGAGTACGTACAGTGCAGGAGGTGAGGGGGCAAACAGAGTGGGTGCTCGGCGCGCGAGATGTCTGCACACTCCACCACATGTCACATGCGGCTCCACACCTCGCTGCCATTGCTGAAAGGGGAGAGGGAAAAGAGTGGGGGAGGAAAGGGGAGCGAGGGGGGGATGTGAATACCCGGAACTCCCGCAGTAGGTTGTACGTGTGCTTGGATGGCTCCAGGGCCAGGATCCTGGGCACTTCGGTCGTCTTTGCATCTGAAAGTGCATGCAACAAAAGGCGCGATATGGGCAGCGGAAATTCATTTCATTATCAGGTATCCCATACAGATCATGATAGTGCAGTCTGTGAGGCCTTGCTGCCCTGCAAAGGCGTCATGAGTATGCAATGATTGGTAAGCTGCAAGTTGGAGGGTGGAACAAATAGCACCCCAGGGAGATGTGAAGACAAGTCAGAAGGAGTAAACACAGCGTGAACAAGAAGTTCGATGACAGGGTCCATATCGGCACAGCTGTTCGTTGACATCATCTGTGGTGATGGGACGAGGACGAGGAAGTTCAAGTCTCCTATGATACTTGGGGTAATTCCAAAAGACACCAAATGCTATGAGTGGCCACACAAGGGGGGGGGCAGCACCAGTGATGGTAAGATTGCTCTTGACGGCTCCCATCTAGCTACTAATCCTGCAGCTGCACCTACACCCTCGTGTCTTTCGCCTCCACTTGCTTCAGCCACGACGACTGACCGCTGCATGAGAGCCATCATCTTATGCTGAGCTGGAAAGATCGAAGAGAGTGGAGGAAGGAACTGGAAGCAATGACCTGAGGGCTTGAAAAAAAGGCCGAAGGGAGTAATTTGAAGGTACTCTTGATCGATGAGAGGCATGCAGGAACTGCAGAAGAGGATATTGAAAGGGTGAAAGTAAAGAACTGAAGTGCGTCAACGACCTGCTTATAACAAGTGAAGGTAGTGAAGAACAGCTTGTGAGGAAGGGAAGAGAGGAATTGGAGGAACAAAGGGACTGCAAGAGGGTCTCCACCCACCAGTCAGGAGAAATCTCTTCATTTCCTCGTTGCAGTCGCCGCAAACTCCGCACATAATCCACTCTGTGAAGACCTCGCTGTACCTCTTCCGTAAGTATGCACCCCATGATTTTGGTTCCACTCCATACTGCGGGGACCAGTATGCCATCCACTTGGCAACATTGTAGCCTGCATGCATTCCATGCAGGACAAGGGCGAGTGACGTGGCAGGTGAGGAGTTTCCAGAGGTGGCGAAGGAGGCACGGAAACCTGCAGCTTCTAGGCCTCAGTCAAGACATAACCACCTTCTGTGAAGATACATTCTCGTGATTTCCGCCCTAAACCAGAGCGAAGGAGTGAGGTGGCAGGATGATATCTCAACCTTTAAGAAGTTTAGAGGCATAAAAGGAGATCTTTAAGGTTTTCAATACGAACACTAGGTAATGTGCATTCCATGACTGCCCCCTGGCTGGAATGCTTGCTGTCCATCACTCCGTCAGAGCGTACCGGCAACTCACTTGGCCACAACAATGCTGAACCCACAAGGTAGCTTCTCTGACTTTTGGGCGCCCACGACATTTACAGACGCCATCATTACGGATAAGTGTAGAAGTTTGCAAAGAAGAAGAGCTAGCTACGGCTGATTTGAGGTAAGTGGACCAGAAGCTGAGATGGACTACCTTTATTCGCTCCTATATTCACAAGCGTCATTTGGCTACTTGGGGGCCAGATGGAAGCAACGAATCGTTCGAAGTTCACAGGTTCGGCACACCCGAGGCCCTTGTCTCTCTGGTAAATGATCTGCGTTTCTTGCCTTGCAATCGATTCCGTACTGCAACTACGATTTCCTAAAACAAGCGGCTCCTTTTGAAATTCAAGAAGCGTTATGTCTGAATCCTCATCAGCCTTTCTCGGCTCTACCTCCAACTCAGATTCAGCTTGGGAATTGGCGGAGCCTGCTACCAAATGCTGGTTACTCTCTTTCGCCACTGGCTCCTCCAACAGCTGCTCGTCTCCAAGCTGCACATCGCTGTTAGACGTGTGCACAGTCGTATGCCCGCTTTCAACCATTGTCAATCTGTACGAAACAAAGCCACCAAATAGAAGAAGCCCAAGCAGGGCAGCCGTTGTCGGCCATGATTCTTTTTGTGGGAAGTTCTTCATGGCTGCTACGCGATACGTCCACATGAGTGATCCAACGAATGGCGCCAGCAGCCACTTCCCTTTACTCCCACAGTAGTCCGAAAACAAAAGGTCATGCACTACTGCCCAGGACGTGCATGCTTAAGCCAACCCATCGCATGGATTATGTCTCTTTAAAGCTTGGTACCCATATATGCAGAATGCAAGAACGAAGCGATTGCGATATATGAAAACAATGGATATTTTACACATTACATGTTTGTCGTGCCTACACGTGTCGAGTCCGGGGCACGAGTATAATTATCCTGCACGTCTTCAACCTGGTCGACGTATCGGTGAATTTGTCGCGTCGTGCCTAACAGTGTCGGTCCCTCGGCAGGTGCGTAGTCCTCCAGCAAGTGTGCCTTCAACCTGGTCGATGTGTCGGTGGCCCCCCTCACATGTGGGCAAACATGGTCGATTGACCTTCGCACGTGTGAAAAGTCTTACCAAGGTTCACCCATCTCTGGGCTCCTGAACTTGCACTGTGCAACCATGACCAACACTCAAAGCAATGTTCTCCTTCACCCAGCTCTCACCATCTGCTCATCTTAAGACTTAGCAAAAAAAAAAAAAAATACTTGCCTTGCCTTAATTCCTCTTACACCCCTCAGCTGGCACAAGGCGTGGCTGGCACCAATTCCTCGGGCACAACCCTAACCGTAGGATCAAGATTTGGCAAATGGCATAGCGAGCAATTCTGCACGTGGTCTCTCATGGTTTTACCATCAGAACCTTCCAAATCTAACACACCATTGTCAAACGCATGTTTCACGCGTAAGGTCACTGCACCTAAACTGGTGTCGATGGTGGTCTTGGTCTGGCGCTTGCGGTAGACGAAGTCTCCGTCTTGAATCTGCGTCATCTGCAGGCGGTAGCTCCCGTCTCGCGTCCTGGCACAACGCTGCGTATCTCTTTTCTGCTGTAGTGAAACAAATAGATAAAGTACTTAGTGAAATATAATATTTCATCTATTCAAGACAAGGATCTTTGAACACAAGTGGTAGCTTCTTGAAAGAGAGATGGCTTCTTGAAAATTAATATATTTCTGGATTTTGGCAAGTACAAGAGTGATTCTCCAATGTCTTTCTATGTTCTAGCTCTTGTTTATATACGTGCTACATAAATAATTTCTAGGAAGGTGTATGTTAATGTGTTGGCACCCAACACATCCCAAAACTTGCCACCTCTTTCTAGAACAATGTACACATGTCCTTTTGACCTAAAAATGGCACATTTGACTTTTGCCACGTGGAATTCTTCTAGGTCTTTCCTCTAACTTCGAAAATGCCTTAGAAGGTTCAAAGGACATGAACCAAGTCACTAGAGTACCTATTCACACTTGAATCCACACAATACTACTCCAAATATGTTCAAAAACATTAAAATATATGCAAATTAATATATTATAACTCAAATCACTACATCACCCCCCGGACAGAAAAGCGACGTCTCGACGCGTCAAGTCAGGTCTAACACATGTGGAGCAGACTAGTCAACAGCTTCAAGCCAGATGCCACACATGTGAAGAGGATTAGTCCAAGGTGCCAAGTCAGGTGCTACACATGTAAGGTAGACTAGGCAAGGTCGTGGGTGGTGTGACCTTATTGGCTAGCCTACTCCTTGATGATATATAAAATTGTACAAGTTGGCCCAGAATCTGCCACGAACTCAAAAATTTATAGCGTCCACAGAATTGCTTCAAATCTGAAAATTCTAAGGCCAGACGGATTGCGTCGCAAAACTCTACCGGGTCACCAAATTTGAGAGCATTCTAATTTTTGGAGTGTCATTGAGAGCTTAGAGAGTAGGCACTCCAAATCTGTGCAGAAACTTCTGAAAATCATAAGTCCTTCCATACTTCTCCAAATTTCGCAAACTAAGTCTCAAACTAGGCGCTGTAAAATGTTCTACCAGAGTCTTGAGTTTCAGAGCATTCCAAGTTCAGGGGAGGGCACAATGTCAGAAGGCATATTCTGCCCTAACAATGCCAGCAGCTTGACTCCCTTCTACTTAGAGCATTATATCTCTCTCACTAGTGCTCCAAATTGAGCAAACTTGGACTCTAAATGACCGGCTACGTATGGACTACAGCCAGGTAAATTTTCAAAATTTATTATGCAAAGACCTATCACCAGTAGCAGTTTTAGTTTTCTGTCCAGAAACAGTGAGAGTGTCTAATGTCAATTTTTCCTCTTTCTTGTTCTTGCAGGCTACCTCCAAGGGGTCTTCTGCTGCTTCTTGATGGTGGCAGGCTGCCTCCCTGAAGTCTTTGGGCTTCTAGTAGAGAGACGTGGGGCTGGTCCAAGATGGGGTTGGCGGTATGGAAGCGATTCAACTTTCTCTGAACTTTATCAAGGTAGTGCGCCGCCACCCAACTATTCTCCGAATCTGGATATCCTTTCCACTTGATCAAGTATTGCTGCTGTCTCCTGAAATTTCTCATAGCCACTATGTCTTCCACTTCGTACTCCAAATGATCATCCACTATTGTTGGGGCTGGTGGGGTTGTCACACGTCCTGGGAACTTGTTGTCGGGTTGCACATATGGCTTGAAGAGGGAAGCGTGGAATACGGGGTCGATGTGCATAGTCTGGGGAAGTTCTAGCTTGAAAGCAACGGGGTTGACTTGCTGGATAATCTTGAAGGGTCCCAAATACTTGGGAGAGAACTTGCTGCCGGCAGGCCTGTTGTTCAGGGAAATGTTCTTGGATGATAGTAACACGTTGTCACCCACTCTGTACGTAATTTCTCTTCTGGATCTGTTCGCCACTCTTGCTTGAGCATCTTGCGCGTGTTGTAGAGCTTTCTTCGCTGCTGTAAGGGCTGCTTCTAATGTCTCCATAAAATCTGTGGCTGCAGGTACTTCATCATGGCCAGCCGTGAAGCTCAGTGGCGTGGTCGGATGGAAGCCATAGTTGAGGAAGAATGGGGACTCTTGGGTAGAGGCCTGCGTAGTGTTGTTGTAGGCAAACTCGAGGGGGGTCAAGTACATGTCCCAGTCTTGCTCGAGGGTAGACACGTAGGCCTTTAGAGAGGTCTTTAGGGTACGATTCATACGCTCGGTTTGCCCATCTGATTGTGGGTGGTAGGCAGTAGACATATCCAGCGATGTACCCAAGTTCTTGAAGAGATTTTTCCAGAAATGGCTTGTGAATCTTGGATCTCTATCTGACACAATTCTTGATGGTAGTCCATGGAGTCGGAAGATGTTGTCAAAGATGAGTCTTGCAAGTTGTGGTGCTGTAGCCTTAGTCGTCGTGGGAATAAAATGAGCCATCTTGGTAAGTCTGTCCACCACCGTGAGTATTGCATTATGGCCTCGAGGTGTCACGGGCAAGTCCACGATAAGGTCCATTGAGATGTCCGTCCATTGTCTTTCGGGGATTGGTAGTGGTTGGAGGAGTCCTCCCGCCTTTTGCGATGATGGCTTGATTCTTTGGCATGTGTCACAGCTCCTGCGGTACTCCTTGACTTGCTTAGACATGCCTGGCCAGCAATAAGTCTCGGCTAGAACGCCCGTGGTCCTTTGGATTCCAAAGTGTCCTCCAAGAGGGTTGTTGTGTGCTTCTCGTAGAAGCAAGAGCCGGAGGTCTAAGTCATTAGGAACACATCTCTGGCCCGTATCTTGCCTCACCCAATAATTGCCTTCTTGCTTCGTGTATGGGTCCAAGACTGCTTCTCCGTTCTTGTAGTAAGGGTCTCTTTCATAGGCGGCTGACAATTGACCTTCCAGATCTGTCTTCAGGGATGTCATCACTGCGTTTAATTGCAGTCTTGAGAGGGGGTCAGCTTGGTTTGTCTTGCCGGGCTGGTACTGAATCCTGATGTTGTATTGTTGCAAGTATCCGCTCCATCTTGCTTGTCTCCTTGAGAGATACGGCTGCGTCTGGAGCTGCTTCAACGCTTCGTGGTCTGTAGTGACCAGCACCTTGCGTCCTTCAACATAGCAGCGCCAAACCTTCAAGGCATGTACAATCGCCAATGCCTCTCGCTCCGTGGTTGTATAATTTTGCTCGGCCGGATTTAGCTTTCTTGACTCGTAGGCAATGGGCTGCATTCCCTTGCCTTGGTCTTGAAGCAAGATTGCTCCTATTGCATAGGAAGATGCATTGGTGATGACGTGGAAGGGCCAATCTGGGTTTGGACTTGGGAGGTGAGCATCGGGGATGTCGTCAGTCTTTGCTTCAGTTGTTGGAATGCTTCCTCTTCTTTCTTGGTCCAAACATATGGCTTGTCCTTCTTGAATAGATCCGTGAGAGGGGTTGCTATGTGCGAGAAGCTCTGGATAAATCTCCTGTACCAATTCGCAAATCCCAAGAATGATTGGAGTTCTTTCTTGGTCGTGGGGGTTGGCCATTCCTCCACCACCGTGGTCTTCTTGGAGTCCATCTTGATGCCATCAGCAGTCACGTGGAGACCTAGGAACTCCACTTCTTGTTTGGCAAACTCGCACTTTGACTCCTTTGCAAATAGCTTGTTTTGCTTCAATACTTCGAGGACTTCTTTCAAGTGTCTCGCATGCTCTTCAAGGGTCTTGCTGTAGATAAGGATGTCTTCGATGAATACCACCACAAATCTGTCCAACATGGGCTGAAATATGGTGTTCAACATAGTCATGAAAGTTGCTGGCGCGTTGGTGAGTCCAAATGGCAGGACCATGAACTCAAAATGTCCATATCTTGTCCTGAATGCCGTCTTCTCTATGTCCGGTTCTGCGATGCGAATCTGGTGGTAGCCGCTCCGTAAGTCAATCTTCGTGAAGTACTTGGCTCCAACCAGCCGGTCCATGAGCTCATCCATGCGCGGCAGCGGGTATCGATTCTTGATGGTGATCTTGTTGAGGGCGCGATAGTCCACACACATCCTCAAGGTACCATCTTTCTTCTTGACAAATAGCACCGGGGCTCCAAATGGCGACTTGCTAGGTCGAATGAAGCCATGCTCCAGTAGCTCCTTGATTTGCTTCTTGACTTCGTCTAGCTCCGTGTATGACATTTTGAACGTAGGCCAAGAGATGGGCTTGCTTCCGGGCTCCAACTCTATCTTGTGGTCTATGAATCTCTTGGGGGGTAAGCCCTTGGGTAATTCCGGGGAGAATACTTCTTTGTAGTCCTCTAAGACCTCTTGTATCTCCTTGGGAACGGGACTGCCTTCTTGACTCTCGATGTCTTTCTTGATGTCTTTTGGCGTGATCAAGGCCAAAAGAAGCTCGTGTCCCTTCCTCACAAGTCTCTTGAGTTGGAGGGCGGACAATAGTATCTCGTGTGCCGGCTTCTTGATGTCTTGGGTCTGGATATTCTGGATTGCGCGCAAAATACAGATTCTTGAAGTGATGTCATTCTTGATCTTGATAGTACCGGTCCTCCAATCAACTTGGGGGTTGTGCTTGGTCAACCAAGGCGTCCCTAGGATGACGTCGTACTTGCCCAATTGCATGGGGGAGAACACTACTCTATCCTTGAAGGACTTGATAGAGAGTGCCAAGGGGTACGTCTTCTTGGAAGGGGTAGTATAGGAGAATCCATCGGGCATCATAATCTCCTCGTCGTGGTCAAGAGTTCGCATAGTAATTCCGTGCTTGGTGGCGAAATCTGCAGCAATGAAGTTGCCTTGAGCTCCGCTATCCACCAAGATGTGGACCTTCTCTCCTCCAAGGTAACCTCTCAAACTCATTGGGGCTGGAACGTCGTCTTCAACGGGGGTCTCCACCTCACTTGGCTTGTTGCCTTCCGGTGAAGTGGGTCTTGGGGTGGTAAGCTCCTGGCCTACCGGCGCTGTCCGTTTTTTGACAACTTATTGGGGCATGAGAGTGCACGATGGCCCTTTTCCTTGCAATAAAAGCATAGTCCAGTTGTCATGAGAGCTTCTTTTTCAGCTGGGGAGAGTCTTGCTTTCACTCCTTGCTGGTTTCTTGCATCATAAGTGTCATTGGAGGGTCTTCCACTCTTTCGGGCAGCCGCGGGGTCCCTTTTAATAACTCCAATTTCCATGGGTGTGGGTCCAGATTCGGATGTGGAAGGGGCTGCGTACATTCGCGTCGCCGGTACCCGTGAAGATGGAGGCACGGAGTGCTTGAAATCCAAGGTATCCATCTTTTGGGCCACTTCAATGATCTTTGTGAAGTCCGTCAAGTCGCGTAATTCCACTTCCTTTGCCACCTTGGGCTTGAGGCCAAAGATGTAGCGGTCAATCTTCTCCTCGAGAAACATGTTGGGGATCTCAAGAGTGAGGGCGTGAAATCTGGATGTATACTCTTGAACGGACGTCGTTTGCTTGAGATGGTGGAGCTTTCTTCGGGTAATCTTGTCCGTATTGATGGGCATGAATTGCTTCTTGAGGGCCTCACAACAATCTGCCCATCTTGCATATGATGGTGGGGGCTCTTGGCCGAGCATGGGGTGCACCATAACTTGATATATAGCTGCTTGATAGTTACGCCACCATGATGTTGCTGCTCCTCTAAGTAAGGTAACGGCAAAGGGAACGTAGTCCTCCTCGGGTACTTCAAGGAACGCAAGGTACGTCTCCACTTGGTAGAGCCATAAATTCAGGTTGGCACCTTTCCCAGGGTTGAAAGTGTCGGCTTAGCCGGACTTGATGAGTTTCCTTGCTCTGGTTGGCTCTTGTGGAGGCGCTTGAGCCGGGGCTGGATTTTGAGCATTGCTTGCAATAGGGGCAACCATGGCAGCCATAGCTTCTCTCGACGCTTGCACGGTTGCTTCATAAGTGGCCAAGCCCACTCGGTTGTGGACGGTCAGTAGGAAGGCTGCCCACTCATTTGCGGGACCTCCTTGTCAACAATATCCATGGACTGGGTGGTATTACTACCAAGAACTGCAAATGGGCATGATTCTATAGTGGTAGTAGTGGAAAAATTGACAATAATGGTCATTTTCATCCCCACCACCGTCCAGGTGACTGCACTCGAAACTGCGAGACAGTTCTTCAACCATGTAGTATGCCAACATGGGCTCCCCTCTCATGTTATCTCAGACATAAACTCTAAATTACATCTACATTTCAAAGAGCTTTAATGGAGTTAATGGGAGTCAAACAACTGCTCAGCACAGCCAACTACCCTCAGACTGATGGGCAGACTGAAAGAATTAACCGAGTTCTGCAAGAGGTGCTGAGAGCGTATATTAACCAAAAACAAGATAATTGGGATGACCTGTTGCCTCAAATTCAGTTTGTGGTCAACAGTGCGGTGCACGCGTCAACAGGAAAGACCCCTTTTGAACTCAGTTTGGGTAGAGTCTCTAAGTCTCCTTCAGATGTGCTAGGGGAGTCGTTAACTTACCCTGAGGGGATTGACAATCGGGTGTCTCTCCAGCTAACTCAGGAGTTTGCTGACACGCTGTCAGAAGTCCAACACAATCTGCACAAAGCCCAAGAAAATCAACAAAGATACGCTAAACAACACCGACGGGACCTGACATTTTCAAAGGGGGATTTGGTCAAACTGCATTCTCAACACCTGTACCCACTTGGTGTGGTCAAGAAAAAGCCTGGTCCGGTCTGGGTCGGTCCATATTCGGTGGTGCGCCGTGTCAATCAGAACGCTTACATACTGAACATGTCAGCAGAATACAAGGATCACCCAATCTCCTGGAATCGTTCATCAAAGGTGACACACTGTTCACAGGTCGGTTACCTGTCCAACCGGGACCACCCTGAGGAACATGAGGTTGAGGAGATTTTAGACGCTCGCTCTGTCCGTCGATCATCTAAATATGTCATGAAGTACCTGGTCAGATGGAAGGGTTACGATGTGAAATGAATTCGACTTACCAAATAGGCGATTAACAATTAATGAAGATCGTTATATCAGCAAGTAATCTTTATGGTATTTTCTGTTAACTGGTTAAACGGCAAAGGACAACACACTAGCAGGGAACAATACTCGTAAGTCAAATGCGAGTAAACTAGCATCAATAATGCAATCAGTAAAACTCATACATAAGCAAGGTTAGAAGACAGTGCGTATCAATGGCTTCTCGCCTTGGATTCAGATCTCTCTCAGTAAGCTGTACAAGAGAGTTGGCCTCGTTTCCAAATGCCGAACTCGAGAGCAATGCCTAGCATATGTACATGGAATGAGTTTACTGTTCAACGGCCAGTGCGATGGCACCGCCTACCCGGGAGTTAACCACGTTGGTAGGACCTCGGTTAACCAAATCCACCGCCATCTCCCATCATCCCGAATCGCCATCCATCCTAAGGATGTCATCTGGCCATTCATCTAGCATATCACACTGAGATGCATATCGAGGCAGTTCGCTGCTACCGAGTACGGAAGTCAGCTGGCTGTCAAAGAATGTGTCAGCAAGCTGACTTAAGCTGACTCCAGCCTGCTGCTTCCGGCTGAGTCATTGAACTGATATTAAATATAAAGTCCAGCAGACTGATTATCAACTAGAGTTCAGTAGGCTGAACTTAATTAACTATTATATTTAAATGAATATTATATCTCTTAATATACTAATTCATCACAATCCCTCCAACTTAACTTGTTGTCGCCTCGACAACATTAAACTGCAGAAGTCTTTAATCAGGGAACTGAACCTGACCAGCCTCCCCCACTGACTACCTATTCAGCCTGTCACCTAGGGGGTTGTTCCTGGGGCTTCAAGATCAGGAGACGGAGATCTGGACCTAGATCTGGACAGCCCTCTAGGTCTGTCAGCTGGCCTTCTAAAGAACCCCGTTTGTTCTAAAGTTGGGCCCCGAGGAGAACAAAGGATAGTAGCCTGCTCTTCAACCACTTAAGTGTTGATCCCCACATAGACAGGCATTCCAGTAGGATGCTGAAATACATTGGCAAGAGGTACATGTCCCTGAGCGAAGGGGGAGGCTGGCGGCCCTCTTCTGAAACCCCTGTCTTCTGGGGATTTCTGCCTGTGTCTGCTGCCAAGTGAGATCAGCTTCTTCCCCTGCTTGGGCAGGTGTTGTGAAATAGATAGGTAAAGTACTTAGTAAAATAGAATACTTTATCTATTCAAGACAAGGATCTTTCAACACAAGTGGTAGCTTCTTGAAGAAGAGATGGCTTCTTGAAAGTTAATATATCTGGATTTTGGCAAGTACAAGAGTGATTCTGGAATGTCTTTCTATGTTCTAGCTCTTGTTTATATACTTGCTACATAAGTAATTTCTAGAAAGGTGTGTGTTGATGTGTTGGCACCCAACACATCCCAAAACTTGCCACCTCTTTCTAAAATGCTGTACACATGTCCTTTTGACCTAAAAATGGCACATTTGACTTTTGCCACATGGAGTTCTTCTAGGTCTTTCCTCTAACTTCAAAAATGCCTTGAGGGTTCAAAGGACATGAACCAAGTTACGAGAGTACCTATTCACACTTGAATCCACACAATACTACTCCAAATATATTTGAAAATATTAAAATATATGCAAATTAATACATAATAACTCAAATCACTACAGCAGGTGGGCTGGGGGAGCGAGTGCGGGGTTCAATTGCCTCCATGACGGGGATCACGTTCCATATACCTGATCTTGGTTCCTTAGGAAGTGCCCCTGCTCGCCCCTGGGTCTCCTGAGTACCAGCTCCTGATGCTTCTCCTCTGCCTTGTTCTTCTTCCTCATCCCCCTCATCCTCCTCCTCCGAGAGAGTAGGAGTCTTGTCAACTAAGTCGTCTTGCTCTCTGGTAGACATGGAGTAGTCTATTGATCTCCCTTTCTTAGGGCGCGCTGGGGGTTGCTTGGCCTTCAGCCTGCTGATATCTATCCGGCCTGCATTCTTCGCCCATTTGACGAAGGCATGCTCTCCCTTAGAGAAGTAGTCCCTCCCCCTCCTCTTGTGCTCTTTGGTCTCTGCATTCATATTGCTCAGGCAGCCATTCAGCCTGGGGTCCCAAGGGGCAATGTGAGGTGGTAAGATGAGGCAGCCGTCTAGGCCATAGTGGAAATCGTTTGGTTGGGATCGTTTTGTTTGTGACCGTCATCCACCTCCAGTTTGTTGGCTGCTGGTAGTACTGGGATCCACGCTCAGCCTTTCTCGGTTTACATGGGAACCAGTGGAGAGAGAACATCTGCTGTCCTGCCTCCCTGGCCAAGTACTCCCAGCTCCTTCTCTCAACTTCATTGTAAGCTGGCAATAGTGTGAGGTAGAATACCGCATCCTTAAAGCTATCGAGCCGCATGCTCACCATCCTGATGAGTCTCTGATCTCCCACTATTCTCGATATTGGGACAGGCTTGTTCTCTGTATCATCGGCAAGGTACCGGGCCTGCTCTGCTGTATAGCCAACCATCTTGGCGTAATCCTCGTAGAGGACCACACCAGTGTGTGTCTCAATGTACCTATCCAGTGCTGCAGCTCCTTCCCTCTGTAGCAGTGTTGTCTGTTCCATCTTGTTGATCTCCTAGGCTGCCAGCAATGCTTCCTTCAGGTTATCAAAGTTTTGGCCACCCACCACAGTATACCTGTAAGTGGCCAAGCTCTTCTGCCTGTCCGCTTCAGCCTTTTTCCTTCTCTCCTCCTCTGCCGCTGCCGCTTCTTCTTGTTGTTTCTTCTGTCTCTCCTCCTCAGCTTTCCTGAGGTTTTCCGCTTCTTGATCCTTCTTCCTCTGTGCTTCTTCTGTCGCCTCTTGTTGTTTGCGGACCCTTTCTTGTTCTCTCCTGGTGAGGGTCGTCGCCGCCAGCTCCTTCTGGTATTGCTCCATTGTCCTCCTGGCTTCTTCTGCCTTGCGCTTTTTGTCCTCCTTTTGTGTGGTGGGAGCCATACTGAACATGTAACCAGGGCACAAGTTAGTAGGATATCGACCTTTGTCCTAGAAGTTGCAGGAAGGGAGTAAGTTCGTATTAGTATGGTGTATTCGTTCCTGTTTACCTTACAGGGTGATTGCCAGGAGTTGACGTAGTTGCGGTGCGCTAGACATATACGTATGAATGTGTTTTCAGGTGTGTTAAGTGATGTATGGCTGTGCGAGGGCCTTTTGAAATGAATCGACTTACCAAATAGGCGATTAACAATTAATAAAGATCTTCATATCAGCAAGTAATCTTTATGATATTTCCGTTAACTGTTTTAACGGCAAAGGACAATACACTAGCAGTGAATAATACTCGTCAGTCAAATGAGAGTAAACTAGCATCAATAATGCAAATCAGTAAACTCATACATAAGCAAGGTTAGAAGACAGTTGGTATCAATGGCTTCTTGCCTTGGATTCAGATCTCTCTCAGCAAGCTGTCCAAGAGAGTTGGCCTCATTTCCAAATCCGAACTCGAGAGCAATGTCTAGCGTATGTACATGGAATGAG
This sequence comes from Mesotaenium endlicherianum, assembly GCA_009602735.1. NCBI lineage: Eukaryota > Viridiplantae > Streptophyta > Zygnematophyceae > Zygnematales > Mesotaeniaceae > Mesotaenium > Mesotaenium endlicherianum. The sequence continues at coordinate 843,336 of WELA01002297.1, forward strand.
TTTACTGTTCAACGGTCAGTGCGATGGCACCGCCTACCCGGGAGTTAACCACGTTGGTAGGACCTCGGTTAACCAAATCCACCGCCATCTCCCATCATCCCGAATCGCCATCCATCATAGGGATGTCATCTGGC